>JBCNJP010000014.1:16651236-16720602 GCA_039602395.1 Deinandra increscens subsp. villosa
TCACATCTTGGCTTATCGCTTAGTGGAAATAGGTGACTATTCTCGGTCACTAGGTTTCGTTTAGGCTAAGTGGAGTGGATAAGGCCCTAAATGGGGCGTTATCCGCCATATGGACGATGACTGGACAAGAGGCTTTATGGGGCTTTATAGTGTAGTGGATAAAGCCCCCATAACGCCCCAATTTCTCCCCCTTTTGCGTGTTATAAGGCTAACGCCCCTCTCCGGTTTTTTGCTCATAACGCCCCATAACGCCCCTGCGTAGTGGGGGTGGGCGTTATAGGGCTTTATTGGGCCCGGTAACGCCCATTACGGGTAGTCTTATGATATGGATTTTTGAATTGGACATACTACATCAAATAATTAAGAACAGCTGAAATCCTGTCATAAAGATAGTTAAAGAAAACAATGTTATAACAAAAATTAGAAATGATCACATGCCCCATGAAAACTGATTGTAGTAAAAAGTTATCACTAGTACTAACCCATTAGGGTGGAGGTGGAGGCGGAGGCGAGGAGGGGGTGCTCCTTTTCTTAACCATTTTAATCTCACCTCATCAACTAATAATAAAATGTCATACCATTTGAACTTACTTTATCTTATTTGTACATATAAAAGGTTAATCTTGATTATGAGAAAACGAAAGTTAAAGGACTAAAATTGAAAAGTATTATTTTATTTAATTATATTTTGTTACTAGAGAAGTATATATGGGGATTAGATTATTGTTATTTATGTATTCCTTCATCTTTGTAAGTTCGTTTGATTAATTGAAAAGAATATTGATGTTAGCCGTTAATAATATTACACCTCTCCTAGTTAAACCCATTTTGTCTCATTTATATATATTTAATAAAATTGAATGAAGTAAAAAAAGTAAGGTTCCGCACACACATCTCGTATAAACCATGCAAGGGGAGAAAGTGTAAAATAATGTACATGTACTTTTCATCACCGTACAACATTAATTAGAGTTTGTCATAACTTGGCATATCGATGTTGACTCTTCTAGGACATGTGGCTGATTCCGGCCTCATCTTCTACGTTGGAAGACGGTTATATTCGATTGTTGAAATTTTCATCTATAAGGAATTTTTGAATTGGACATGATTCGTTAAATAACTAAGGATAATTGAAATTCTATGATGAAAAGACTCGAAAAAACGTTGTTAAAAAGTTAAAAATTGTCTCACACCCCAAAAAAATTGTTATGGTAAAAATGTACCACCGTTAATAACTCATTAGGATGGAGAGGTTGCTCATCTTTAAACCATTTTGATTTCACCTGATCAATCAATAATAAAATGTCATATCATTTAAACTCATTTGTACCAATTTTAATTGCACCACTTCTAACTGAACCCATCATATCTCATTTGTGTTTATTTAATAAGAAAATAAAGTTAAAAAAAATCAAGCTTCCACACAAACATCACGTATTGTTTTATGAACACATTTCATCACACGGTATTCTCATATGGGTTGATTATGCTATCTTTTAAACACCCCTTACACTCTTATCTATATGCATTTTCGAAAATTGTTTTATTTGAGAGTTTGCTATGAATGTTTTGAATGTTGTTAACACGACTCACTTTTTAGTTTATTAATATATTTCTTTTAAACCTTTAAAAAATAATAACATTTGAGATGATCTTCGAAAAACATTTTGATGCTAATTTTTATATTTCTTCAAACAAATTCATATCGGTTTATTTGAATTACTAGAGAATTTGATTCATTTGATCAGTTCAATTTATATATTCATTTCATTTAGTTATATGTGTTTTTCGAGCGGGGTTTTTATTTCTATTATTTTCCCTTGAAAAACTTTTTTTTTCTATTACATATTTTATTTATTTACTTAAAAATTTAATACGAAAACCACCCCATGTTATAATGAATTATAATGATATGATTCTTATATTATCATTGGTTTATATTTTTAAATTTCCATACTTCTTACGTGCAATTACACAAATACGTAAATTACGTACATAAAAAAAACTAACTAATTAAACAATATATTTTTAACTTATATCAAAAATAAAATTCTAAATGATATCATGATATAAAATTCACTCCACTACTCCAATCAGATCAGATATATGATAAAATAAAAAATAAAAACGCTCAGTCAACGGGAGGAATAAATAACAATTTAACTTCATGCAAGGTATGAGACTTGTCTCATATTGGTTGTATAAGCAACTGATGTGTGGTTATAGGACAAATAGACTCTCTCACCAATCGATAGCTACTCTTTTGGGTTGAATTCTCTTGTTTGATATGTAAAAGAAAGTATCTTTAACTCCTTGGGCTTTGGCTCAATCAGTGAGTGGGAGTTTGAGCTTTGTGATTGAAAGGTCACAAGTTCGAATCTTTCAAGTGTGTTTTCTGGCAGAGACTGGTTTCCTCATGAATTGGTGCCCGATTTGAGTGCAAGACTACGAGCTTCCCTCACAAGAGACGTGCCAGCTATTGTTACCACTGGATTTGAGTTGGAGATAATCGAGTGAAAAGTCTTCAATACGTCAATAATTCAAATGTGTTGTTTCAAAAAAAATGTCTCTTTAGAAAATAAAATTTTATATCCTACCTTGACAAAAGAAGAAAAATACTATAAAACAAACAACTCCATTTCACATGCGCGCATATCGGTTTTGTATTTAGTGACTTTTGATTGCGTCTCCAAGTCATATTCACCCACCGTCCACGTGTTATTTCCTGAGGGGAATAAATGAGCTCTCTTATCACCATAATTTTAAGACGTGTGTAAAATGATTATCGGTAAATAAACAAATTATCTCATATTCATGTTGTTTAATAATCACCGGTAAGTGGGTAACTTTTTTTAACGACATATTTGGATTACTGGCGTGGATATTACACTATCCACTCGATAATTTATAATTTTTATCAGAAGAAAACTCATTATAGGTGAGAAAACTCACTGGCATAATTTATAACCCATGTTTTTTTTATTTTTTGTTACAAGTGAGACTTTAATCACCCTAGACCTCCCTTTCATAATGTTTTTGGATAACTTCCTTAACCAATTAGAATAGAGATCGTTGGTGATAAGTGGGTAACCAGTGACGAATACATGCACCAACTATGGGGGGAGAGGAACCCCCTAGGACCAAAAGCAACTTCATTTATTACCTTGTTTTCTACAAAATTTGATCAAAGTCTGAAGTGTTATTAAACATTTATTGTATAAGTTAGGGGCACTATTAGTAATATTTTTTTTAAAAGGTGTTTAGAACTACTTCTCAAATCTTCAATACTCGAATGAGCCTTCCTGAGACGGGATTGCAACCGTCTATACTGATTTTGACACTCTAGGCTTGGCTCACGCTGAAACACCATCAAGGATGAAACTCACCACTTGGCACTATTAGTAATTAGTTTTATGAATAGAGGGCACTTTGGGTACTTATTGTGTAAATTAAACGTTAGGTGAAGAACCGCGTCATGCAAAACATATTATTTTCCTTTAAAAATTTAACTTTTTTAGTCTTCTCTTAAGAAAAACTAGAGTTTGCTATATAAAATCTTAATCTATCCTCGGTTTGTTTCCTATTTGTTCACATAATTTGTCTTGGGTTAGTTTAATTTAATAATTAACTATTTTATGTTTGTTTTTTTGTTTGTTTATTATAATTTTATGTTAGTTTGACCCAACTTATTTTGACCTCATCATTTTTGACCCAACTCATTTTGATTCGATTTATATTTTGCTCTCCGTCTTAAAAATTTCTGGATTCGTCACTGTAGTGTAACTATAAGTTTCATTTGGGTAACTATAAGTTTCATATGAATATTCCATAGTTGATAGTAGTCCATGCCAAGTGATCAAGGGCGAATCTTTTAGTGTACCAACAGTGACCTCGGTCACTGCTGGTTTTTTGTCCAGGGGTACCGAATATACGTGTTTTACGAATAAAATTTTTATATATACGTGTTTTACGAAGAAAATTTTATATATATCGTCTCGGTCACCACTAAAAAAAATTATATATTGATTCCGTCACCATTAATTTTCGGTCACCCACAAAATAAGAATTCAGAATCCGCCACTGCAAGTGATATATATCATGTGTTTTTCTCGTAGAAATTAAAGCTCACATTTTTTGTTTTTATATATATACATATTATTTGAGATTTCTAGTGGGATGTTTATTTTGAAATTTGTAAAATTAAAGCAAACTTAACTCTATAGTAAGTACAAGGAGAAAACCCACTGCGACCACGTGTGTCGTTGGCAAAAATTGATTGACAAGTCGCAGCCAAAGCTTTTTCCAAAATAAAGATATTTTTTAGATTTATAGTGACGACAAGTCATCACGATAGAATATACGAAAACCGTGTGATTGTTAATATTAGAGTTAGAAATCAAGTGTTTAGCATCATTCCACACCAAATCATTGTTTGGGTATAAAGTGTAAATCTGATGAAAGTTGAAGGTTTGTGCTCGGAATAAAGAATTGATAAACTTGGAGGGTGTTATGTGTCACTTCTTGTGATTACGATTAAATGGCCGTTAAAGGTTGTTAGAGGAGCTGATCGGTGATTAGGTTATATATAGCTCAATTTAGGTGTTTGTAACTCACTCGATCATTTTGTAATTCCTTTTGTATTTCGCTTCATTTCAAGTTCATAATAAGATTTTGTCAATCTTTGATTCTCGATTGTTTGTTCTTGATTGTGTAATCGATTGATCATGTTTCGAATTCAACAATTGGTATCAGAGCCTTGTTAATCGGCTCCGATCATCGAATTACCACAAGTGAGAAGAATGGTGACCTCTGCGAAGTTCGATCTCGAGAAATTTGACGGGAGAAATGATTTCAATCTATGGCGATTGAAGATGCGTGCATTTTTAGTTCATCAAGGAACTGTCGACGCGTTGAAAGGGGAAGCGAATTTACCAGAAGAATTGAGCGAGAAAGAAAAGAAGGAAGTTCTTGATAAAGCACACAGTGCTTTGATTCTCAGTCTTGGCGATCGTGTGTTGAGAGAAGTCTCAAAAGAAACTACTGCTGCAGGGGTATGGTCTAAACTTGAACAACTTTACATGACTAAATCTTTAGCTAACAGGTTATATCTTAAGAAACGGATGTACACTTTTAAGATGAGTGCAGGATGTACAATAGAGACTCACATAGATGAATTTAATAGATTAGCACTTGATCTTGAAAATGTAGATGTCACTGTAGATGATGAAGATAAAGCCATTATGTTTTTATCTTCATTACCTAGCTCTTATGAACATTTTGTAGATACCTTAATGTTTGGTAGAGAATCTCTTAGCATGGAAGAAGTGACTGCTGCTATGAATTCTAAGGAGTTAGCAAAGAGGAATGTAGAAGTTAAGGAAGAGGTTAGTGAGGGACTGTATGTAAGTAGGGGTAGGCAAGAGAATAGGTCTCAAAAGAAAAAGGGAAATCAGGGTAGATCTAAGTCTAGACCAAGACTTAGGTGTTTTGTTTGTAATTCAGACAAACATTTAAAAAGGGATTGCCCTGAATTCAAAAGGAAGAAAAGTGAGTTTAGTGGAACCAAAACTTCTAGCAATTATTCTCAAGGTGAAGGATTCTGATGGGTGTGAATCTGTAGATGTGTTGGTTATAGCAAATGGGGATATGAAATCTAATTGGATAATGGATTCTGGATGTTCATATCACATGACACCCATTAAAGAATTCTTTAGGGACTTGAGACTAGAGGAATTAGGAACTGTAAAACTTGGTGATGATAGGCCTTGCAAAGTAATGGGAACAGGAACTGTTGTGTTTAGGCTTGATAATGGTGTAGAATTTAAGTTAGAGAATGTTAGGTACATTCCTAAACTGAAAAGAAGCCTTGTATCATTGGGAACATTTGAGAAGGAAGGATATGTGGTAAGTCTCAAGAATGGCAAATCCAAAGTCATAAAAGGGTCTATGGTAGTTTTGTCAGGAACTAGAAGAGAAAACAATCTTTACTTCTTGGATGGAGAAGTTAGCCTAGGATCTGTTCAGGTTGCTAGTAGTGAATCCAATGAGGTTGCCAGGTTGTGGCATAGAAGGCTTGGCCATATAAGCCAACAGGGTCTAGCAGAGTTGCATAAAAGGGATGTATTTGGAAAACTTAGTTCATGTGATATAGGTTTTTGTGAAACCTGTGTGTTAGGAAAGTCACATAGAGTAAGTTTTAGTCAGGGAATACATTCATCCAAGAATGTGCTTGAATATGTATATTCTGATCTATGGGGGCCTGCTAGGACAGAATCCTTAGGAGGAGCTAGGTATTTCATGACAATTATGGATGATTTCTCTAGAAGAGTTTGGATATTTGCTATTAAAGGTAAACATGAAGCTTTTAGTAAATTCCAGGAATGGAAGAACCTAGTGGAGAATCAAACAGGAAAGAGAGTTAAGAAGTTAAGGACTGATAATGGCCTTGAATTTTGTAGTGGTGAATTTAACCAATTATGTAAGGATCATGGTATAGCTAGGCATTTAACCATACCAGGGACACCACAACAAAATGGTGTAATTGAGAGGATGAATAGGACTATTTTAGACAAGGTTAGGTGTCTATCTGTCTAGCTCAGGATTACCTAAAAGTTTTTGGGCTGAAGCTGCTGATACAGCAGTTTACTTGATAAATAGGTCTCCTTCTACTGCAATTAATAAAATTACACCTATGGAAAAATGGTCAGGAAACACTCAGAAGTATGATAGGTTAAGGGTATTTGGGTCATTAGCTTATGCTCACTCTGATCAAGGGAAATTAGAACCTAGAGCTATTAAGTGTATTTTTCTAGGTTACCCTGAGGGGGTTAAAGGATATAGGTTGTGGAGAGTTGGTGAAGGGAGACCTAAAGTATTCATTAGTAGGAATGTAGTGTTCAAGGAAGATACTATGTATAAGGATTTAGGTAGTGAAATTGAGGTGGAGGCTGCAGGTAAATCAGGTGGTAAGAGTGACTCTACTGAGGTGGAGGTTAGCCCTGAGGTAATGCAGGAGGATAACCAGCAGGTTAACTCACCTAGGAACAAGTCAAGCATCTGAATATAGAATTGCTAGGGATAGGCCTAGGAGGGAAATTGTAAAACCCATAAGGTTTAGGGAACAGGAAAGTATTTCAGCATTTGCTTTTATGGTTGCTGAACAGGAAAGTATATATGAACCACTGAATTATAGAGATGTTGTCAGTTCTAGAGAAAGATATAAGTGGATAAAAGCAATGCAGGAAGAAATGGATTCTTTATTAAAGAATCACACATGGGAAATAGTTGATAGGCCTGATAGTCAAAAGGTTGTTGCTTGTAAGTGGCTGTATAAAATTAAGGATGGTATTCCAGGAGTACAGGATCCTAGGTATAAAGCTAGACTAGTTGCTAAGGGTTTTACTCAGGTTGCAGGGGTAGATTATAATGAAATTTTCTCACCTGTTGTAAAACATTCTTCTATAAGAGCTATCTTGTCCTTAACTGCTTATCATGATTATGAATTGGAGCAATTAGATGTTAAGACTGCTTTCTTACATGGGCATTTGGAAGAAACTATTTACATGGCACAACCTGAAGGATTTGTTGTTGAAGGAAAGGAAAATAAGGTATGTTTGCTTAAGAAATCTCTATATGGCTTAAAACAGTCCCCTAGGCAGTGGTATATGAGGTTTAATGACTATGTTATATCTCAAGGGTTCAATAAGAGTAGCTATGACAGTTGTGTTTATTTTAAGGAATTTAGATTAGGTGAAATGATCTATCTTCTCTTATATGTGGATGATATGTTGTTAGCTGCTAAGGAAAAACAGGAGGTCATTAAGGCAAAAGAGTTGTTAATGAAGGAGTTTGAGATGAAAGAATTAGGCAATGCTAGGAAAATTCTAGGAATGGAGATTACTAGAGATAGGAGGTATAGGACTATAAAATTGTCTCAGACTTCTTATATATCTAAGTTACTTGCTGCCTATAATATGACGGATTGTAAATCTGTCAAGACTCCATTAGCTCAGCATTTCAAATTGTCAAATAAGGATTGTCCTCAAACTGAAGCTGACAGGGAAGAAATGAAAAACATACCTTATGCTAATGCTATAGGATCCTTGATGTACTTAATGGTTTGTACTAGGCCTGATCTTGGATATTTTGTAAGCCTTATAAGTAGGTATTTGTCTGACCCTGGTAAGAATCATTGGCAAGTTGTTAAGTGGGTCTTAAGGTATCTAAAAGGTACTCAGAATGTAGGACTAGTGTTTAAGTATGATGAGTGTCATAGTGTTGTTGTTCAAGGGTATGTAGACAGTGATTATGCTAAGGATCAAGATAAGGGTAGGTCTGTAACTGGATATGTGTTTATGTTACTTGGTAATGTCATCAGTTGGAAAGCCTCCCTGCAGCATATAGTGGCTTTGTCTTCAACTGAAGCAGAATATATTGCTTTAACCGAGGCCATCAAGGAAGCTATTTGGATTAAAGGTTTTGTTGAAGAATTAGGAGTTGAATTGGATAGAGCTCTGGTATTGTGTGATAATCAAGGTGCTCTGCAACTTTCAAAGAATCCAATTCATCATGAGAGAACAAAACATATCAATGTGAGGTTACATTTCATTAGAGATGTTATAAGTGCTAAACAAGTGGAAGTAGAAGCTGTTTGCACTGAAGAGAATTGGTCAGATATGTTGACCAAGGTTCTGGTTGGTATGAAGTTTGAAAACTGTCTCAAATAGTTAAAAATTTCTGAGCAGGGTTAACACATTGATAGCTGTGGGAGTTAGGCTCATTTATACACACAAATTCATTGAATCACTGGTGTATTGTGCAGTTCTATCGATCACAGCTGATATGGTTGGTTTACTCTGATGGTTCTACCTTGATTTTGACTCTAAGGTGGAGAATTGTTAATATTAGAGTTAGAAATCAAGTGTTTAGCATCATACCACACCAAATCATTGTTTGGGTATAAAGTGTAAATCTGATGAAAGTTGAAGGTTTGTGCTCGGAATAAAGAGTTGATAAACTTGGAGGGTGCTATGTGTCACTTCTTGTGATTACGATTAAATGGCCGTTAAAGGTTGTTAAGAGGAGCTGATCGGTGATTAGGTTATATATAGCTCAATTTAGGTGTTTGTTACTCACTCGATCATTTTGTAATTCCTTTTGTATTTCGCTTCGTTTCAAGTTCGTAATAAGATTTTGTCAAAGTGTGATTCTCGATTGTTTGTTCTTGATTGTGTATTCGGTTGATCATGTTTTGAATTCAACAGTGATAATGATTCCTAATTAGAAACTTTTTTTCGATGAAATATCATCGCCTTTGGTTGTTTTTCTATTTGAGGAGAGGTTTGTCATTTTGGTTGGGGTTTTGGCGACAACATCTCCCCGCTTTTAAAAAATATTAGAACATGTTTTCCTCAAATATAAGGATAAACAATAAAAAAAATTTCTCTTCTCCACTCACAACCACACCTCGAATTTTGGGACTATACTCACAGTTTTTTAAAGAATAAGCTGTGAATACTCTTACAAGTTGGATTTTCTTTTCATTCTATCTCATTCTGAATAGCGACGAACAACATCCGTTTTTTTTTATTTTTAGTTCGATTTGAATTGAGGAATCAAAATTCTCCTTATTTCTTAAACAGTCTTTTGAACCTTACAGAGATTGCCAAGAACCATATAGACACTCAAGGCAAAGCGTACTGCCTGTGTAAAAGCTGTTACAATGGGTATCAACCCATAATATGGAAACGATCTATGTCCATATACACACTTGTGGTTTTTATAAATATCCCAGACATGGAATTATCATGATTAGAGAATGAATAGTTGGTGCATCAGAGATAGAAGCTATTTTTGCTCTTAAAACACGTATTCCAGCAACAGATAATGAGATGCTTGATGTAACTGATGATGTTGTAACAGGGCAAAATAATAAATTGATGATGTTGTGACAAGGCAAAATAAAAACAAAGAACATATAGATGAAATGAAACTGATTTGGGCCTAGAATTTAATGCATTATTTAAGGATCATAATGAACTAACGGTGTTCAAATCGAAGCTAAGATGAATGAAGAATTGATGCTCTAAGTTGTGTGGTTAAATTAAAACTTAAACAATCAGAAGTTGTGCTTGTCATATATTGGTAAAATGATAAACCTTGAAATAGTTAATAAGTGGGAGTTTCTATAGGATGTATTCCCATATAATAAGGATGAACATGTTGTACCGTGTACCAGTATTGATACTGCGTCGTACTGACTCGGTACTGACCAGACCTAAACGGTACTGGTACTCGATTTTGTCTAATTTCGACACCCAAAAAAATCAAAAAATATCCAAGTGGATACCGGTACCGAAAAAATATGCATGGTTTTTTTAGAGTTTTAAACTAATTATAATTAATTATCCGTACCGTATTAATCTATTTTAAAAAGAAAAGGCATGATAGTGGAAAATTAAGTCATGCGAACCATGAGGGTTGACTTCTAAACGGATATTCTATACACACCACCCCAAATTCTATTTACACCACTCAAAACGCGGCACATAGTCCTATATGCGGCATCTTGAATAAGACAAAAGTCTTATCTGGTCAAAAGTCAAAGTGTTTCGATGTACTTCACTTCAAAACGCGGCACATAGTCATATATGCGGCATTTTGAAAAAGACAAAAAGCTTCAAAATGTGGCATTTAGTTCAAAAGGCGACATCTTAAGCAAAGACAGAAAGCAAAATTCGTTATACTATGTTGCAGTTAAAACGTGGTCTTTTATCCAAAGTGCGACATTTGATAAAAAAAAATTTTATTGTTTTTGTTTATTTAAAATATATCGTAGCTTTGGAAAATGCATAACAATCATAAAAAACAACCAATCGAACATACAGACAATCACCTAACTTAACTAATCAAATAAAAAACCAACCATATAAATGAACAATCAAACATCCAAACCCACAAATGCAAAATACAACCAACCATAGACAACATATTTACCAATATAAAAAAACCATACAAACCACCATTAAGATCTTCGCATCTTGTCCATCTCCTTCAATATCATATCCAGACATGTGTGAGAAACTTTACCGCGTATGTTCTGAAACATTGGTAGCATGTGATGACGCATTGTTGTTATCATGCTATCCTCGAATCTTTTCTTCAACTCCTCAATATGGCCTTCTATAACTTTTTCAACAAACAATACGAGTCTGTTATTATATATGCCACCTACATAGCTGATGAGAAACACCCGGAAATACCTTGGTACATGCATTAACAAGCGAAATATCTCTGTCTGTTATTATAACCCTTGGCTCGTAACAACCTATCAATATTTCTTTTAGCCTCTGTAAGACCCACACAAAGTTGCCCTCGCGTTCGTATGTAACAAACGCATGTGCAATGAGAAACGACTGGCTTGTCGAGGTCACGCCAACCATTTGAACGAACGGGAGTTTGTACACGTTCGTTTTGTAGGTTGCGTCAGTCATTAACACATGTGGGAACGTACGCCATGTGTCGTAGGATTTAGGGTTAATGAAGAATATCTCCTGGGTGATATTGGTCTTGGGATCTTCGCGAGTATGAAAAACATAGTTCCTCTCCCGCAACATGTTCTCCAGAGCTTCCATCGGGGATGCTCCCATTCTCTTTCTACTCTTAATTTTATCTTGAGCATTATATATGTCTTTTAGGATAGAAACGTTGCCTGGAAATTGCTTCTTTAGGGTAGACAATATGTTATGGGGCGGCATGTTTTGCTCTGTAAGCTCTTCAACCAAGCGGAATTCATCAGTAGTTAATCTCCTCACAAATGGTGGTTTGTACTCGCGAAGCTCTTCAACCAAGCGGAATTCATCAGTAGTTAATCTCCTCACAAATAATGCCTGAAAACCTACAATAATGGTACAAAAATACTTAGACGGTATAAAGAAGAGTACCTTTTTTCTAAATTTAGTTCACTTTCTTACCTGCTCAGTACTATAATCCACATCCGGTGGGCGGATATAATCACCAGAATCCGGGGGGTCTGCTAAATCACTATGTTCGGAGACGCGTTCCTGATTGGTTGGCGCGGGTGATAATGGTTCAACAACATGATTTGTTGAAGATCCAAGAACGACGTGATAATCAGAACCGACGTGAGGGTCCCATGAACAATTGTAACACCCGTATACAATTTAGTGTCAAACTTTATACGTCGAATGTTATAAAAATTCGGTCCCAGAAAATTTCTTTACAAAACATCATGTTTTGTTATCTATATAATACCATCATGGTGGTTTACATTTACAAAATTTACTTATAATTAGTTTGACATCCAAATGTGATCTTTGACTTATATATAAGTTCTTCTCACCATAATACAAGACGGGTCGTTTGTTCTTGATGTGATCGGTTCTTCATAGTCTTGATGAGCATCCCACTAGGCTTTCCCTTTTACCTGCAATTTACTCACTTTCAATAGTGAGTTTTTATTGCATAACATGTATAAACAACATCAAATAATCAAGAAAACTAATAAAATTGTGTTTTCCATTCTGGGGCGGTACGCCCAGAAATAAATATTTCTGGGCGGTACGCCCTGGACCATTTTTGACAGAAAGTTGGCTATTTTCGGCCAATTCCATACTTAGCCAAAATTTGGCTTCTTTTCCCCTGTTTTCTACCAGATTTCACCAAATGGTTTTCCATTGTTTTTCAAGTGTTTTAACACTCACAAAGCACTTCTAGAACACGTTTTCATACACATTAACATACCTTATTCAAGGCGAATTCAAACCTTGCATATGCGGGTTCAACTAACCCGTTTAACCCCTTAGGACACCCATTGCTTGAACTCCAATGACATGTCCCTTTTGCAAACTAATTTACCATATCCCAATGGCATTCAAGCATAATAAGTCGGTTCCATAAACTATTTATATCGTTTGAACTTGCATGAGTTCTATGCACTTCGTGTGCATATTACCTTTGAAAATATCACCATTTTATAAAGGGTTACGACCCTAAATTCATGTGACAACCTATTTAAGCATCAATTAGCTTTTAGGGAGTCACTATCTATTCATTCAACCAATTTGGGTTATTGTACCCGTTTGACCCGTTAAGACGGGTCCTTGCCCTTGGTGTCTCATAATGCTCCATTTGACCATAACTAGGCATTTAGGATCTATGGTTCTATAAACCATTTATGATCGTCTCTTCTATGTTACATGGCATAGGCTTATAAGCCCATTTCCGCTCATTGTAACTGGTTACTTACATATTGATTCCTCCGAATCTTCCCATTGGTCAAATTTAGTCATTAGAGAGCCCTTTGGCAATTGGGCTTCATGGTTCTTAAAACCATTCATCACCCATTAGTATATCCTGCAGTTCATTTTACTTATATGAAATTATACATTTTCATATCTACTACTTGTAACATAAACGATGTTACCTTGTGAGCTTGAATTTCCACTTCCCCAACACCTTGGTTGCCCACACCTTGGTTGTACCTTGATCAACTTGATCACCTAATGGGTCACTAACAATATTAGGACCTTTATCATCATAGCATATATACCATATTTCATTGATATGATTTCCATGCTACACAATTACAATTACACATATGTGACAATATATAAAGCATATTCATCAAGTTTGCATCTAGCTATATGGTTAAATCAACACCTCAATATCAATTAAGGCATACCTTGATCATGATAGCTAATGATCATAATTTCCTTCAAGAGGGGTCAATTTGTGAACATATAGTTCCTTATGGTTATTTCAGCTCAAAGTCTAGCAAACTTGATTACTTTACCAATATTTTGGTTCTCTTAGGCATTTTATCAAACACCTTGTGTGCATACTTATAAGCACCCATTTAACCCAATCCCTTGAACCTCCTACTTGGCCATTTAACATGGTTTAGGTGAAATCACCTCTAGCCCAACATCAATTAAACAATTTCATCAATTGAATACATAATCATGCAAGGAATCAAGCCATAGATCCAATTTCATGACTTTATTAGGTAGTCATCTAACATGGAGGTTCAAGTAATAGAATTTAGTGACTACATCACAATTTGCTAATCAAACTAGAAAGTTATGCAACAATTGAGGTTCCTAACATCATAGGATTCATGATTCATCAACAATTTACAGATTTGAGGTCCTAGAATTCGTGACCTATACATGCAACATATGGGGTTTTACTTACTTGCTTCAAATATGGGTTTAGACAAAGAATTAGACTTCCAATTCCAAGTTCCTTGCTAAAAATCGCAGGTTGGGGCCTCTTGATTGCAGAATTTAAGCAAGAAGAAGAAGAGAGGGGTGGAGGATCGTAGTGCAGGTCGCAGAATGCGACCTCCTCCTCTTTTCTCTTCTTTTGTTAATTCTAACTTTTGAAAATTACAATCCTGGCCCCTTAACTTTAGCTCTTTGTTTTAATTAACACAAAACACTATTTTTACACAAAGCACCCTAATATTTACTTGTGACAAGTATTTCTAGTAATATTAGGGGTTATTTAGCTACAAGATTATTTTACTAGACGTTTAACGGGAATTTTATTTATTAGAAATTTGGGATGTTACAACAATGTGGTCCCTGGCCATACTAATACTGCTCGTTTGATTGCGGTTGAGGGACATAATCAGAACCGACGTTAGGGAGCCATGAAGATTGTGATGCCTGGTTGGATTAAGGTTGACTCCAGTCCGATGATTGTGAACCGTAGACGTCCTAAAAGGGTAAAATTGTCATGGATAAAAATTTATCAAAAGAAGGATGTATATGATATTTTAAGTTTAAAAGGATATATATGAAATTATCTCAATACAATTCACTAAATATCTCACTTGGTTCAAATCAAACAAATGCTCCTTAATTTCTGGAACCGGCTTGTTAGATGATTGAAAGCCATCATACTGCTCAAGAAACACAAAACATTACTATTTTATGATAAATAAATAAATAAAATAGTTGAAGAAACTAAAGAGTTACCCGGTTTGATTCTGGAACCCACGTCGGGTTAGAAGAAGAATCGTCAATAAAATCGTCACCGAAAATGAAGTCATAATAAGACATTTTAACTGCTAATATTTGTCTTTACAAGTTAGACATAGATGATACAACTAGAAATGATTCGCATTCATACGAATGAATAGTGCAAAAAAAAATCAATGAACACTCATCTATTTATAGACCTCAAAATGAGGCATATATACCTAGATGGGGCATTTAACAAAATGACAAAAAAGAGTCAAAACGCGGCATCTAGGGCAAAGTGCGGCATTTCAAGGCATATTTCGTACAACCAGTCAACCGAACCAGTTAGCTTTAAGGTACGCGCGTGTCTGCAACTAAAACGCCCCGTTTTCTCCTATATGCGGCGTTTTGGCATTTTGTATTTTCTCAAAACGCCCCATTTAGTCATATACGCGGCATATTGAGTGGTGCAAATAGAAAATAGGTGGTACGGATAGTAGGACCCCTTCGAAATGGTAAACCTGGCAGAATAAACTCTTTTTTCATTGGTATAAATAGATCACGCCAACTCATTTTGCAAACTAAACTGCAACGTTACTAACTGTTAACTGAAAACGCTAGCGTTAACTAACCGGTCTCTTAACAGATTGCGCACACTGAATCAAAATAGGGAGGACAGTAAATCGGATTAGTAAGTTTATGCAACAAAATAACCATATTATTTGGGTAAAAACATGAGATTTGTATAAATTTAAAACATGAATCCCCAAATCAACGAATAACAAGACTACTTCATTATGATTTTGAAGATTAAGAAGTTTACATTAAACAAAAGAACATATCCCGCTAACAAGTTTACATGATTTATTAAGAGTGGAGTGAGTGGGTGTATACGAGGAATAATAGGAAACATGAGGCAAAATATTTTAAAGTTTTAATTTTTTAACGAAAAGAAGAAAATATTAAAGCGGGTAATGTGACATTTTGATGGCGCACTTTACACTTCACTCGCATCGTTGAGAGCCACTTGAGAGCCTCCTTAAAAACCTACTATCCATATCACCTCTTGTCTATTTGCACCACCCAAGATGCCGCATATATGAATAAGTGCGGCATTTCAGATCCAAACAAAACAACAAAATGCTGCATTTTGAAGGAAAAGCCGCATTTTACTTCCAAACACAAATGTACTTTAGAAGTAATTGCGAATGCTAACCGTCTAACTAGGAAGATGCTTTGAAATGCCGCATTTTGTCATATATGCCGCATTTTGGCGTTTTCTTTGTCATGTTGTTAAATGCCCCCTCTAATTATATATGACGCATCTTGAGGTCTATAAATAGTTGAGTACTCATTGATTTTTTATTGTAGTATCCATTCGTATGAATACGAACCATTTACAATTGTATCATTTCTATCTAACTTGTAAAGACAAATATTAGCAGTTAAGATGTCATACTAGAACTTCCTTTTCAGTGACGATTCTTCTTCTGACCTCGACGTAGGTTCCAGAATCAAACCGGGTAAATTCTTTAATTTTAACTGCAACACAGTACATGTACTTTTTGTCGTTGCTCAAGATGCAGCATTTTGCACTATATGCCGTATTTTGAAGTGAAGTACATCAAATCCCTTTGACTTTGACCAGATTAGACTTTTGTTTTATTCAAGATGCCGCATGCCACGTTTTGAGTGGTATGAATAGAATCTGGGGTGGTGTGTATAAAATGTTCGTATTTTTTTTACTAGTTACTTAGGAGGCTCGAACCTCTAGCTCTATAGAACACGAAAAGGCCGACTCTTTGAATACGAACTGATGATTTGCATGGAGTTAATTGGAGACTTACTCCACTGTACTAAGACTTTCACTAGCTCTTGTTTAAACATGTTTAGAAGGCAGTTGGAGCCTGGTGAACACAAAACTAGAAATAGTGCATGTCTCGAGAATTAAAAAATAACATTTTTTAATTTCTCATGCAAGCTCTTGTTTCAGGTATAATCTTAGGTGTTTGATTAATCTTGAAAGTACAATATGTTTTGGTTGTCGTACCTAGTAAGACAGACGGGTTACCTGTCTGACCTGAAATCTGTTTTATGAAACGTAAATCCTCAGCCAAAACCTTGTTTTAGGTTTTCGTTTCTGCATCATGTAAATTTTGTTTTCTATTTCTTATAATATGTTTGCTGTTTTATATATGTTCATTGATCATTTCCGTATTATAATTCGTATTATACTTCAATAATATTATTATGGTTGTTTTGTGTAAGGTGTTACTACACTTTGGTTTTGATTTTTTTTGGTCTAACTAAAAACTGAAACAATTCAAATTGGAAACATGTCTAACCGAACTGAATCCACCGACTAAACTGAATTTTTGGTTTATTCAGACCCGTTATCTAAATAAAGCGGTTATTATTCAGTTTATTCGACTATGTTTAGTTCGGTTATCCGAATAAGCAAATTTTGTGGGATTGAACGGAAAACGGAATAGACAATTCCAATACAATTATTAACCAAATCGAAAACCGAATAAGAATTTTAGATTAACTTTTTAATTATAGATAGGATTTGGCTTTTAAGTTTTTCGGTTACAGAAAAGTTTCAACATCCCCGACTCAAAATATAATTGAAACCAAACAATTAGTATTGATCTTTAGAAAATGATTGAACACAATATCAGTTATTTGTTTGATTCGACTATTTCTATTGGTTTTTGTTATTTATATGGGTGTTTGTCTTATTTGTTAAGTTCTTCTACTCTCTTTTTGAACATCAATTCCTAATTTTTTTTAAATTAACTATATTACCAACTGTATTTCATACTATTTAAACTTTCAAACTTTTTAATAATACATATCACTTAATTACCAAGATAACCTCTGATACGGTTCTTCTTAGATATTCATAACCCATTTCTTATCCTCATCGATAATTTAATTAAAAACTCTATTTTTTTTAGAATTTATCTATCATTTCTAAAATCCTCCCACATCCTAAGACTCAAATCTATCTATATTCAATTAAATAATATTCTCTTATTTTCTTTTTTGTTATTTTTTATCTTTCTATTACTCATATCCACTCATAGATAATATTAAATAATAGATATGATGGGTCAATAGTATATATCAAATTAGTATTTTTTAACAAGAAATTTTTCTTACCTCTACTCATAAATTATATACAACAAACTAAATTATCTCAGTTACATTATTGTCTGGGTTTGAACACATAACCTTAAACTAAGAGAACAAAGTCTCTATTAAGTGAGCTAGTCTTAGTATGTATTAAATATGAAAATCGAGTTTGGTTGATGAGATCTAAAAATGAAATATGAGATGATTTTCGTAAAATTAAAAAATGAAATTGAAAATTAGGAATTGAGAGGCGAACGCTCTTATTCTGTTAAAACTTTGACACTAGCATGAATACTTAATAGCGTAGTGGACTGTAGATATAAATTAAACTAAAAATTAAACTAAAAATAAAACTAATTACCAAAAAACTGAATAGGTTGGGACCCACAAATAAATTGAAGAATTATGCGGAAAAACGACAAAAATCACGTGCTCCCACGTGTGGTATGACATTCATGACCTAACTACCTACTTCATTAACTGTTATTCAAATAATACACTATTTAATTAAACCTGTTTATTCCCTCCGTAAATATAAACTATATGGTTTTGTCCTCATTTTATGAATGCGGATTTTTTTTAACGTCAAATTTGGATCACTGACGGGGATATTACCTATCAACCGATCATCTCCAATCCCCATCAGGAGAAAACTATCATAGGTGAGATCACCTCATGGCCCAGCTTGTAACCCCCATTTATTTATTTGTTTTGTTACAAGTGAGATTTGAACCCAAGACCTTCCTATTCGAATGTCTTGGGGTACCCCCTTTAGCCAATTGGGTTAAGGATCATTGGTATTTTATGAATGCGATTAAGCGCGTAAAATTAACGTAAAGAGATTTTAGGTCTCAGTTTTAAAAACTAAGGGGAGGCGATACTCCGAGCCCGGCTCCTCATGAACCGCGCGGTTCGATCCCGCAACCACACCGCCTGATGCGGTTTCCCTCCTTCGGCTCCAATTTGTGGTCTTCCATGGGTTCTCCAAACCGGCAGAGCCGCCCACTTTTGCCCGTTATTTTTTGACCGTTGCCTTCAACGGCTACTTTTTTTTTGTTTTTTTTTTACCAATTACCACTAAAAATACTACCATATTTTATAACATTTTTACACACATCTTCTTCTTTCACCTATCTTCTACCTCTTTAACATATCTTCTAATTCTTTATTCATGAATCGATCAAAGAAAAAATCACCCGCTCTCACGAAAAATTCCACCGCTCTTACCAAAAAATATAAACCGAAGGTTCGAAATATCGGTCAACCCTCCAACGCAAATCCTCCACCCCAATCACAACCGGCTTTTTTCACACCACATCCTTCTCAACAATCGTACATTTTTGTGAGAGCGGTGGATTTTTTCGTGAGAGCGGGTGATTTTTTCTTTGATCGATCCATGAATAAAGAATTAGAAGATATGTTAAAGAGGTAGAAGATAGGTGAAAGAAGAAGATGTGTGTAAAAATGTTATAAAATATGGTAGTATTTATAGTGGTAATTGGTAAAAAAGAAAAAAAAAGTAGCCGTTGAAGGCAACGGTCAAAAAATAACGGGCAAAAGTGGGCGGCTCTCGCCGGTTTGGAGAACCCGTGGAAGACCACAAATTGGAGCAGCGGAGGGGAACCGCATCAGGCGGTATGGTTGCCGGGATCGAACCGCGCGGTTCATGAGAAGCCAGGCTTGGAGCCGCTCCTCATACCGCCTCCCCTAAAACGCATGTTAAAAAACCCATCGTGAAGGTATATTTAGTAATAAAAAAAAAACAAGCGTCAGAAAACATGAATATAAGTTTACAGGAATCTTATTACTAATATTTGAAACGTAGAAACAGAGAGAAAAATAAATGATAATAAAATATTAGCTTAATGTACTTCACTTCCATTTGATATAAAATCATTTTTTCTAAACATGTGAACTTTTTTGTCTATCACTATCAACTTTATATTTAGAAAACTTAGAAGCGGTGTGAATATCTTAGAATCTACAAACCCGATTCACTAAGTATTTAAAAAAGTCATATTTCGTGTACTCGACAACAATGTGTTGCACCCAACAAAAATGTGTACTTTTCAAGAAAACTTGTACATACATTAAAATGTGGGGTAGATTTGTACACATGAATTTTCATTTTCATATATGAAGATTATCTTATACATATTTGAGATAACATTATCATTCTCTCTTTCGTATATTATATTTCATTTTAAGTCGGTGAATGATAGATCAACTATACTTCTAAACTGAGCTAACATTTATTTTACTACCGAACATACACCCTTTACACTAAACGTACTCTATTATTAAAAATCACCATTAAAATACTGGCCGTGCATACATTTATTAACAAAAATTGTGATTTGGATGCTTATTTTTTTTTAAGAACAAACTACTCCTACTTATAAATTACTTTAAATTATACCTCATATGACAAACCTCTAATTAAAAGGCAAGAGCTTTTGTTATATATACAGACTATCTTTAAGATTGGATACTTTTTTTTTTTTTTTTTGAACAGCGAAATCAATAAAACCGGGGCAAAAAGACGCCCACCCTAGCAAGAGGCCAGGAGAGGACGACAAACAAAAAACAAAAAACAACAAAGGGAGGGGACTTACATCATGAACTTGTCCCAATCATCCCAACAAAGACTAGACCACTTACCCCTATGTTTGACCCAAAGAAAACTCATACACTTAATTTCTTTAAAGATGTTGGAGATAATCGGATTCTTGTTTTCAAAAGTCATCTCGTTCCTAGCCTTCCATAACGCCCAACAAGTAGTAAGGATGATAGCATAGAAAATCATCTTCGCTTTCCTATCGAAATGGGAGTCTTCAATCAACATAAGAAGGTCTTCAAGCTCGAAAGCAAAGATAGGGGGGACCTTACACCAACCCGAAACCAACCCCCACACCCCGGCTGCCACCTAATTTGGAAAAGAAAACTAATACTTTCCTTTTGATGAATGATGTAATGTCAATAACTATTTATTGGGAATTCACAATTAGTTCCATGGCACAAACTAAAATGTTGCAGAAGGAAGCTTCCTGGAAATTAAAACCGTGAACCACGAAGCTTCTTGGAAGCTACAATCAAACAAAGCCAAATTTCAACCTATATTTTACCCACTGAGAAGCTCGTAGGCTCTAAATACTAAATCTCCTCTTCAAATAACCCCCTCTTTTTTTTTTTTTGAACAGCAATATTATTAACGAACAAACGGCAACCCCGGGACCTAGCAAGGAGCTAGCCCGGAACGCCAACCCATTACACCAAGCGCATATTCACCCAATCTATGCTTTTTCTACACCTATTGTTACACCAAAGCAAACACCAAGATCTAATATTACAAAGAACGCTACTGATTGCCGGAACCTTGCCCCGAAACACCACCTCGTTCCTTTCCCTCCAAATGCTCCAACACGAAGTGTACATGATAGCATGAACAAGCTCCTTTTTTTCTTTTGGAACAACCTCCGACTCGTGGAACCTGACGATATCCTCAATCGAAAACGCCCAGAAATTCGGCAACTTAACCCACTCCATTACCCACTGCCAAACAGCGGCCGCGAAAAAACAACCCGTGAACAAATGCAGCGTAGTCTCCTCACCGTCGCTACAAAGATGACAGGCCCCCGAGCTGATCCGAACCCCACGTTTTTGAAGCGCCTGCGTAGTGGCAATACGATCCCGGAGCACTCTCCACATAAACGCATTCACCTTAGCGGGAATTAACTTATTCCAAGGCAGCACCATAGACCGTGTCATCCCCTCACCCGAAACAAGCAGCCTACGAACTTCCTTGGTGCAAAAGGGCACCCCCAACCCCCCATTCCAACTCCACTGACCACCACGACACTCCATTCGATTCTCCAAAACCAAATTCTTTTTTTCCAACTCACCTTTGACAGCAACAATGTTTTTCCAAATACCGCTAATCGATCGTTTGCACGGAAAAACTTCATTCCTACCAGTGACGTCATGGATGGCAACAATGACACGAGCCCACAAGTGCCCCTCCTCCTTTTTTAATCTCCAAAGCCATTTGCAAAGAAGACTAGAATTAAAGTCCCCAAGATCAACCAAGCCCAATCCCCCCAAATCCTTAGGCCTACAAATCTCCTCTTTCTTGACCCAATGGATTTTATTCCGCCCCTCGGATCCACCCCAAAGAAAACGAAACCGAATGCGATCCAACTCCGCAATAACACCTTTGGGAGCCTTATACAAAGAAAAATAATATGTAGGAAGACAATCCAAAACACTTTTAATGAGAGTTATCCGCCCCCCGAAAGAAAGAGTTTTAGCCTTCCATTTAGATAGACGAGTTTGAAACGTCTCCACCACCGAATTCCAAAACCTTTTCCGATTCATGTTCGCCCCCACCATCATGCCTAAATATCCAAACGGAAGATTCCCATCCGGACACCCAAACATCTCGGCCATCCGCTTGCACTCATCCGACTCCACATTCACACCGTAGAGAGCACACTTATTAAAGTTAACCTTTAACCCCGACACCAAGTAAAAGCATCGTAAAATCCTCACAAGATTATGAGCATTATCAACACTCCACTCACCAATAATCATAGCATCGTCGGCATAGAACAAATGAGAAATAACCGGGCCCTCCTTAGGCAAACGAATACCCCGAAACAACCCCAAACTGCATGCTCTACAAATCATCCAATCCAAAGCTTCCATAGCCACAACGAATACCCCGAAACAACCCCCTCTTTTGTTTTTAAGTTTTTAAATTCCGTTAGATTGTGTTTGAAAATTATCAGAAACAAACTATTAATGAAACTTGCCCGGAATTTAGAACGGAATTCTGCTCGGAATTTCTACAAAAATCACGTATTATTAAAGTTGAATTGTGGTGCTTTAGATACAAATCACATGGACCTTAAATACGACTCAAAGACCGACTCACAATTACACCGACCTAGACTTGAAAATTTATACTAAACACAAGTTAAACAATTTTGTGCCTTACGGAAACTAAATAACTAATAATATAATCTATATAATATATATCAAGATTAATTCATCAAATTGCACTTGTGATAATATAGCTCTTTTAGATAGGAAAAAAAAATTCAAGGCCCTCTTATGTTATACTTATTTAAGTCTCTTGATTGCGGGTATCAGAGAGTACCGCTGTACCGGTAAACCAGATGCTTTTTGAGCTGACGGCCCACTACTTTCGGCCCAAGACCCACAGGCCAGGCCCAATAGGACCCTAAATGTGTTAGAAATCAGGCCCCAATACACACTCTAAAACTCAATATAAATATATTTTCTGCTTCAAACTCTTGTATTTCTTATTGAATAAAACTCATATATTAAATAGATAAAAATAACCTTGCACCTAAAGAATAGGAACCCTCTAACCCACTATTTAGACTCAGTAACTAACCTACCCATGATCTAACTAAACACATAAAACATGTGACTGAATAAACAAACTCTAATGACCCGGTTTTGACCCGTACCCATTTGACAAACTTGACCCGATCAAGATTATAACTTACAAAATGTACCTGCAAGATTGTTGGACTAAAGCTCCCTTGAAGCTCAAGTATCTGCCCACATGACGTTTAATTCTGCATGTAACCAAATTGAATGCTCCCTACTTGTCCATGTTTTCCCATGATTATTTCCATGTTCTTTTTTCTAGTTTCCATTAGTTATCTCCGGTAGTTTACGTACGATTTGTTCAAGTATTCAGGTGCATTGGGAGGAATAAAAAGGAAGAAGAGAAAATTGCCTAAAATTGAGTTCTTGTTCACTGCATTTAACTAATTGCTTGTCGTTTCCGTTTCGTTATTTAATTTACTTATTTTGAAATTTATAGGTTTTCTCTGTAAACCAATCACAAGTAGATCTTTACATAACGGACGACCATATAGGTCTCAAGGGAGTGAAAAAGAATTTAGGTTATGTACCATATACGATCTACTTTTCATGTAAAATATATACTTTCTCAAAATTTAAAACCACATTTTAATTAAACAAAACACTCATAGAAATAAACAGTGACGAAACCAGAGTTTTGTAATTGGAGGGTAACAATATAAATTTTACTGAATAATTAATTGATCTATATAAAACCCGATAAATTTATCTTATAATGAATCAACTTTTTCTCTTGATCCTTTTGACTATATGTGAGTAGGATAAGAATGTAATTGTATGAAATTTTAAAAGTTTAAGTAATTACAACTTATAACAGGGGCGTCTTAAGTTAAATTAAATGAAGCTAGGGCTTTAGGCCCCAAAATGAATGATGTCTTGTTAAAGTGATAAGAGCTATATATATATATATATATATATATATATATATATATATATATATAGTGAAAGTTCATTGTAGACATCCTCATAAGTGTAGACATGTAGACACCCTATTTCACCATTAGATCTCTTGATCTAGTGGTTGTGATAATTTCATTTTTTCCTTTTCCTTTTCTAATTGCTAGAGCATTCACATGTGAAAAAGAGCTATTTCACATGTGAAAGTGTCTACATGAACTCACCTTATATATATATATATATATATATATATATACGTTTCAATAGGACCCTCAAATTTTTAGTTCGATTTTGGTCTACAAAACGATTGAGCCACCCCTGACTTATAAAACATATGATTCAAAGTTAAACGAGTGATAAATAATATTATAAATAAACATAAATATATAAATTAATATCTCCAAAATGTTCGTTGTCTTTCAAAATTAGAACAATAGCATGAAATATAATACTCTACAAAAAAATGAAAATGAAGACAAAATAATATCATAGACCAAAATTATGCTTGTTAATGCATGTAACGTTCTTTAATCTCAATTTTACTGGTTTCATCTTTTCATTCCCACTGACCCAGATTTAAAGTTAGTCTCAAAATTACCAAGTCCTGGATACAGATTAGCATAGGACATCAACTGCATGCTAGTGAAAAGTGCAACCCCAATATAAAACCTGATACAACATCATCACTACAGAAAAAGAAGATTGGCATGTTGCCGGCTAAGATCACTGATTTGATATATAACATAATATAATTGGCATTTGGATCTTGAGATTGGCAAGTTGAGGCAGCTTATGATAATTACCATTATCTAACAAGGCTAGATGATAAAGTTTTGAGACTTGTTTTTACCAACTTAAAGTTGTTATAAACACTATTTGGATTTGGGCAGTACTGATCACACTCCCCTGAACAACAACAGCAACAAATTTGTACATTGTTCTATTTTTTTAAAAAATACAGTATTAAAGATTATAGTCAAATTTTTATGTACTTTAGAGTTTGGTAGAGTATTATCATTTTGAATTTCTATAGTGTTTAGTTTGGTAGAGTATTACTATTTTGACTTTCGATAGTGTTAGTGTTTGGATGTGTGATAAATCTATGACATCAATGGGACATCATAAAACTACTATTATAATTTATACAATAACATATATAAATATGTCATCGTTAGCACTATTATTGGCACTACTACTACATAACAAATAACATAGAAGGACAACTTATGACCCGTCGTAACAAGCAAGTCAGTTACTTTTAAAATACAATCTCCGTCCCGTAACGCAGGCAAGTCTTTTTGCTTGTTTATAAACAAAAGAGGAGGTTTGAGTGATGGTATTTTATCCAACCATCAAATATTAAAGCATGAAGGTACAATATAAATTTGATACAAGATCTAGTTGTGTTAAGTTTAGTTTGGTTGCGATCTAGAGTAGGTGATGTAGGTTTAAGACATTATCATGTTGGATTTCATTAAAAAAGAAAAATTGTACATCCGGTTCCTTCACTGCAACACGTACAAATTTTAAGATAAAAATATATATTATGATCTCCCCCACTAAGGCCCGCAAAGCGTGAGGGATAGTATAGATAATTATAGAGGGTGTTGAAACAAATTAAAGAAAACATTTAACTTAGTGACTTCGACTGATAATTACGTATCGGAAGTACTTTTTAATAACGAAAATTAAGTAAACCTAACAATAAAGCGAAGTTAGTTATCACAATACATTGACAATAGGAATTTAGTTCAAGGGTATTTTTAGTATTTTTTTTTGAACGACGATTTGGATTACTGACGGAGGCTGAAAGTCCTCCGACGTCATCTTCAAATCCAACCAGTAATAACAATAACCGGTACGTCCCATAAAGAAAGCTCATACATCAGCTCTGCACATAACTGACACGTCCCATAATGATATTTTAGATTTTTAGTATGTAAATGGTACTTCTTCTTTGAAGGTTAAGATTATAAATCCAACGTATGTACATATGTTACTGCATAATTAGGAAAGTTAGGTGATTTTAGAAGTAAATTATGAGTCTTTTTAATAAAAGTTTATAGCAATATATCATGAACTAGATGTTGATTGGTCGCGAGATGCCAGGGCTCTAACGTAGGAGTACAAAGTTAAAACTATTAACACTAATTAAGTTAAATTGTAACTCTTGAAAATCTCATTATTGTTATCGTCCGATTGAAATGTACCTCTTATTTTTTGTAATAGAGCATTTGATAATTTCATATTTACTAAAAGTTAAAACTACTAACACATATTTAGGTAAACACACAACATACATGAAAGAAAAAATATGACTTAAAACATAATCATTCATGGAGCCAATAACATCACGATCTAGAATGCATTTTCAAATGCTTAGAAGTTATCTAATCCCACTTAGATAAAAGAAGGGAAAACTATCAAAATATAGTCGTCTTGACGGTTAACACCCTCAAAATAGCCGTTTGAATTTTTATGGAATCAAAATAGCCCCCAAGGACGGTCGTCACGACCGTAGTTACGGTCTTGACGACCGTAGATCCATTGAGCCAATCAGAGACTGCCACGTCACCACATACGGTCTTTACGACAGTAGGTCCGTTTCCCCCAAATGATTTAATCCTTGTTTTTGGTGAGCACCGAGAATCTTATGTGGATGTCCAGTCAGCTAAAATCTAACATCGTTAGTGTCTACTTAACGACGGATCAATATAGGACAATATGTTAATAACTGGAATTATTTGGGGAGAAATCATAATTAGGTTTATTATCGGTCAATATATGATAACTGAGATTAATAAGAGCCAACTTTACATTAGAAAACAGAAAGAATATAGAGGTAAATAATTTCCACTAATATGTACCGTTACTAAAATAAAAAGTTACAATGATAATAAAACACTTTAAACATAAATGCTCATGTGGCGTGACATAAACCGAACCACGTCAACAAGTTCCAAACAAATAGAGTAGCAATTTATATATTTTTCTTTTCAAAACAAACACCCATATTTCTCATATGACACCATCTTCATCTAATCATCTCTAACTACCATGACCTCCATCTCCAATAACCTGTTTTTTAAAGCAATTTAAAGATCTAAATTTCAAAGGATTCCAGTTTGGTGCCTGATAATATAACACTCGGGGCCCTAATTTACTTTTAGTTTAATTCTTAAAAGAATTACACTAACATGTTTTCTTTTTTAAGTGGGGGCATTTTCCCACCCTCACACTCTAAGACTATGTGTAGTGGTAAAGTCTTTGCATTTGCATTGGACATATCTCAACACGTAAATGTACAATCAGTAAAAGTCTTTATAGCCTTAATGTGTGTAGTGGATGGAGCCACATTAAAACCCCTATCATCATTAACTTTTAATTTAAAGAATAAAAAGATTTAATATATATCAACCAATCAGAAATGAGAAAAGTGTGGGGAAAGGGCGTCATACTCATCACGCTGATGAGCTTTTTTCCGTTCATAGCACCCCTGGGGGCAGTGTTAGGATCATTATAGGATGCCATCAGTGTCACAAAACACCCACTACAGACAGCCTAAGATAAGGATAATTAATCCGCCCATCCGAACAAGTGTCGACAAGTGTCTAATGAGTAATGGCTCCTTATGTTAGGTATCCTGTAATTTAAAATAAAGCTTTTTTTGTTTTTCTTTCTTTCTATAAAACTACATGGATGTAGATGGTAGCTCATACGAACTTCTGTCCCAATGGAGATCCCAACAGTTACCATTAACTCAAAAAAGATGATAAAACCCTCCGCCCCGACTCCGGCCACCCTTCGCCACCACAAAATGGGCTTCAAAGATGAGGTAGTCGCCGCCATAAACGTCCGTCTCATTCTCTTCTACTCCGGCGGTGGTCCAGACTCCACCATAAACCATCTCGAAAACTCATTAGCTCAATGCCTAACACGACTGTACCCCATTGCGGGTAGATACAACCACCAAATACGCACCATTGAATGTAACGATCAAGGCGCCGAATTCATATGGGCCCAAGTTTCAAACAATATCAAGCTTCAAGATGTAATTGACCCGAAACTAAACCCAGAAATACTCAACAATTTGCTTCCATGTGGAGTCTGCGATGCAGGTGAAGAGTTTTTTTTTTTTTTGGAATAGGATTTGGTTTCTGGCAGGTAACCTTCTAGTTTTTTTTTAGTGGCCAAAGAAAAATATATTAACAAGCTATCAAACTCGATTGACAAAAGTTTACGCACCAAAAGAAATAATAAAGACAACAAAAATCGCAAAAACCAAACTTCAGAAATCATAGTGTAAAAGAAAATCGTCTCCATTGCTCCCAAGAGATAGAGATAGTAGGGCCTTATTTTTCAACAAAAGATGTCCTAGTATTTGATCTCCTCCAACACCCGAAGCTTGTAAATTTATTCTTGATTAGAGACCAATTGATTTCCTGCTTTCTATATGCACCACATATAGTTTGGATTATATTAAGTTAATTATCTTCTTACCCAACATATCATGTATAAGTAGAGATATAATAAAGATATTTAACTTTTATTTGGTATTTTGAATCTTATATATATTTTTAAAATGTTTTTTTTTATAAATTAAATGAGTCAAATGAAACACATATATATTAAATGGGAAAAGTGAATATGGTGCTGTCATGGATCTAAGCTTAGGTGCGAAACCAATCAAAACGACGTCGTTTTGATTAAATTTCCATAAATACCAAGTGGTTTTGCTTAATGAATATTAAAACCTCCGTTAATTTTTCCAACGTTTCTTTGTTTGTTTTTTTTTAAATTTTGTTTTGAGTTTGCATGTTTTATTCAAGATTTGATAAATATCTCACTGAGAATATTAATATGTGAATTACAAATAAAATTGATAATCAAAGATACATGAGAATTAAACATCATCCATCACCATAAATGAAAACTGTAAAATCCTTCTTAAAAAGTCGGATTGTAAACGAATTAGTTAAATATTGGTGGCTTTTTCATTTTCATTTTAATCCACACACAAACTAAAACCTACAAAATCAAAGAGAGACGAACAAAAACTTACATTCTCTAAAAACTAAATAAGGATATTTGATAAACGTAATTGTAAATGCTGAAATAATTTAACTGGATTATGAGATTTTTTATCAAAACGACGTCGTTTTGATTGGTTTCGCACCTAAGCTTAGATGCATGACAGCACCATATTCACTTTCTCCATATTAAATACTATTTAGTGACTTTTATATTCAAAACTACTGAAAATATGAATTGATTGTATTGAAAATTGCTATACAATAAAAATGTTATAATTGTTCGTTTTAATTCAAACTGGAAAAAAAAATTAATTACTAAATAGTAACCCCATATGTTTTTTTTTTGAACGGCAAATTTGGATCACTGACGGGACATTACCCACCCACCCGATCATCTCCAATCCCCATCAGGAGGAAACTCACCATAGGTGAAAAAACCCCCTGGCCCAACATGCAACTCCCATTTATTTATTTTTGTTACAAGTGGGACTTGAACCCAAGACATCCCATTTAGACTACCCGCATCAATAAGTACTACATACCATAACATACCACCTTTTTCAGTGCCATGTCAGCTTTTTTCTCACATACCACAAAACCCACTTTTTTCCCACATCAATAAAATATCCATACTTCTACATACCACCCTTTTAAAATTATTAGACTACAAATTATGTGAGAGGAAAAAATTAAAAAAAGAAAAAAGAAAAAGAAAAGGTGGTACGTGAGGGTAACGTACACCCACGTACACCACCATGCCTCACAACAATACGTACCCACGTACCACCTCACGTAGAGCTCCAAATACCCCTGATGTGGGTGGTCTTATAATGTCTTGGGTACCTCCCCCTGGCCAATTGGGCTAGAGATCATTGGTCCCATATGTTTTATTTGACTCACTTAACTAAAAAAGTAAGGGTTGGGTCAAGTCTTATTTGTAATAAAAAAATAATAATAAACGAGACTTACATGTTGGGTTAGAAGGTTTTCTCATTTATGTTGAATTTCCTCTTGATGAGCATTGGAGATAATCGGGTGGGTGGTGTAATATCCCTTTCAGTGATCCAAATATGTCTTTTCAAAAAATAAGTTCAAAAAATATAAATTTCTTATAAAAATTATACATGATTAAATTAACTAACGAAAGTTGAATGAATTTAAAAGAATTTAAAGGCGTAATTAGCAACTTCCATTGTGGTGTAGTGGTAGGAAGCTTGTGTTCTTTACTTAAGACACAGGTTCGATTCTTACGGGCAGCACTTTGGAAGGGGCATTGGCGATGAGGGGAGACTTGGGGCTGAAAGGTCACAAGTTCGATCACTGAGCTCCCAGGTTTTACCACCCGACCGCTCGCGGAGGTGGATTTTCCCTGGAATGAGCTCAACTGGTGTAAATAGTCCCCGGGTTTTCCGGGACATTCGTTGTCCGTTCAAAAAAAAAAAAACTAATCCTCAAAGCTACCCCTTTTAATGATTTTTAAGTTTTTTTTTTAATTGGAGTACAATTTGGTTTCTAGCTATGTGATCCGTTAATTCAATTACGGGATATGATAACGTGACCATGACGCGCTACTTTCATGAACAGATGGCTCATGTACAAGTACAATGGAACTCAAATTTGATTTTCTGTTATTATATTCTAATAAACATTGAACATAATTTTATTTATAAATAAGCCAAACACAACATATTGTTTAGTTTTTATTTGCGGACATTTTGGCATAAATTTATACAATCTTGTCACATCTACGGATCACCTAGAATATATTTTTTTCATATATTTTTTATCCAAAAACAAAATAATTACAATACAGTAGCCGGTAAATGGGTAACAAACTGCAAAATTCTTAATCATGCATGAAAACTTTCTGCAGGTGAAATTACTGACCCGTTGCTTGCGGTGCAAGCAACGATGTTTGATTGTGGTGGTCTGGCTCTAGGTGTGTCTATTTCACACAAGGTTGCTGATGCCTCAACCTTGTGTACATTTTTAAATGATTGGGCTGTCTTGAGTCAAGACAAAACCGCTTCCAATGCTCGTTTTCCGGTTTTCAATTCATCTCATTTCCTTCCGGCTAGAGGTTTTATGGATTACGACCCGCCATTGCCTCGAACGAAGAAGTTCGAACTAGAGAATAAATACCGAACCAAACGACTTACATTCAGCGAAAAGGCAATCTCGACGATCAAAGAAAAGATGAACGGCCGTCAAAGCTACTCCAGGGCTCAGGTGGTTTCGGCAACCATATGGAAGACACTAATCGATGTGGATCGAGCAAAACACGGTGCTCCACGAGCATCGATGCTTCTTCAACCCATAAACATTCGAGGAAAAACAACACCTCCGATTCCGAACGATTCTTGTGGCAACTTAGGAGGATTTATCACCACCGAATGCTCACGAGCACAAACGTTAAAAGGGTTTGAATGCTTAGTGGAATTGTTACATGGTTCGATCCGGAAAACGGTTGAAGAGATTGGGAAACTGAGTGCGGAAAGTGAAGAGCTACAAACGTTGGTTTTCGATTCGTTTGTAAAGAGTGAAAGTTTTGATGGAGAGGCGGTGAGCGTGTTTCCGCTGACTAGTTGGTGCAGGTTTCCGTTCTACGAAGTCGATTTCGGGTTCGGGCGGCCAGTGTGGGTCGCGAGTTCGGCAGGGCCTGCGAGTATGGTGACGTTACTAGATGGTCGAGGTGGTTATGGGGTGGATGCGTATGTTAATTTGGATGCACAAGACATGCCTCTTTTTGAAAGATTGTTTGATATGTCCGTGTTTAGTGCCTAATCTATAATTTTCTTGAGTGAGATTAAAGTGTTGAAATATGTGACTAGATGACTATGCCTGTTTATTTGTATTTATAAAACGAAAATATTAATTTATTAGATAAATCTCTGCATGTTTTTCTTTGTTGATTTATTACGTACACAAAATCTTCATTTTCATTTTCATTCATACTTTAATAAACAATTACAATTATTAACACATGTCAACACTAGATTCATTCTCATGAAAGTTTTCCCTCTCTAATAAATTCTTTTTTATTGGAAATTATATCCTATTTTATGATCATGATATATTTTTATCTATTTATATTTATGGAATTATGACAATCATATATTAATTTACATCTTACTTTTATATAAAATAATTTTTAAACTATTATTATTTTCATTTTAAAAATATTTAGAATTAGAAACTTATAAAATAACAATAAACACTTATTTAATCTGCTTTCAAATATAATTGAGCAAAAGTATATTTAATAATTTAATTAATGAATAACTAATACTATTTTACAAATTCAATCAGTGTTGTGTTGTGGGTGATACTATTTATATAGAAATTAATAAGCGACAAAAATCATGTTCATAATATCCAATATTAAATAGTTTTTCCTACCATATCAAATGAGCAATGTTCATTCAATTTGGAAATTTTAGACATCGCGACTAATATAATTGTAAGTTTTCTAATGTATATCAACATAACATTTTTTTATTGATAACATTATAATCTTTTGATTATAATTTAGATTTTATACTCAACAATTAGAATTTGCTCATTATAATTTTGATAAAACTTTATACTTATTTAACTTTCTATACAGACTCAAAGTCTCAATTTTGTCAATTCATAATTAATGTTAGTCGCTATTGAGGGTTTGATTGTTTTTTTAAACATAATCACTTTTATCTTGCTTTTCCAAATATACAAGTAGAGACATGCCATAAATAATATATATATATATATATATATATATATATATATATATATATATATTTTGATAAAGAGAGTAAGTCATCAATACCATATTATGAATTATAACTTTAGTTTTTTATCTAATGTAATATAATACGTTATTCTGGTAATAAGAAAATTATGCATTAATTATCAATCATATATATATTTTTAATAATTCAACCCGTATAACATACGAGTTCTATCCTAGTTATATAACTAAAAGTTTACAGTTTTAAAAAAACACTTTCTTAAAAAATAAAAATAACTCTCTAAAAACACTTTAAAATGTTTTCATTTAAAAGAAAAATAAATTTTAATAATCTCAATTATTGTTTATTTGCCGATAATAATTCATACTTCGTTTTTTTCCGTTAAGAAAATTTATTTTTTTTATGATTGAACATCACGGTGGTGTCTTATGTGGCATGTTTTTTATGTCTATGAAGAAAAGTTTCAGAAAACAACCATACAACACACAAGTGTTCGACAACCGGATAAAACACATTTCTTCATAGCATTAAAACATACAAGAATCCTTAAAAAAAAACTCTGTGTTTGAACTCAGTTATCAAAAACATGTCAGATATAGAACTATATTGCCGCAAAGTTACTCTTCATAAGTTCATCTTTTGTTTAATATAGAATTTACCGGGTCCTCAACACCGTCCAAGCTTTGGCTAACGCCTCTTCCTCTACCGCTGTTCACGGTTGAGGCGCAAAGCAGAGGGTTGTGTTTCAGGCCGCTCCTTTTCTTTTCGTTTTTCTCCCTATTCATCTTAAATGTGGTGTTGGTTGTGTTTCGAGTATTGATTTGAGCAATGACGGTGAAACGTTAGATTTTTTTGAGATGGAGATAGGTTATGCATCGGAAATATATAGAAAGTGGGGAAATGATTGGTTTCGTTGGATTATGACAGATTAACAGTCACTATTCACTCTCGTCTGTTTTAATCCAATTTGGTTGTTTTAACCATATTTTTATTCTATATATAAAAACTAATACGTTTATACATTCATATTACATCAACATTCCCATGTTCAGCTTTATCAAAAGTTCAAAATGAGTTAAAAGTTTTGATAGGTTAAGTTATAATCAAGTTCTAAACATGTTGAACAAATCAACAGATTGAAATAAATAGTTTTAAGAGGCTGTAACTTGAAAACGTAATACTAATAGGCCTGTTCAAAGAAATTGAAAATAATACTTAAACAATTATGATTCTATTCAAAGAAATAGAAAATAATATGTAAACAAGATAACCGTATCGTATATAACACAATGGTAAGGATACCACCTCCCTATGACTAAATTTAAAGGTTCAAGTCAATTATGAACTGTGAGGTTTAAATTATGTTGGTAATAAGATACAAACAAGACATAGAGACTAATGAATAGAGAAGTGACTCCTTTCCCATATATATTTTTTCAACATTCTAGTGCTCATAAATAACAAAAATATAAATCCCGAGATTCGTTTACTGAAAACCATATGAACGCAAAAACAACCCAAAATTGAATTCATTTCTAGGTGCTGGAAACTGCTCCTTTGGTCCTTGGTGTTGCTTGAGTGCCTGTTTAACGAGATCAAATCTTCTTAAATTTGGTTCAAGTTTCATATCCTAAGTATAGAAATCTTCTTATGGGTTAACAATCCTGTATCACGGAAAATAATTTTCAAAGAGCCCACAGCTTAGTCTTTCTAACAGGTGTATTAACCGAGCCAAAGATCAAAAGTGTGACTGGAGCGTCTGGACTGGAAACCTTTAGACTAAAATTGTTGTTTCTCTACTTTATTTTTGGTGTTAATTTTTCAATTCGTACTCATATAGTCGTTTTTGTTTGGGCTTGCTGTAGGCAAATTCTAGCATCTTGCTAAATTGCTGTGCTCTTTCTCTAGTAATAAAATTATGACACTGTTTAAAAAAAGGTAGAGAAAATCTTCTCTTTATTGAAAGTGGAAGCTAAAGAGTCATCTTTTAAAATATTTACTGTAAACTTGTAACAGAAACATTTTGTATTTAGATTTTTGAAAAATAAAACAAGAAGTTTGTGATCTGTTTACAACTTACCTTCCCTAAAGTTGCTCTTGAACCTGCGGGGAACATTACGCAGGTAACGCATACGACCCGTTCCAGTAGTTTTCCTTCTGATTGCCTTCTCACTCCAGTTGTCTAAAAAAATAACAATATCAGTCATAAAGAAATTGTATTAACAAGGTGTAAAGAGGATAAAAGCATGCATCCTAAAAACATATTTTCTTTAATAAACACCAACTTTAAGATTTTTATATAATGCTATATAAAGGGTCAACTTTTTTTCATGTGTTTTAAGCATTAATCACATTTTTAAACATAGAACATGGCAACTTCCTCTAGCAGTTTGTAGTTCATCATGTCTAAATGTCTAATTGGTTGTTCAGAAGATATTAGTTATTAAAAAGGTAACTACCAAAACAAATCATTTACAGACTAAATTATTAATCATTTACAGGCACTCAAGCAACTCCAAAATGTCCCATGTCTTTCAAAACTAGAACCAATAGCATGAAATATAATACTCTACAAAAAATTAAAATCAAGACATAATATTATATAATAGACTAAAATTACGCTTGTTAAATGTTAATGCATGTAACATTATTTAATCTCAATTTCACTAGTTTCATCTTTTCATTCACACTGACCCAGATTTAAACCTAGTCTCAAAATTATCAAGTCCCAGATACAGATGAGCATAGGACATCAACTGCTAGTCCAAAGTGCAACCCAATCAAAACCGATACACCATCATCCCGAAATTCCACCATTGACTACAAGTTATAATTCAAAGATGGCCATTTTGAAGAGCTAATCATGTAGACAAACAGCAACACAAATGTAATTTCAATAATGTATTTTGAAGAAACATATAACTATAGTTTTTAAGCCAATTTGATCTTTCATTTTTCTTATAAATATAATCAGTCTTCATCGGATTCAATATAAGCAAGTTCAATCAGATCACATATTCGCATTCCATAAACGTGAACTAGATGATAGATTCATATAATCAAAACATCAAATTAAAGTCAAAACAAACCTAATTTACCTAATTTCTCACTAATTACCAAAATAACAAACACACATCTCTATCAATTTACAGTAGCATTTACAGAAAATTCAATCGATCAATCGAGAGAGAGAGATTTACATTTTCTAACGCGAGCGGCGGGATACGCACAAGCAGAACAGCGGCTCTTCTGAAGATGAAAGCTTCGTCTTCCACATCTTACACACAGTGTGTGTGTTTTGTTCCTCCTCTTACCGAAACTACCTGTTCCTTTTCCCTGCAATCAACAAATTTGCGAACAACGAACAGGAATCGCAATCAGGACAAGAAATCGATCGATCTTCGAACGAATTACACGGATCAAATGTACGATTTATTACCATCTCTGATAATTGAGAGGAGATAACAAAACTTCTCGACTTCAAGAAGAAGATGAAACCGTAGTGTGTATGTTAGATTTTTTGGGAGAGTGCAAATTAGGGTTTTGTTTTGAAAGATCTAGTTGGGCTCGATACGACAGGCGCCTTCTGCTAGATAAATGGGCTTTAGTGGGCTAAATTGGGTTTTGTTTGTTTTTTTTTATTTTCTTTTTTATGTTCACTTTCCTGCATATGAATAATCTCACTTTAAGAAGAAGAAAAAACTAGTCAAAGTGTTTAAAATGATTTTAACTAGATGTTGCGATCCGCGCTTCGCAGCGGATTCAAATTGATGATTTTTTTAGAAGCTCGGGTTTGAAACCACTATGGAGAAGAAGACATACAAATATAAAAGCACAATTAATCTTGCTTTGAAAAAAAATGCAAATAATCGAGCAACAAACACAAAATTCAGAAACCAATAATAGTAGTGATTAAAGCAGAGTGCGAGAAGAGTAAACTAATAAAACCACAGAAAAATACAAAACCGATAGAATACCAAGCATAGAATGCGCAAACTTAATTAAATACAATGGATATATGTGTTTGCACTATTTGGTATAGTGTTAGTATGTGAGTGCAATGTCTTGCATAGGTTTTATTTTTGTATGATAGTACCTAGGTTGGGGAAGAGTCTTCTTTTTGCATTCATATTTGCATTGTCACTGCTTGCTGAGTTGACCGTATGTTTTTACACTGATTTTGAGGCTGCTGTTCCTTTGATTGTGCCTAGCGGTGTTTGTTGGGAACTGCAGGATGGTGTCACATTTGGATTGCCGTTGCTTTCTCCCGACAACCATGAGCCTGTGTTAATGGGTTATGCGAGTTCCCCAAGGACCTCGACTACAAATCCCAAAGAAAACAAAAAAAGAAACTTGCACACACGCAATAAATTCCAACTATATATGAATTAGTTTTAAAAAAATACCTATTGTAGAAAGAGAAACTGTCCACACCTACAACTGGAAATCTGGCATTATATAGAAAAAGAAACAAAGGTTAGAAACTAACGCTTTTACTACCATTCAAATACAGAAGCTAAATTTGTTGGTAAAAATCATATGCTAAGTATGGCAAGTCAAACGGGTTAGATTTCAAATTCACAAAAGACGCCAAAAGATCTGATATCATGATATATCTTGCTAACAAAGTGTCGGTATGTTATATCCCCTTAGCGAGCATCAAGCATTTGTTTAACATTAAACGTCCAAATGCATATATGTAATCAAAACATCCATCAAGGCAATACGTAAAGTGTGCTAATTAACATTCGTGAAAACGCAAGCATAAATTTTTGTCCGCCCAATGGGTTGTTCAACTTGAAAAAATATGGTGCATTTTCTACATTACATCTACAATCAGTTGGCTTTCTACATGGTTCTCCCAGTCCCATCATTTAGACTCCATAAAATTGTGTAGAATCAAAACTAAACTTATACCTTTGTAAGTATTCTGACCAAGAAGCCAAGTTTAAACTTACAGAACCATGCAGATCTGCACCTTCTGGGTTGCCATTGCAGAACATTGCCATGACTTCATAATGCCTGCCATTTTTGGACCACAAAAAATCATTTTCTCACATGCTACCTGTGAAACTGCAGTAAGTCAGCCAGAAACATGAGCTAAAGTCCTTAGAATCATGAAAATGTGATTTTATTGTGTTCGCAACTAACGACAACTTTTCAAACAATTAATGAAAAAGAACATGTGTGAATGTGTTCATGCCTAAATAAGTTGAGCCTGGGGCAACAAACAAACAAAAACAACTTATAATATAAGAAGGGTAGCAACTAACATTAAATTAACCGTATATAAGTGTATAACCACCAGTCATAACAAAAAAAATGACTTTCATAAAAATAACTTTTTAAAAGAAAACTATAAAGTTACTGTTATAAAATTTCTTCTGTTCACCTAGTTTTTGTCAAAAAAGAAAGATAGGTGAGAGATGATTTCTTTATGTCACCTCCCTTTTTAACCAACTCAAACGCTAAAAATCCAAACACTTCAAATCTCTGATAATGTTCCTGGAACATGATATGCAAGTTAGAGTTATGAGAAAAATTATGATATATACCTTATGAAATATAAGTTGATTCAAGATTCTCCTGCGTAATATGTATACTATAAATAATTTTTTTTTACTCCATATGAATCGTCAGAATATGAAACAAATATATATGCAACTTTAGGAGTTCCTATGTAGTTGCGAAATAATGCATCACGAAGTTCTAAATGACAACTATAATCTAGATCATGGCACAAAACATTAGCCTTTAGCTTCTTTCTTAATCCCCAATTAATCGCAATGGCACAATGCAGTCCATGAATAACACTACAATATTGCATTAGTACATGGATCAAGAAAGAATACATAAAGAAGAAAGCAATAGACTCAGACTTGTACCGGATGGTCATAACAAAGAATAAGCGGGAGACGACATGGCTGCAAAAATCTTACCCCTTGTCGCGCCAAGATACGACACCATCACACTCAGTTCTTCGAATCCCACTCGAAATACAAACCATTCCTTGGACCTATGCAACAAATGCACAAAGACAATCTATTCAGGCTATGAACTGTAACAGTTTCTGCGTAAAAAATGTTAATCAGCCGCATGAGTTAAAGTAGCACCACAAAGCATCTTAAAGCCCCCAATTCTATAACTATCACAATAACAAACTCTAGGCCATATATCGCAAGTTACCAAACTCTAGGCCTTCTTCTTCTTCTTTTGGTCCCCTTCCTTAGGTTCTATACATGTGCAAGTTACCAAAAAAATACAGATTAATCGTTTGAAATAAAATTAGTTGTGTTAAATTATTGTAAAATATATCGAATTTAAAAAAACACCACCTAAAGAAGCCACAAATACAAACAGAACTGAACACATTATGTCATCATTGTGTGCGTGCATACCATATTTTTCATAACATTATAAAACTCAATTCCACATAATCTTAAATTTAAACAATCAAATACAGCAAACGGGTCAGATCAAAAGTTTTAACTAAAAGGGAAACCTGTCAAATGGGTTGAAATCCAAAATATTTATTAATCCATACAACCTTCTAATAATTTTATTCAAACATTTGGGCTAGGATATAAAAGTTTGGGTTATAACCATCATAGTATTTACTTAACAGAATATAAAAGTTTAAATTTGGTGCTTCTAAAGCATCTTCTAACTTCAATGTCTAACCCCATTTTTGTACCTTCGATTACATATTGTATACATTTGTATCACATTCAAATCACCATTTTTGGTAAATAAATTTACCCAAAAGAATGTTGGAAAGTCAAAACGGGGAAGTACCTGATTTGCCCATAGGCCTATAACGACACCATGGTCCGTAAATTCTGTCGCAACTCAAACAGTCTTTCTCTGTTCATAACGCATGTACTAAGACCATCAACCACCTGCAGATATATTCAATTTTCATTTTGATAGTGATCTGAACTTGTTTACTGGCTGGTCGACAGCATTTACATATATATGAGCAACAATATATTAGCCTAGTACAAAATAAACAATGTTCAGAGGATGTAAAATCTATGACCCAACATCAGATACTATGATTTTGAAAATGACAAACCAACCCGAATTCTTTTATATTTTGCAATATGTAACTATACATATGTAACTACATATTATTGTAAAATATAAAAGAATATGTATAAATAATAAAGATCAAACTACCAGTTTCAAGTTTTAAACTGAATCGAATAGTTCAATTGTTAAACCAAATTATGAATTGGCCTTTTTAGGATCTTTATATTGTTAAACCAAACTATAAAATGGATTTTAGGATCTTTGGTCAAACCTAGTTGTTGACTTGTTTCTGTTTGAGCTTGAGCTATTCAGTTAATTTAAAAACCGTGAAAGCAAACAGTGAGCTAAATATTTAGGATCTTAAACTGGTCAAAGAATGTGCTAATGTGCTTCTGTTTGAGCTGTACTGTTGTTTTTAATGGTTCTTAACACACGTGGAAAGATATAGGAATTGAATGGATCACTGATTTGTTATTTACCTTAATTTATTACTTCTCTTTGGATGGTTTGTAAAGGGACTAAGGGAGTAAGATTCCTAATCAACCTAATCACCTGGTGAAGCAGATTAAAAGCAAATTAGACACTGAAATTTGCAAATTTATGTTTGATAACTCTCATCTACAAATATCATGTTTGATTTAACATAATCGTACATCCCCATCACAACCTCCATAGCAAAAACCCTAGGAATAGAGATAAGCAACCGAAGATGGGTAGAAAACGAAGCAAAATCTGCGAAGAACAGAGGATAATGAAATCCTTACCCGGAGACGATAAGAAAAATCGCTGGTACCGATTGAAGCCAGAGAAGAAATGGAGGCAACCTGGCGTTAGTCACAAAAGCAATCGGATGATCAAACATGTGAAAAAAATAAACAAACGTGATAAAAAAACAGTCTTAGGGGAGAGAAGATGAATGATTAGCTTTTACAGGAGGCGAGGATTGCGATTTTAGCCATAAATCTCAACTTATAGACCAAATGATTTTGACCTAAATGTCGACTCGTAGACCAAATTGTCGGTTGGATTGTGAATCAATCATCAGTGATTAGAACCCTAATTTTGAAACAAATTTACCTTATCTCACGAACAGAGCGACGATCGGAAATCTAGAGTGTTGATCCGAGATGAGAGCGAAGATAGAAAGAAGAGATGAGTCATTGAGTCATGGTGATGGAGAGCAGGTATGGTGATGGAGGCTATTGACACAGCACAGTGAGGAAGGACGTACAAAAGATTTGATTCAAAAGATCTGTTGGACAGAAAATAGACCACCACGCATCATCAAGTTGCTTAAATGACATCAATGCAACCAATCACTTGTACACTGCGCTTCAATGATATTATAATGCCATAAAGAACAAAACAATGCATTAGAGACTTGTAAATCATGCTTCATGAGTATAATAATTCATTCAATTGGATTTTTCAGTTGTATTTTGTTTAGGTATTATAATGGCTTGATATTGACTTGATTGTGATATGTGGGTGATACATGATAGTTGCTAACTCATGAGAAACCAGTATAGTTACTTTTTTTTGTTAGAGTGGGATTGCTCTTGGTAACGAAAGTGAATGTATGAATGGTTGTAATTTCATCTCCAAATAGCCCACTCGACTATTGGTGATTGTTGGCCCAGAATTGATATATAACACTATAACGCATCGGGAATTTAGAAACTACCCGTCTCAACTCTAAAAACTTTATTATAAACAAAAACCACAATTTACATTGACCCTAAACCATCTATTTATACTAAAACTAACAATGGAAAAACAAGAAACCTAATTACACATAAACTAGGAAACCAAATAAAAATAATAAAACCAATACATTATTATTGGTTGGTTTAGAATTAAGCCACTCATTCGTTTATAGACGGTTAATGAGGAGCTTTCACAATCGAATCTCTGCTACTTCTTTTTCATGTTGTGTTACTTTTAACCAACCCGGCACACCACATGAAAAGAAAATGTTAAACAAGTGGCATCTAAAGACCTGACCTATCTTCTCCAAATGGACAGATCAAGTACACATAGGATCTACTCAATCTGCCAACAAAACTCGCGATAACAAATCGAATGACACCAAAACCTCGTAAAACTAGATATACACTAAAAAAACTGAAGAGAAAAACTCACAATTTGAGAACACCTTCACCAGGACACCATTGTTGATGATTATTCTCGGACTTTGTTGATTACGTCCTCGATGACATGGACATAGACACTAATGGTTGTGGAACTTAAGGCCGTGGAGTGAGAGGATATGGTAGGCTTGCATAGAGGTTGGTGCTTCTTCTAACTTACTTATTTGTTTGCCAGCTCCTAGTTTGTGACTTTCTTTATTAGTGCTATTGTTTTTGTTCGGTTACTTGTTTTGATTTTTCATTGTTATATTCGTTTCTATTTCTATATTGTGTGTCTAGTTGTATTTTTCAAGCCGAAGGTCTCTACGGGCAGCATCTCTACCTCTGTAAGGATTCGTCCTCCCTGCCCGTCCCCAAACCCTATGAATGACTATTCAATGAGCTGAGTGAGATTATTTCTAGGTTTGTTTGTCTAATTAGGTGTTCTCTCCACACGATTTAGGCCCTAATTAGACTTCTAACTGTGATAATCTATTTGATTTGGCTATCGAAAGTCCTGGTCTATTTGGTTTTTCTTCACTTTTGGATGCAGTCTTTGAGAAAGAGAGACGAATCTCTTTATTTAACAGATTTTCTAACTCCGCTAGGACTCATGAACGAATATCATAATATTTTACAAAATGTATATATAAAAAAAAATTAGTAAATAAAATGTAAATTATTAAGTGTCTAATTAGATTTAGAGTTAATTGGCTGGCAGGTTTTCCGAAGATGTCGGCAAGAGATCGTTTTCGACAAGATACTTGGTACGACGTACCGATCAAGAAGGGCAAGGGCAACTGGCGACAACATAACGAGAAGGAGAAAGATCCAGGGGTCAAGTTCTTTGTCTCTAATATTCCAGAGGGTTGTTCGTCTTCCGATCTGGTTAGGGTTTTGAAGGTTTTTGGTGTGATTCAAGGTACGTACATTGCTCGCAAATACGATCGATTGGGTAAACGTTTTGGTTTCGTAACATTCAACAAAGGAAGGAACATGGACGATCTAGAGTCGGCTTTGAAAGATGTATGGATCGGGTCTTATAAACTCTTCATAGTTCCAGCTAGATTCGTTGACGGGAAAGAAATCCCAAGAAAAGAGTAAAGGGTCTGGCAACCGGTAAAGGGTAAGGAGGTGCAAGAGGAGGGTAAGGAGGAGGCTAGTGTTAAACACACGACTAAGATAGACGTTAATGCAGAGGATAGTAGATCGTTCAAGGACACGTTATTAAACAAGGAGCCGAAGATAAACGACGTTCTAGAGATCAATGTGGAGCTTTCTACTGCTGTATTTGGTGAGTGGTATGATCGTGCACTGGTTGTGCACTTGAAGAACTTGAAAGCCTTGACGTCTCTTCGGTCTTGGATGAAGAATATATGTGATCTTAACGCAGAGATCAAGTATGTGGGAGGACTTTGTGTCATCTTAGTTTTTGTTAACAGAGATTTGAAGATGACTTTTTCGTCCATGGAAGATGCATGGGGGGTGCATGTGGATTTGATAGAGGAGTGGTATGGGCAAACTTTTATTGTACCTAGGATTGCATGGTTAAAAATCCGAGGTGTTCCGCTTAGTATGTCCTGTTCAAAGGTTTTTGACGAAGTGGCTTCAAAATTTGGATCGATTATACATCCGACTGTGTTTCCAGAGGAGGATGGGGACTTATCAGTGGCATGCGTTGGAGTTCTACGTGAACAGATGGAAAGGGTTAACCAGAAGGTGAAATTGAGTTGGAAGACATTCAAATTCGATGTGTTAGTCGAAGAAGAAATAGCCGATTGGATTCCGGATTGCTTGATGGATTTGGAGGAGGAGGAGGAGGGGATGGTAGTAGAAGAGAATGTTATCGATGTGAACCCGGATAGTGACGAAGCTTTTGAGTTGAATGTAGATCAAGAGGAAAATCATGTTATCAGTGGGTTGGAGGTTTCTGAACATGATGGAGTTGATAGTGGTGAACAATTACAAAAAACTTCAACGTTTAAAAAAAGGAAAGGATTTTGTAGAAAGAAAGGACCCAGGAACAAATCGGCTTCTCCAGTGGGTAATGACAGACCGAGGAAAAGACAACCTGAAGGGGAGGATGTTTTTGATCCTGACCGGTTTATTTACACTATTAGCGAAGGACAAGTTGCATTGGAGGAAGAGGGTGGTAACGGATCGAAAGATAGTGCTCAGCAACAAAAGAGTCTTGAGAGTAATGTAGAGGAGAATGTTAACCTGGATATAAATGTTCCTACTTCGGATTTGACGTTGGACGAGAATAGCGATGTGAACAAGGAGACGTTGGTAACTGTTTGCATGGCTAAGAGTTTGGGAGTAAAGAATATGGAGTCTTTTTCCGATGCGTTAGCTCAGGTCATTGCTAATGAAGGCTTTCAAGGCGTTGCTCAATGAATTTGCTTTCTGTTAATATACGTGGACTGGGGAATGAAGATAAAGGTAAGTGGATACGTAATCTTAGAGTGATCAATGATATCGGCTTTATTATGCTCCAAGAGACTCAATTTGCGTCTCTTGAGGGGGTTGATTTAGGGAGGTTCTGGGGGAGAGGGAATTTCGAGTTTGATTGGGTTGGAGCCACCGGAAGGTCTGGTGGCCTTGTTTCGTTATGGGACTCGAAGAGGTTTATGGTTTCTCGGGTGATCAAGAACCGGTATTTCTTATGTATCCATGGCGTATCTAAAGATGATGGGAAGGTTTTTTCGATTCTTAATGTTTATGCTCCTCAGAAGTTGCGTGACAAGCGCATATTATGGGCTGAGCTCGAAAGAGTTATAGTTCTTGATAATGCATTCTGGGTAGTTGTCGGGGATTTTAATTGTGTTCGAGATCGGTCTGAACGTCGGAATTCGAAGTTTAATGCTTTGGTTTCTAACGAGTTCAATGACTTCATCGATAAAGTGCAGCTTCTTGAATACGGTTTAAAAGGGAGAAAATTCACTTATATATCGGGGAATAAATGTAGCCGTATAGATCGCATTCTTGTCTCGTGGAATGTTGTGAACGAATGGCCAAATGCGGAGTATAGAGCTCTTGCGCGGGAGGAATCGGATCACTGCCCGTTAGTGTTGAAAATTGAAGCCCGAAATTTCGGTCCAAAACCGTTTAGGTTCTTTAATTCTTGGTTACAAAAGGAAGGGTTGAGCAACTTGGTGGAAGAGGTTTGGTCTGATGACATCTTTCATCTTGGCAACGGATCTTTTCAAATGGGTTTAATGAATAAGATGCGTCGCTTAAAGTCAAAAGTTATTGAATGGAAGAAGACGTGGTCGGCTATGGAGGTGGAGGAGGTAGAAAACTTGAAAGCAGAGGTTCGAGATTTAGACGAGATTATAGAAGATAGAGACTTGACCGAAGCTGAGGCATGGGTTTTTGACGAAGCTAAGAATAGGATCAGGGAGTTGGAGGACTTGTATAAGAAAGATATTAAGCAAAAAGCTCGAGTTCGTTGGGCGCGGGAGGGTGACGAGAACACTAGCTTTTTTCACGGTTGTATCAACATGCGTAGGGTGTCTAATAATATCCCGGGCTTGAACGTTGAAGGTAATTGGATTTTCAAGCCGTCTGAAGTGAAAAAAGAGATTCATAGTTTCTTTAAGAGGCGGTTTATGGAGGAGATGGTTGATAGACCGATGTTGGAGTGCCATGGGATTAATCACCTGAGTTCGGCTGAAGCCGAAGGTCTGGTGTCTCCGTTCTCTGAAGCAGAAATAAAAATGGCCGTGTTCGATTGTGGCAGTGACAAGGCTCCGGGTCCGGATGGGTTCAATTTCCGGTTTCTCAAGCGGTTTTGGCCCATTTTTTCTAATGACTTTTTTAAAGTTTTGCAGGAATTTTTTGATACAGGCCAAATTAGTCGTGGAGTGGGATCTTCTTTTATCACACTTATCCCTAAAGTTAAAGATCCGGTAGGCTTGAATGAGTATCGCCCCATTACCTTGATTGGTGCGATTAGTAAAGTAATTTCTAAAGTTCTCGCTAATCGTCTAAAAAAGGTGATGGGCAGTATTATTCACGAGACGCAGTCGGCTTTTCTTTCCGGGAGGTACATTCTCGATGGTCCCCTTATAATCAACGAGATTTTTTCATGGGTAAAAAAGACGGGGAGAGATATTTTTTTCTTGAAGATTGACTTCGAGAAAGCCTACGACAATGTTAATTGGGGGTTCCTGATATCCATTATGAAGCAGATGAACTTTCCATCTAGATGGTGTAAGTGGATAGAAGGCGTTCTTCATTCGGCTCGGTCCTCGGTGCTTGTTAATGGATCGCCCACATTCGAATTTAGTTGCGAAAAGGGGATAAGACAAGGTGATCCTATTTCCCCGTTTTTATTTTTAATAGTCATGGAGGGCTTGTCTTCGTTGATTAGGACGGCGAGTGGGAATGGCTTATTCCACGGGGTGAGTTTAAATAATGACGGGCCGATCATTTCTCACCTCTTGTACGCAGACGATGCTTTGGTTATGGGTGAATGGTCGCATTGTAATTTAAAAGCCGTGAAGAAGATTCTTCGTATTTTTCACTTTTGCTCGGGTCTCCAAATAAACTTGAACAAATCTAATTTGTTCGGGGTGGGGAAGAGCGTCGAAGAGGTTGATGGGTTTGCTAACGTCATGGGGTGCAAAGCGGGGACTTTTCCTTTTAAATACCTGGGCATAACGGTGGGTGCTAACATGAACCGTATCAGTAATTGGGACCCTATCATCGATATTTTTAAAATTCGTTTATCCTCTTGGAAGGCTAGTGTGGTCTCTATGGCAGGTAGAGTAACTCTCATTAAGGCTGTTCTGTAAAGTCTCCCTACATTCTATTTTTCTATGTATAAGGCCCCGGTCTCGGTGATTAATAAACTAGAGGCGATTATTAAAAAAATTTTATGGGGCGGGTGTGATGACAAAAACAAAATCCATTGGGTGGCGTGGGATAGGGTTACAAGGAATGTAAAAGAAGGCGGTTTGGGTTTATCGAAGTTGGAAGACAACAACTATGCGATGTTGTTGAAATGGTTATGGTGATACCGCATAGCAAACGATGCGCTTTGGAGGAAAGTAGTCGATGCCATTCACGGGTCTACTAGAAGATGGGAGACCATTCATTGCAATTCACGTTTTACAGGTGCATGGTATAGATTGGTTAAAGCTGGTTACAAACTTAAAGTGAATGGAAATGGTTTCATGAACTTGATTAAAGGGGTGGTGGGTGACGGCAAACAGCTAAAGTTTTGGATCGATCCTTGGCTCTCTACAGATGCGCTGAAATTTACGTTTCCGAGTTTGTTTCGTCTGGACCAAGATAAACGCTGCACAGTGGCTGATCGAATTTCAAATCGTAATGGTTCGCATGCTATCTGCTGGAATTGGAAACATTATCCAGCCACTGATCTGGAAATAGAGGAGTTAATACAATGCCATCGGCTCCTTTCGAACGTCTTTTTAAGTGAACAGGTAGACCGATGGGCTTGGAGGCAAGAACGCGGAGACGGATACTCGGTTAAAGATGCGCATAACTGGATAAAAGGGGAGGTTAATTCTGTCAACAACTCGGTCTTTCAATGGTGCAAGTGGATCCCGAACAAATGTAATATATTTATGTGGCGGGCTAGTCTAAACCGAATTCCTACCAAAGATGCTCTTCTTCATCGTAACGTCTACGTTGATAACGGTTTATGTGGGCTATGCGGTGAAGTCGAAGAGTCGGTGGACCATCTGTTCTCCGGGTGTAGATTTGCGAGCGGTATGTGGGACGCTATCGCTTCTTGGTGCAATATCCCGAGGTTTTTTGTCTTTTCTTTATCCGATGTGTTTCTTATCTTGAATGATTTGCCTTACACTGCGAAGAAGAAGGATATCATGTATGGTATAATTATTATCGCGTGCTGGCGGATTTGGAAGGCTAGGAACGAGAAAATTTTTAACGGCTCGGTATCAAGTGTTGCTCATTTGGTCGCGGATGTGAAGTCTTTGGCGTTTCTTTGGTTTAAGTGTAGACATAAAGAGGGTTGTATAGAATGGCGAAATTGGTGTAATTTTGTTTTGCCGGTGATGTAATTCTTCCGTTTCCGCTGTCTCTTTCTTAGAGATTAGCGGTTCGGTTTTGTGTGTTTATATTGAATTAGCCTTCCAAAAAAAAATAAAATGTAAAATCTGATATAAAACTAGGAATGAAGAAAAAACCACTTAACTCTTCTATAAATTTGAAGAAATATAGTTTGAGTAAAATGGACGTTAATTAGGATATGTATTTAAGAGCAATTATTTGCAGACACCGGCCACTTGTGCTAATTGAATGATGCTTGCAAGTGGTGGTGGCTAATACTAAAAACAGTCAATATTGGTTGAGTGTTGCATTATGCATATATAATTGAGAACTTCACCTCCCCCTCTAGCTATAAATTCTTCATCAAACCCACACTTCAAACATCATCATTCAGCTTCTCTCCAATGAAGTTCAGTCTTCTCCACGGTTGTTATACCCTACTTCTTTCTGTAAGTATAATATGTATATATCTTTCATCATAAATCTAGACCTTAATTTGATGAAAAACTGAGGATGTAGAAATAACTAAGTTAATTAAATAACTATAAAAAGCCATAGGGTTCTATACTTCTATATATAGAGGTAAAGTGTTTTTTGAAGGAAACATATATAATTTCAAACTTAATAAAGGTGTAACATAAAAGCGGTAGTTTATAAAGAGGAGTGGAGGTTACTACGGGGTGTTTGATAACCTCTTACCAGGTCCGGTAAGAGCTGACCCATGACCCAGTAAGTGGTCGGTGTGTTTGATAAAATTAAAGGAGAGCCCTGACCGAGACTGAAGCACTGACCGAATCCCTTAATTATACATCTCCGAGTCACACAATTCCTCTTTTCCTTTTCCTCAAAAATACACAGAGCCCTATATTTCAAAATTGAAACAGCTCCTCCTCCTCCACCGCCACTCACACAACCCTCCTCCGCCGATTTATCTTCAAAGAATCTTCTTCATTTATCTCCGGCGATTTTCCCGATTTTCCGTCGGCAACCGTAGAATCTCCGCAAATCTTATCCTCTGCAACATCATTTATCCCGATTTCCCCTAAATTTCAATATAGCTTCGATTTAGCTGTTTGCTTTCAATGATAATTTAGGGCTCTATTGGTATCTTTAATTTGGGAATTTTTAGATCCAATCAAGGCTGTGTTTGGCGCGCCATAAGCTAGCTTATAAGCTAGCTTATTAGCTAGCTTATAAGCTAGCTTTTTCACGTTACCAAACGGGGCTTTTTTAATAAGCTAGCTTTTTTTAAAAGCCCCGTTTGGTAACGTCAAAAAGCTAGCTTTTGAAAAGCTAGTTGGAGTAGCTTTTCAACTAACTTTTCAACTAGCTTTTATAATATTTCCAATTTTACCCTTCCCTAACTTATAAATAAATATCTTTATTTACATTTATGACATGTACTTTTATGTCATTTTATTTTTTTAAGCTAGTTTATCAGCTAGTTTTTACCAAACGTTATTTTTTATCAGCTAACTTATAATTTATCAGCTAGCAGCTAGCTTATCAGCTAGCAGCTAGCTTATCAGCTAATAGCTAGCTTATCAGCTAGCAGCTAGCTTTTCAGCTAGTGCGCCAAACACAGCCCAAGTCGGTTTTCGTACTATCTGTTAATTTTGAAATTGTGTTTTTTTTAATCACATGATCCAGGAAACTTTGATTTTGATTTGTTATGATTTTTATATGGAATTCTACTGCCGAAATTTAAATTGTATTTTATTTTATTTTATTTTTATAAAATGTTTTTAATAAACAAATAGTTATATATATTACTCAGTCAGCCCTTACCCAATTAGCTACTATCAAACACTCAAGTTTCAATCAGAGTTTCTTACTCAATCAGCTCTTACTAACTCAACTCTCTCAATCAGCTCTTACCCAGTTAGTAACTATCAAACAACCCCTACGTGTGTTAGGAGTTAAAAGCACCGATTTGACTTTTCTAATATAATTTTATGGCTATTATGATAATATTGTGACACGTCAGCGATATCACATATAATGTATCTCATTGTACTTGTAAGAGATATTATAATAAATATACTATTTAATTTTATAAATATAAATATCTAACTCAGAGATATTAAATGTTAAAATATCTCCTATTAAGAGATATATTTAAAGGTGATGACTATTTGGGTAAATTGGACTATTTTGACAATATTATTGGGTCATGTATAAGTTAATACAAACCACGATTTTTATAATATTGTTGGGTCATGTATAAGTTAATACAAACCACGATTTTTATGTCTTTACAATAAAAACGTAGTTCTAAATAAATATGCATAAAAAAATTTCGTTTTTCAAGCTAAATTTGTTAAATTTATGGTTTTAGTATTAACGAGATGTTTACCCACCCCGCGCGTTACTGCGGGGTTGAATTTGTATACTGAACGAAAGTAAAAAAAGTTAAGCGGTATTTTACGTAAAAGTTTAAAAGTCTCGTGATTAAACTATAAAACTATAGAAGTATATTAAAAGCGAAAGTAGAAAAAGTTAAAAGTTTCGTGCCCAAAGTAGAAGACAAAAAACTTAAAACAAAAAAAAAATTAAAAGTTAGAGGATCAAAAAATTAAGGAGTATAAAACGTAAAAGTCTAAAAGTCTTGTGGTGAAAGTATAAAACTATAAAAATATACTAAGTTAAGTGGTATAAAACGTAAAAGTCTAAAAGTCTTGTGGTGAAAGTATTAAACTATAAAAATATACTAAAAACGATAGTATAAAAGTTAAAAGTTAAAAGTTTCGTGACCAAAGTAGAAGACAACAAAACTTAAAACAAAAAAAAGTTTAAAAGTTAGAGGGTAAAAAAGTTAAGGGGTATAAAACGTAAAAGTCTAACAGTCTTGTAGTGAAAGTATAAAACTTTAAAAATATACTAAAAACGAAAGTAAAAAAGTTAAAAGTTTCATGGGCAAAATAGAAGACAACAAAACTTAAAATAAAAAAAAATTAAAAGTTAAACGGTATAAAACGTAAGAGTATGAAACAATGTGACCAAACTACGAAAACTAAAAGTTTACTATTTCGTTAAAAAGAAAAAAGAAACAAATCGTAAAAGTTTAGGGGTAGAAAGCATCAACACACCAAAATCATGTGGCCAAAGTTTGAAAAACTAAAAGGGTAGAAATCGTCAACACACCAAAATCATGTGGCTAAAGTTTGAAAAACTAAAAGGGTAGAAAGCATCAACACATCAAAATCACGTGGCCAAAGTTTGAAAAGCTAAAAATATACTATTCATCATGAAATTTGATTGTATATTATATAAATTATGTGTTTGAATATATACTTTGGAGTGAACTTTTTGTTTTTGTGGTTTGGTTTATCAGGTAGCACTTGTGGGAAGTCATGAAGTGACTCCTGAAGAGTACTGGAAGGATGTGTTGCCAAACAGTCCTATGCCAAAAGCAATCACTGAATCTTTAAAAGGTTAATATTTATTTGTTATTTTCTAATTGTTTCTTCTTGTTATTTAAAATAAAGTGAGATTTTCTTAGTTGGAGGGTAAGTTTTAACTCTAGAATTTGAAGTTTAGTCAAGTAGGGCATGATTGACTATGTTAAGGAGTTTAAGTTTTACAAGAAATTTGGTAACTTGATAACTCATCACATGATCACATCCATCAAGTACTTTTATTTATATATATTTAAAAAAAAAATTAGTGCTTGCTAAATATGATGAAACTAAACTCGTACAATTTGATCGTTTTTATAATTTGTGTCGAATAAAAAGATGGATTTTTATCAAGTGTTATTTTCTTCTACCAGACCTATATTATGAGAAAGTTGTCGGATCCACCACTTTCATAGATTTTTACAAAAAAATTTTTGATAATTTGTAGAATGGAATGACGAAAATGGCATCACGCTTGGAGTCAATACGCGTCCCAAAAACTTTTACACGGACACATCCACCGATCAACAAAAAGTTGATCACTATTGGTGGCTTTACACATCCAAGGATCAACACAAAGATGACTACTTCTGGCTTTACAAATCCGGTGCATCCAAGGACCAACACAAAGATGACTACTTCTGGTTTTACAAATCAGGTGAATCCAAAGATCAACACAAAGATAACTACTTTTGGCTTTACAAATTGGGTGCATCCAAGGATCAACACAAAGATGACATTTTTTGGCTTTACAAATCCGGTGCATCCAATGATCAACAAAAAGATGACCACAATGACCACTTTTGGTGGCTTTACAAATCAAGTGCATCTAAGGATCGGCAAAAAGATCATCCCAAACAGTCTTACAACTATAGTTCACTCAAGGATCAGCTAAAACATTACCTCTTTAATAGGTTTCGCACATATGGTGAATCTAAGGATCAGCGAAAAGATAACGTTGGTGCCGAAAGAAGTGGTATATACTACAAATCTATATATTCTCCTACGCATTTAGATCATTTCCCGAGAAGATAAACCCTATTATTTACGGGAAAATACAAATAAATAGGATTTTTCCGACGGGTGAGTTCTAGTAAAGATGATTTTTTACTTTTATTTTCAAAATGACTAAGAAATACATTAGAATTTTTGACCCATTTCGAAACATTTGATTATTTATTTTAAATGTTATTGTTATTATTTTTTTAAAGAGGTTTTTACATATATCCCCTTCATAAGCTACTTTATTACATATATACCCAACCATAAACTTTAATTACATATATCCCCTCCTACCCATAAAATTACCCTATCTACCCTTTTAGTATATAGAAAAGATATGAATATTCCCTCCCATTATACATTTATGAACTTTGACATTCCCTCCTATTATTATACATTTATGAACTCTTGCTATCTTTGATTCTACAAAATACATTTTAGGATCGTTTTTTTCCCTTCGTTGTCGGTAATTGAAATAACCATCCCATGTATTCGTTTGTAATTTCAAATTTATGCTTAATGCATGTTCTTATAATATTTGGGTTCGAAATTCTTCATTTTCTTATGTGTTTTGGTTTTAAAATATACCAAGATATTAGATACCAGTTGTACTGTTTCATTCACCATTTTCATACTTTTTTTTTTCATATAGATTTCTACATGGTGTTTTTTGTCTTTATTAGAAAGCAAATAACTTAGACTTTATTCATATTAAGTTTTTTAGTATATTTACCAGAGTTATAAAATGGGAAGGCATTTTTCATACATACGATTGGGGTTTTTTCCTCCCAAGAAACCAAGAACTTAGAAGAGATAACTTTAATGCGATTTTTTTTTTAAACTTTTCGTGAGGGATTGAGGAGGATGAGCAAATATATCATATAAATTAGATGTTTATGGTGGAGTATATTCTTTCATAAATAATTAATTTTTATTATATAAATATGTAATTAATGATACTAGAAGGAGAAATATGTAAATACTCATTAAGGGTATAATAGTAATTTAATAAGTTTTTTTAAATGAATTGGATAAATATGTAATATATATGGTTTAGGAAGGGGATATATGTAATTAAAGTTTAAGCTTGGGTATATATGTAATAAAATGACTTAATAAGGGTATATATGTAAATGCCCCTTTTTTTAAATATGTCAATTTACTAAACTTATTAGTGTATGCAGGTGTCGAATCTCAACACAGGTATGCTATGGCCAATTATCTGCTAAAAGATAACCCAAATGCAGCCTTGTTTTTCTTGCAAAAAGAGTTGCGTCAAGGCACAGAAATGAACCTATGGTTCACAAAGAACAGCCAACAATCGATGTTTTTACCTCGAAAAATTGTTGTCACGATACCCTTTTCATCAAACAATATTTCACAAATCTACAACCGGTTCTCGATTAAACCCGACTCAACAGAAGCTGAACTCATGAAGCTAACGCTTAACGGATGCGAAAACAAAGGCATCGAAGGCGAAGAAAAGTACTGTGCGACTTCGTTAGAATCCATGATCGATTTCGTTACTTCAAAACTAGGTCACAAAGCGAAAGCGGTTTCAACAGAGGTAAATGCTAAAGAAAGTGTCCCGTTACAGAAGTACGATATCAAATTCGCTAAAAAGCTCGTTGCAAATGAAGTTGTGATTTGCCATAAGCATAAGTACCCATACGCGGTCTTTTATTGCCATAAATCCGTTGGTACTCAAGCTTATGTGGTTTCTATGGTGGGTAGGGATAGTGTGAAAGTGAACGCGGTGGCTGTTTGCCATTCGGACACCTCAAAATGGAACCCGAAACATTTGGCGTTTCGAGTGCTTAAAGTGAAACCAGGAAGTGTTCCTGTTTGCCATTTTTTGCCTGAAGATCATGTTGTTTGGATTCCGTACTAATTAATAATGTTAGTAAAAAACACACATAACAGTGTGTTAGTATTTCTGTATTTCAAAGAATCTATAAGGTTGGACTACTTAGTGTTGTTAAAACTTTGGTTTATTAGTGTTTGTAAAGTTAAGAAATGAATATTATTGTGTTAGTTATCTTCTTAATTTCAAGAATTGATGATTTGATTACAAGGGTGCTAACGGTATTTATACTTGTTGCAAAAACGATGTGATGTTAGATGTTCTTGTTTTTGGCTGGAGGAACACGCTTGTGTGGCTGGGCAATGGGAAATATGCTTGTGTGAACTTTACTGAAGTGTCAACCCTTGCTGGGCTTGGGAACAATGGGTTTGTCGTGGGCCATGTTGCATTAAAGGCGAAATCAAGCAAAATTGTTAAACACGAGAAAACTTGTCTCGAGAATCAGCATGTGTTTATCCCCTTTTGCTTTTGATACATTTGAAATCCTAGACTTGAAGGCGGTTGAATTTCTTAACAGGGTTCAACGGGTCGTGCATAGTAATTTGTCATCCTCTAAGACTCAAAGCTTTGTATTCAGTAGGATTGACTTTGCTATCCAAAAAGAGATTGTGGTGCGGCTTATAGCCTATTTACTCACCACTTCATTGTAATAGTTGTTTTTTTAAGAATTTTTAATATTATTCTTAGACATATTATGCTAACATGTGCAGTGTCACCCTTAAGAGGCAAAGTGATGTGACAGTAATATGACATAAAAAAGTGTAGGGTTGAAAAGGTGTAGATAAAATATTACGGATACCATAACACATAATTTAATCATACAAGCACCAATAGTGGTTCTACTAGAAGAAATAGAGAATAATGTAAACAAAACAACCATAAGGTATTTAATCCAATGGTATCTTGCGTGTGATTAAAATAATCACTCCGTGAATTGCATGTAGATTTTAAAAATAACAGAGCAGGATGTTCGTGTTTGTGTACAATTGTATTATAGAGCTTTTACAAACATAACAACGATGTCATGGATCGTTACGTGACTCTTCATATTAAGTAAGTTATCAACCCTAACTACCATCCCTGAAATTGCTCTTGAACCTATGGAAACATTATGGAGGGATCACATATGACCCATTCTAGTAGTTTTTCTTTTGATTGCCTTCTCACTCTAGCTGTCTAAAAAATAAACATAATATTATCAGTCATAAACAAGCTGTATTCAACCTAAAAATTAACTAAACCCCCAAAACTGAATCTTTCAATTGTCCAAACCACAGGGACGAAATTTACAATTAACTTAAGTAAGAGGGCACAATGTGTATATAACTACTTAACTAGGGACGACTTATGTAAATTAACTGCTGACGCAAGTCGCGAATTCAGAAACCCTAAACCCCCAAAATTGAACCTTTCATCAATCATCCTCCTCCTCAACAACACGAATTCAGAAATTTAATCCAATGGCATTCAGATCGAAGGAAATGGTGAAGAAGATAATGAAGAAGATAGGCGGCGATAAGAATTTGGATCCAGGAGTAAAAGAATCGCTGAAGAAATGTTTGCCGGACAGCAAGGTGGTGATGAGTAGAGCTCACCGTGGAATTTACGCCGGCCGGCACATTCAGTTCGGCAACCAGGTCAGCGAGAAAGGTGGAAACAAGTTAGTACACTCAATCTCCCTCTTTTGTAGATCCTTAATCTCTGATTAATTATAAAAACTGAATGAGGAATTTATGCTAAATTGAAGATTGATCATGCTTTAACTTTGCTTACTGTCAACTGATCATGCTTTTAATTTGTTTGAATTTTGTTCCAAAATGAAGTTGATCATGATGTGATGATGCTTTTAATTTTGCTTACTGTCAACTGATCATGCATTCATGCTTTTAAGTTGTTTGAATCTTATTGCAAAATGAAGTTGATCATGGAGTGTAAATTATGAATTCAGTTGTTGTGCTGTGGTTATTGCTGATAGAAATATAATCATGCTCTTTCATGTTTCTGTTTTCTTGATAAACATATTTATGTGTAACTGCACCAAAGCACTAAGGCGCCAAAGACAACTCGAGACTCGTGAATTTTAAATAGAGCAATATAGTGCGTGTGTGTGTGCATTCAAATACCTGTAAATAACTAAATAAATTCAGTTTCAACATGTAAAAGTATCACCTAAAAAGTAAAGAATGTCCAATATGTAGCTGCATGTTCAACACTGGATAATTCATCTTGAAGATAGCTTGGACCGCGAAAGTAAAGTTTTGCCTTAGTCCTCGAATATAGTTTGGGCCAGCCCTTGTTTTCTTGTAATCTATTTAACATTGGCTCCTATCATATTCATGATTTCAGTAAGTAGTCTCAATATTAAAAGCAAAAAAATAGCATATGTTTTATCCGAAACTAAGGAGTGATAGTGGTTTGACTTAATTTTGTGTTAGTTTTTATGTTAACGTTAACTTATCCTTTTTGTAATTCAAGGTTGTTTCTTTAAAATGTGAGTATGACCTTAACTTTTACATACTACAAAAACTATGTGAATCTGGCATCAATTTATGCTTCAGAGTGTAGTATGGTCCTTTTGTTGTTTTATTCTTCTTTAAGTAGAATTAAATTCTTTAAACAGATATGTAATTCCTTTATCTTCATCACTCTGCTTATTACCTACCAAATGTATTAGGAATTTTCAAATACTTTGATCTAGTGTTGTGATCTAGGGAGTAGGGATTTCATTATGCTTCACCCTTACAACAGGTCATTGGACATTCTTATTTATTGGATAATAACAATGTACAAAAGAAGATTTAGTTTCATATATATCATTTTAAATGCTTAAATTTCATATATATATATATTTTTCTCTGAACTTCATGTATTATATTACCCTTTCAGAACACCACATATATTTTAAATAAAGTACATTCAATAATTTATATCAGTAGCTCAATACGTTCCACTGAATTAACTAATTTGAAAAAACTTTGTTATTTGAGTGAATAATCTCCTAGGATGCACGGGAACGGGTACGGGAACGGGAAACGGGTACCGGTACGGGAACGGGAAACGGCAAAACTCAAAAAACTAAGAAACGGGGACGGCATGGATACGGCAACAAAATACATATAAAAAATAAATATATATTACAAATAATATAACAAAACCTCACAATATATATATACTAGTTTTTTATCCCCGTGTGTTACACGGGTTAATTTTATATTTTGTGGTGATGTCAAGTTTCTTTTTTTATTAATTAAACTATGACCAAACTTTTTCATTATTATATAGTATAGAGTATAGATAGATATAGATAGATGTAAATTAATATACTATATTATATATTAAATTAAGTAATTAAATAATTGGTTATTAAATATTTTAGAAGACAATCAATAAATTGTGGATATATATATCGAAAATTAGAAGATTCGCTACAATAAATAAATAGTGGATATATATATCCAAAATTAGAAGATCCACTTGTAAATGTTTATTGGTGGAAAAAATTATTGAGGATGAATGTGATGGTGCCACATGGCAAATTGTGGTGCCAAAAACTTTTCTTTTATTATATACTAGTTTTTATACCCCGTGCATCGCACGGCTGCGATAAAAATGTTATAGAACTTTTTAAATTGTAATTTAGTAAATTATATTATATATTTAATTTAGTAATTAAATAATTAGTTATTAAATAATTTAGGATGCAATAAATAAAAAGTCGGATATATATATCTAAAACTTTTCTTTTTAAAAGAAAATTTTTTTTTTAAATAATTATTTAATTATGTTAGTGATTATCTCTACAATAAATATATTTTATTTATTACCTTGGAAATACAAATAATTGATTAATTATGGTGGTTGATTATCCCTACAATAAATATATTTTACTTATTGTCATGAAAATAAAAATTAATTGATTAATTAGGCTTGTGATTATCCATACAATAAATAATTTTTATTTATTTCCATGAAAATACAAAAACTAAAAATAAGAGGGGATGATTTAAGAGGAAAAATTATTATGAGGTTGAATGTGAGAATGAAATGTGTCCAAAAACTTTCCTTTTATAATAATAGATGATAATGGAATAAAATATTTTATAATACATGTATAATATTTAGTTAAAATATTATTATGAATAAAGTATTATAAGTATTATATTAATGTACTAAAGTATATGCAATAAAATATATTATTTTAATAAAATAATATATAAGCAATAAAAATATTATCTTGAATAAAATATTAACCTTAATACTAAAATTTAGTATTTGGATAATTACCAACTTTAATATAAAAATTTGTATTTTAATAATTAATTATTGGATAATTACTTATTAAAAGTTTAAACTAAATAAACCCTAATATGGAAATTTACTATTTGGATAATTATTTATTTAAACTTAGATTTAATCCAAAAATTTGTGGTGATGACAAGTGTCCTTTTTTACTAATTAAAGTAGGAACAAACTTTTTGTTTATTATATAGTTTAGATTTAGATTTAGATATAGATATAGATATAGATATAGATATAGATATAGTATATATTTTATTATCTTTGAATTCGTATGGACGTATGGTATGTATTTTATTATATGGCCCAAATAAATGCACAAATTAATATTATACAATTGGCCCAAATAAATCTGAATAAGGATTGGACATAAAGCCTGTTTACAATTTTGATATTATAATTTTGATATTATAATATTATAATAATTTAGCAATTAACCCTAAAAGAAAGAGACGGAGGCGGAGAAACTCGATAGCCATTTGACGCAAATTGACGGCGAAGCGGAAGAAAATGGACGGAAACTCATCGAAAACGGAACGGAAGCGGAAGCGAAACGTCCCTAAGAACAACCCCCCGTCTCCGGCGAACTGGAAGCGGGACGGAAACGTTTCACCGGCGTTTCGTACCCGTTTCCGTCCCCAAGGCGATTCCGGTACGGGATACGGCGGCGACGAGCCGTTTACCTTCTCTAGTCGTTTGTTTTAGTACTAGTACTCTTTTGTGCCATTTTAGCCTTTCAAGTTTGTGAGATGTGCCATTTTAGTCATTCAAGTTTGTAAACTTGTGTCAGTTTAGTTGCTTGAATGCTTGGTTACCTATCTGTTAATCCGCCTTCTTTAGTGACTTGCATTACAAGGTTCAGTGAACAGAAAAATAAAATTACTAAAATGATACATCATAAAAACCCTTAATCTGTGTGAATTTTAGAAGAAGATATATGAAAGTGCCAAAAGTAGAATGCCACATTGCTATTATTTTGACATATGACCCCTCTTCTTGCGTAGAATATGAACTTTGATATAAACACTAACTCGTGTTATGTGGCTAATATTGTAATTAAATAGGACCCGGAGGAACTGGAAGCCAAACGTGCAAGAAAAACGACTTTTTAGTTATATTTTGGACCGCCACATTCGTGTAAAAGTAACAACACACGCTCTTCGTTGTATAGACAAAGCAGGCGGGATTGATGAGTACTTACTAAAAACACCCTACAGAAAAATGGACACCGAGATGGGGATTTTATGGAAATCAAAAATGGAGAAAATGTATGAAGAACTTGGAAACATGGAAGTTGTCTTCTTTCCACAAGAGGAAGAAGACAAGCTTGCAAATGAATTTAAAGAAATGAGAACTGAACAAAGGGTTGCGCGTAGGGATACAAGACGGAATGCATATGGCTGGTCTCCAAAACCCGAGGAAATTGAGGACGAAAGTGAAGATGTTGAAACAAGTCATCATGAAGAACTCGTTGCTCATTCGTAAAAAGTTGTTTGAATTCGATTAGTGTTGATTTTGATTTTGAGTCTGGTTGGATGGTTGCTCACCTTTGATGTTAATAAAAATCTTTAAATGATATTGCAGGTTTTTTTTTTTTTTTCAATTTGCTAAAGATTCATGTTGTAACAAGCTATTTTTTAATCTCCAAATGACATAGGTTTATGTTTGAAAGACAAAAATACCTGATTAGCAAAACCCAACTAGCATTTTGACCTGTGTTAAACTTTTAAAACAAAAATAACAGCAAAAAAATATACAACTACAGGTGCACATAAATCAACCACAATTGAGATCTAACGGGATACTAACTGAATCGAATTACATTCTCCAATCAGACGGATATCCATACATAGAAGAAGACATCAGAAAAATGAATCATCGAAGCAATTTAACACGCAGTTTGAAAAACAACTAGTTTTATCTATGAAGGAGATATGATATATAACATATAGCACGTAACAAATTATATTGCAACATGATAATTAATAAATACTACGTGGGGTCATGGTGGCTGTTGGGATAAAAAAAAGTTTCGACTTCAAAAAGCAAAAGCTTCGTCTCCTTTCGTCTATACTCGATGATATATATTAAGTTTCAAGAAACAATGCTTCCAACAATTCCATTGTCGTCCAGCGGTTAGGATATCTGGCTTTCACCCAGGAGACCCGGGTTCGATTCCCGGCAATGGAACCTTTTTTTAACCAACTCGTCAAACAGTCAATCAGTGTTTTTTATCAATTTGTTAATGGAGCCTTTTTTTAACCAACTTGTCAAACAGTCTATCAGTGTTTTTATCTGTTTGTTGCGAGTAATGCCTTTTAACTTATCGATTTGCATTATTATGTTTTATCTGTTTTGACTGGATCTTACAACCTGGGTTGAGTATTTGGGTAACGAAAATTTAACTGGATTTTAGTTCAGGTTTGATTTGAATTTTGGGTGCACCTGTAATTACAACATGAGGCCTAATCTGTAAATTGAAAACTTAAACTCACTATGCTTGTTTTATAATAAATGATAAACAAACGAGTTCAAGCTTGAAAAGCTACTCCCAAGTCAAGCTCGAGTTTTAGCTTTTAAAAATAGAGCTCTAAAGGAAACTGCCGAACTCAAGCTCAATTACCCACCCACCCATCCATCCGACCCGAGCTTGAGCTTAGCTGAACCATATGCTTTCTAACAGTTACCCACCCACCCATCCAACCGGCCTATTTTAAAACCCCTGAGTCCTTGACTAGTCAAACCAACGACCTGGTTAAAACAAACAATTCAACTAAACCATTTCATTATGAGTATTCATGTATACAGAGGTGATTTCTCTTGTATAAGAAAAACCACCCGATACGCTCAAAAAGATACAACCACCATTCTGGCAAAACCGCCACCACTAACTGTACCAACTACAACAGAAAAAATCAACAACAAAAGATCTAACCGTCCAAATTCTGTTAAATACTTCAGACATGCTAAAAAGATCATAACCTGTAATTTCAGTTATCGCTGTTTTCAGATGAAATCTCGTCCTCTGAATCTGAAACAGAGGCAGACTCAATCGCGGTGTTGCGGTTAGGTCTTTGTACTAATCGTTTCTTGGTACCAAAGTGTTTCATCTTTTGAATCGAATGGTCACCATTTTCAGCATTTGCTTTGGTGCTGTTGTTTTTGTTTTCTTTGTTATCTTCATCATTTTCAGAAATGTCTTTGGTTTCAAGCTCACTGCTCTCGGAGTCTGAGTCAGATTCAGTTGACTCCCCATCTTCTTCACTTTCCTTGGTTTCTTTTTTAACAACTTCTTGTTGGTATCTGGACTTCGCCTTCCTGAAACACAGATCAAAGAAATATGTAAAAGTGCTACTTTAGTAGTATATATTAATAGGCGGAGGTAACCCATCTCAAACGGGTCAAATGGGAAATGGGTCGAACAAGTTGAATGTTGCTCAAAATGCATGATTGCATACAACCTCCTTAAATTTTTTTGATTCAAAGAATGTATTAATACTGTAAAAATATAATTATGTAGCTTCCTGGATCACAGATTAAAGAAATATGCACAGATTACAATTTTAACCCATCAATCATTAATGGATCAATTTAGGTTGTTTTCCTCTCAAATGGGTCACATGTGGATATTAGACAGGTCGATGAATCAAGCGGAATAAGAGTCATTCAAACTATACTTTCATGCATAAAGCCTTCCTGCGGGGGGTGGGGTAGTGTGAGGGTGTTACTTATTTAAACTGCTTATGCTTATAAGTAGAAGCAAACAATCAGATTTATTGAAAAGAGTCTATTTACCTCCAAGGGGTACACTTGTAATTTAAAACCACTAAAAATAATAATCAGTATTATATAAGTAGTCTCAAACTCCATAATGAAAACACACTAAAAAGCTTATCTGCTTTTAAAAAATGCAATAAGCAGATAAGTTTACGCTTATAAGTAGAAGCAAATAAACAGATGACTAAGAAAGAGCTTTTTTTCTTACCCTAAAGGTAAACTTGTAATTTTGAATCCATGAAGAATAATCAGTTTGATATAAGCAATCTCAAACTGCTTATAAGAACACTCAGAATGCTTATCTTTTAAAAAGCACAATAAGCTGATAAGTTGTTTAAATAAGCAACCCAAACACCCCTAAATCATTTTTTCTTCCAATGATTTGACCAACTATTGTAATAATATTAATTCTGTAATCATCATTGAACAAATTAATTGCCATGTTGATAAAGCTATAGTTTTTACTTTAAGAATATAGAACTGACCCGTCTTTGCTGCTGTTAAGGTTCATGTTTTCTTTGTTATCATCATCGTTTTCATCCGATTCTTCACCAGAGTTTTCAGAAACATTTTCATCAGATTCTTCACCAGAATCTTCAGCAACAGCATTATCATCAGACTCCTCACCAGAGTCTTCAGCAACAGCATTATCGTCTGATTCTTCACCAGAGTCTTCGGCAACAGCATTTTCATCTGATTCTTCACCAGAGTCTTCGGCAACAGCATTGTCGTCTGATTCTTCACCAGAGTCTTCAGAAACAACTTTTTCATCTGATTCTTCACTAGAGCCTTCAGAAACATCATTTGCATCTGATTCTTCACCAGAGTCTTTAGAAACATCATTTTCATCTGATTTTTCACCAGAGTCTTCATTAACATCATTTTCATCTGATACGGTAGACTTACCCACACCAGTTTGCTGTGTATCCCCTTTTGCTACAGTTTCTTTTTTCTCACTCTTTTCGTCTCTAGTTTTCATCCACCTATCAGAGAAACATTAAAAACTGCTGCTTTAGTAGTAGTATATTTCTACAAATATATATATATGTAAGATTCCGAGATCCAGATTTGAATTTTTCAAATTTTATTTCAAGTGGGTTGGAGGACACACAAAAAAATACAATGAAAGCATAAGAAAAATGCGTGCTGAAATAAATGCAACTTACTTGCTTCCTCGAATGGCCTCAGTAATGACTTTGTCATATTCATCTGTAAGAGTTAATATAACAGAACAATCTCACATTAACAAATCTTTCAATGAAATCCAAAACTCACAAAAAACTACTAGATACCAATAGTTCAAATTATGCATGATATTTACGGTGCACTTCTTTACTTGTTTTTTCCCTATTTTAAGGCTTTTTAACTGATAAATTTACTAAGCAAAGATTTGCTAAGTTTATATCCTAATACATCAATCCCAAACCATCTATCATCTAATTCAGCAATGTAACTTAACAAATTGCTTAGTACGAGTACAATAATAAAGAAAGTGGCCCATAAAAGGAAGGTGTTTGTACACCACCCCAATTACTTCACACCAGAGAACAATATCAATTGCAGATGTACAACATACTACAATCATGAATCTAACTATATACCGAACAGAGATGTTAGTTAGCTTGTGATCTTGGAGGCAATACTGAAATTTAACCTTAAAATACCATTATAAAAATATTCAGAAACCACATGTGTGTTTAAAGGTGTAACCTAAAGAGTGAATATGCAACTTGGATGATTAACAGATCTATATATTTTTCTTCATGCAGAATTTAATTGTCAATTAACATAGAGATATATAAGAAAACATGTTACATACCAAAGGTGTAATTGATGGGTTTACGATTACGGCAAGAACGGGTGATTCCAGATCTCGCGAAATTATTCAAAATCCTCTCTTCATTCATCTTTTTCTCCAACTCTCTTTTTTTCTTCTGTAAGACACAGTAATTGACATCAGACACATGATGTCGTATTATATCATGCTTATATAGAAAAAAAAGTTAACACACAAACCTTAAAAATTTTATTAAGAACAGGAATGGCTTCAGCTTCAACAGCAGCACTAACAGCAACTTCCAGTTTTGATTCACTAGATGAATATTCAGCCTGCCATTAGCAGAAAAAATAAGAGAATGTTCGATATGCCTCTATTTCACAACTTGGAATCGACAAATGATTAAAAGTGTCAAATGGGCTGCTCGGGCAGGCCGAGTACATAGAGAAACTGGTTGAAATGGTTAATGGCTGGCTTTGTGTGGGTCGAAACTGGTTGGATCAGGTTGACCCAGAAGGCCAGAACACCTTTTTGTCCTAGACTATTAAATGATTATAATACAATTTAGGAGCAATTGTTGAAAAGAATTGTAGTATTTTGCTGAATCCACATATAAATCGCTGGACATTAATGCTGCAATGATTAAATTCCCTGGACTTTAAAACATAATTAAAAAAAAAGGAGTCCTAACAAAATTTAGAGACTTAATAATACCAAAAAGGGGCCTTTCAACTTTTAAAAGTTAAGGGAATTAATCATACAAAAATAAAGTCCAAGAACTTATGTACAAGTTGAGCAAAAACCCATAGGGTTTATTAGACAATTGCCCGTAATTAGGGTGCCAGATATTTGTGTTATTTTATTAATAATCTAACTTCAACAAATGATTTAGAAGGTTTTATATAGTACTTTGGACACATTTAACATGTTTCCTTTTAGGCTAATTTTACTTAATTACCCGTTAAAGAAAAGACAAGTCAAATCGAGCAATTCTCAAGTAAATGGGTCAAAATTCCTATCTGTAGAATGATTTAAATACACAGTAATGTTATGACACCAAGATCTATGAATGCAATTTTTAAATGTCTTAATTTTGCTATCCAAAAAGGGTTAGCGGTGCAACTTGTTGCCTGTTTGCCTTCTATTTCCATGTACACTTTTATGATGATATAAATGTTATGCTGTTTAAATACCAACTTACCACAACTTTCTGGAATTCCTCAAGGTCGGTCGCAAGTGTCTCCCATTGACAACTGATAGTTGGTGGTGTTACATTTTCTGTTAAAGTAATTACTTCCTTATATAATCTAAAGCCAATAGTTTCGTTGCCATCCAACCTGTCCATGCGCCAAAACCAGACATGAGTTATCATGTACATTAATCTTGTATCCACTTTTATCATAGCAACATTAGCTTTAGAACTTACCAATATGAGGTCCCTTTTCCATCTTCCCCAATATTATTTTTACGAAAAGTAGAAATCTCATTCTTATTTTTCACAGCATCATTAATGTATGCAACAGCATCGTGTTGCTGTGATGGAAAACACAACACATTACATAAGAAAAAGGAAAAAAGAAATATCATTAACAGAATAAAAGATAACACTTGACAGTTTAACAATACTTATACTAAAAAAACTTGCATAAAACTAAATCCACACATATGGCTCTGAAACTAGGTATGAATATTAATAATATAGCAACTTGGAAAAAAAATATACATACCAATCACGAGCACTTTGTTACTAGCATCTAAATTCCTTTTTACAAGAAAAATATCTTCTTTAAATGTGAGCAATAACTGTTTTGAACTTTTCATCTTTAATTTGCCATGCATAAAATATAAGAGAATTTCGAAAATTGGTGTCTCAAGCATTTAATGTGGTTAAAAAATAACATAGTAATCGGTCTCCTATGTTCTTCAAATCCATGAAGCTTCTATAAATGATGATCTTTGTTAAGTTCATGTAAGCAGAAAAGTAGGCACATACTAGAACACAAGAACAATAAAATTTGCTTAGACTGCAATAGGAAAAAAGATTAAAAAAGGATCGGATATAATACATCAGCTCGAATCTCACAGAGAGCTTTAAGAATAACAAGTCGGACTGTGGGATCTAGGTTTATGTATGTTTCCATCTCCGCTCTGCATAATCCCAAAGCAACAAAAAAAATTGCTAGTTAAACTACTAATTCTTTTATTTTATGTAATCGATTATTTTTTGGCTTTCATGAATGAAATTTAAAGAGAGAAGAATACCCTTTAGCTGCAGTTAATGGAAAATCCCCCTTAGCAACCTGAAAGTAACGAATAATTTGCTATTATTTTACTAAAGAAGCTTAAAAATAGATTGTAGTAATAAAAAATATTCAGTGACTAACCCATGGCCACCACATGAAGAGCTTTTTAGAGAGTGTCACAACCCAAGCATCAGGGTCCTTTAGGTTTTTACTGACAGGAGGAATTCCCTAAATATTCAAATTATGTAGAATAAGTGTTATAAGAAGGTTGAAATTCAAAAGGTTAGCATAAGTAACAAGGATATGAGCTTTAAAAACATTGAAAAGAAATCATGAAAATATTATTAAGCAAACTTTGAGTAATAACTCAAGCTTTTATATCTGCATACATCAACCAAACTAACATATAAATATAAGACTACAATCATAATTTCAGTGTCCACAACATCATTATAGTATCATACGTTTGTATGTTGATATTTCCGATTACTACTATTCCAGATACGTCATGGTATGGGATTATTTGGACTGCAAAAGCAAACCAGATTATAGAACAAGATCTCATAAGTAATAGTCAACAAATTGGGATTCATTTATCAACAGATTTTTTTCTTTCTTTTGACTTTATTTCAGTAATACCATGAAGCCATGCAACTAGCATTTCAATTGAGCTCATTTACTGATCCGTGAATATCGGAACACTTTGGGACCTTGTTCATTAATGTCAATATCATAACTGAACAATCTGATTGTAACAAGAGCTTCCATATAAAGTTAATTCGTAATCAATTACGTCACTATATTTAAGGTGGCAACTATAGCTCGAACCAATTAACCTAGTTCACTTTCACAACAGATAATAACGATTTTCCCAGTAGCTTTAATCTATCTAAAAGGTGGTTAAAGCTTAACTAGAATGAAAAGAAAAAATGCCGGAGGATGATACAGTAGACCACAATTACAACACAAAGATTAGCCAAATTGCGAGTAACTAACTGATGAGGATAACGGTAGCTTGAAATATATAACAAACTAACAAAGCACTAAATGGTAGGAACTAGACATGGGTACACATAAAAAGTGAACAATGAGGAAAGGTGGATCATACACGCATAAAACAGCAGACCTATTTTGGCACTAACAGATAAAAGAATAACAAAATATTATGATACTCTTGGTTGCTTAATTAAGTAGCTATTGGTTATTCTACGACCCATAATTCCAGATATTTTATCTGTAAGAAACACAAAGGTGCATCAACAGCATGTCTTGTCAATCGCTACGTGCCAATCTCATTTATTACATGAAGCCTTAATTACTATTATGCTAAACAAGTCACCAGATTAAAATTAGAAAGAAAAAAAAACAGCAGAAGCCGTTCAAAAGACTAAGATAAAAGAAATCATTTGTATTTTACATATACGAGGAACCGACTAAATGTGATCTATCCCAGGTAAAAGCTCCAAATTTTCTAGTCCCAAGAGCTAACTGATTTGTTTATGTATATCTCCTTTCTTACATAAATACCTTTTATCAAATGTTCGTTAATATATGCATGCATACGTACAAGCAGTCATCTAACTTTCTAATTCAGCTCCCTTCGCGTTTTCATATCTACAGCTTATTAGTTAAAAAGGTATACATCTGATCCAATTTTAATCCTTTGTTTGTGATCAAATTACATTACATTATAGTTAGTTTTGATCGTTATGATAGTTGACTCTACAGGTACTTAAAAACAGTTGTAAGATCTCACTATCAGGCATCAGCAAGCATATAAATGGGCGTGTTCATAAAGCTCAGACAGTAGCATAAAAATTATATGCTTTAAGCATTAAGAAAGTAACACTTGCTTCAAACCTACTGAATGACAACCCTAAACCACCAACAGCAAAGTGAGAAACATCATTGACAAAACAAAAAATAATTTCATCATCCACAATTGAAACTATACATGACAAAACGAGTGACAATGTAGTGAGTAGTACAGAAGAAAGAAAGAACCTTCAAGAGCGCAATGTGAAGCAGACGAAGATTTTTGTCTGGTAAAATCAGACACTTCTCAATATCTTCAGCAGAAATCGTCAAATTACTACCTATGATCGGGTGAAACACCTGTATAAAATATCACATTGTGGTTCAGAGCGTAGGCATACGTGAATTAGTTAACCTTTAAACTCATAAAAACAACCATATATTTACATAATAATTGAAACAATAGAAGACCTACAATTTTATTCATTACATGCTCACCTTAGACCGTAAGTAATGTCATTTTCTTTTATAGTAAATTTAACTAAATGTGCTTAGTTGCATGTCAAAACCACTCTATAGTTCGTTAAACTTTCAGCTTGCAGGCTTCGAATTACCTTCAAAGGTTCCTCATGTTTCAAATAACGATCTTTAAAAGCAGGTCTCAGATCCCCCCCCCCCCCCCCAATTTCTCTCTACGTATACCCTGCCCTTTATGGCTTTGTGTATCTTCATAGACCTAGGATGACGGCATGCACAAACACTCGATTAATTGCAAACACAATCTTGCTTCCTGTAGATGATATTCGGTTCATTTCAATGATCCTATCTTTTCTGCCCATTTTTCCTA
>JBCNJP010000014.1:16721102-16778190 GCA_039602395.1 Deinandra increscens subsp. villosa
CAGATATGCAAGCCGGTTACTTGGGTTTTATCTGGGTTGGTGTTGGCAGTTCTAATATTGACACAAGTCACCACATCAAACTCAAGTTTTGACGTAGAAAAAAACTCTAACAAGAAACCAGGTGATGGAATACTGATAAAGCAAATACATAAAAAAACTTCTACATATAGAAGGTGAAAGTTCTTGACACGCTAGGTACAAACTCGACCCCAAATATTAGGAAAAACTTCTATCTTAGAGCACCTTATAAGTCCTAAATAACAAGTAGCCAGTTTACTAGAAAACGTATAGATAAGCTTTATATAAATTGGGTTAAATGAGTTTTCTCTTCTACCTTTTCTTTTTCAAAGATGTAAGAGGATGAGAGGGAGAGAGAATTTCAGTGTGTCAGTGTACGTAGAGATTGTGTGCAAGCCGATATCTAGTTATATATAAAGCTTCTTTGGTTCATTGGTTGTAGTGTTGTACATAGAGCTGAGCTTTTAAGTTGTCAATATTATTAAATCGTGTGCACTTCTTTTATTATCTTATATTTTGGTGTTAAATGATAACAAGGTCACAAATCAGTAAATGTTACATAAAATTAATTTACAGCCTTACAAGGACTTTATGAATACTTATGTGAGGCAAGTGTTTCGCCTCATGCCTTTTAAAACCAGGCCCACCAATAATACATCAAGAAAACATAGTTAACTACAAAATAACACTATACCTTCACAAAACCAGTCCGCCGATCAAGATTCAGATGCAAGTTCTTAATCTCCCCGAACTCCCCAAACGCATTTTGCAAGTCATCCTCTTGTGCTTCTTCATGTACTCCAGTAACCAGAATAATCCACCCTTCAATTGCTGCAGAATATCATATTTTTTGTAAGATTCATCATATGTGAATACTCTCCTTTACAACTTATACAGAGAAGATAAAAGATGGTTGGTAAATAGTTATGTCCATAAACCTACGGCTACAACGCATGGCATTTTAGAACATTATATTAGCATTCTACCTACTCCAGTAAGCTTTCAGAATCCAGACTCTAGAGTCTTCTACACAGTTTTACAAACTTCTCCACCATTTGACTGTATTAAGCATGCTCCCAATAGGCAGTATAGCATATACAAAAAATAAACTATGCAGTTAATACGGTAAAAATTCGGAATACGGTCGAGGACCGATATACGATATATCGGTTATCTCGGTAAAATATCGGTGGGATATCGGTCATTTTAATATATAGTTATATACATTTTAACATATATATATATAATATTGTTGGAAAAGTGTGTGTGTGAATAAGATGTTAATCTTAAAAGTATACACCATATCCCACATTGGTGGGTAGACAAAACAAAATATGGTTTAAATGTGCAATCATCCAAGAAAGATTTAAATCTTGTGCTATGTTTTACTCCGGCTACTACCCTCGCGCAGGGGGGGTGCAGAAATTGGGAGTTTGGCTTGAAAAATCAAACTCATGCCCGCGCGACCTGCGGACACGAATGCAACTCAAAAACACGGGTTCGTGCGAGACCCGTTTTTGGTGTTATTTTTTTACTGCAAACCGTTTTTTTTTTTGTTTTGGTGTTAATTTTTATAAAAAAAAAGCCCACCGTATTTTACCCATAATATCACCGAATTTTCAGAAAAAATACGGCGATATATCGGCAAATACGGCTGATTTTATCGGTACCGTATTTTTGGACCGTATTTTTTACCGTATTTTTGGCTAAGGTCCGATATCCGATATCCCACCGATATCCCGGTGGGATATCGGCCGTATTAACTGCCCAGAAAATAAATGTATCAAGAAACTACGTGGGGTATTATTGATGTGCAAAAACAAACAAGTAAACAACATCATGCAAGTGAAAGTTGAAAATAGGCTGCAAAATCCCACGCTTTTCGTGCATCTGAATTATGTCAATTACCTTAAGTTAACTACAAACTTGAAGATGATTGACATATGTAAGGATTTCAAACCATAAAACTTTGAATAAGCCTAAAAAGTAAAAAGGTTATTAGCTGAATCAAACACCTTTAATATTATTTTTTCCTTGAGAGGACTGGAATCAATGTGAAACATCCAAAACCATTGGACCTCCCTTTCCACACTCAAACTATTCATCTATCACCATCATATACAACTTTAGCTTGTTGTAAACTTGTAAACATATCTCTTATTCAAGATCCCACCGTTCCCCTACATGCTATACTGCTATACTATTGGGGGGGGGGGGGGGGGGGGGGGGGGGGGTAATCAGTGTGTGTTTTACCAAAAACAGTTCATCAGATTCAACAGCCACATTTGCAAAAAATCCAATTATTTCCTTGCAACTTGTCACTGAACAAATTGATTTCAAGTCCTTAGTACAAGATCCCAATAAAATCTAGAAACTATCACAAAACCCTAGGAATCAAGCCTAGAATAAAAGCAAAGTGACTAAGTAATCACGATTATGTACAAACGAAACGTAAAAGCTGAGAAACGCAACTTACATCGTTCAGGACCAGGGCCGCCATCGGAACCAATGGAATCAAAACGGCCTGACATACGATTGTTCCGTTCGGCGTCGGTTTCTTCACGGAACCCACGACCTTTTGTTTTCATAGGGGCGGCAGTGACAGAGCCACCGGTGATGGCGGATTTAAGTTTCGGGATGTGAGCGGAATCCCTAGGTGAAGATGCATCGACGTCAACGGCGGCGTCTTCGTCCATTAGATCGTCCTCATCGGGCTCGAAATCCAGCGCATCTACGTCAGCAACGTTCGACATTATGTTGAATTAGGTACTCCCGGAGCTTATCGTCGGAGCAAAAACGACGGAATTGCGGCCTCCTACGGCGGGGATCGGCCGAGGGTTTATTCAAAACGGTGGTAACTTCTGATTTGGTGGCGAGTTAGGGTTTTGCACGTATTAAACAGTTAACACTCTTAACCGGGGCTGCGTGATCGGAAATAACTTGAAAATCCGCTTGTTCGATTTCGGTTTGATTATAAGTGACCCGAGCGGCTCGGCTCGGCTCATCTCGGTTTTTTAATGAGTCGAGCATCGAGTGAGTAGAGTTATGTAAAAATAAACTAGGTTTGTAACTCGTGTGTACAATAAACTGAATGTAAACGTGATAAGTAGATTCTCAGTGGCGAACCCAAGGCCAAGCTTTGGGAGTCGTTCGACACCCATTATATTTTTTTTACGTTATAGTATATATCTGATATTTTATGAACCGGACCCTAAGAAATTGGTCACCGAACCCATGAAATTTTTAGCCGGCCTTGAACTAATTTTTTTTTTATATATTCTACTTTTGAAAAATTAAGGTTTTAAATATTAAATGTATTGTAAATAAAGAGTGAATTACGAATTTCGTTCCTATGGTTTGCCGAAATTTCACCTTTCGTCTCTACTTTTTAAAAATTATGGATTTCGTCCCTAACGTTTGCAAGTATCAATACGATGATGTTAGAGCTTTTTGAATGTTTGTCGAGGGCTCGGGCATCACTCCAATGTATCAATTGTTGAGTTATTTTGTTTCCTAATGATTTCATCTAAAGATAGGGCAACCATTGCAGAATAAAAAACAACAATAGCAACTACTTAACTAGGCGCAAATAATAGAAACCAACTTACAATTTATTAGCAATTTCACCTACAAAGCTCGTTTTAACTAATTTTATCTTTAATTTGTTATGTGGCACTGTTTGTTGTCATGTGGCTCTGTTTGCTTTCAAACTCCATGAATATCTGCATCCCTAAGATTGAAAGGGCAAATAATGATTGTAACCTTACTAATGAGACATCTGATGTGGTGGCGGGTTTTGAGAAATCATAGGTGCTGTTTGTTTTTTAAGAGGTAAAATGTCTGTAGTCTGCGGACCACATCTGCAGACATCTGTAGAAAAAGAGTTTGACCAAACCTCTGCAGTCTGTAAGAAGAAGACTGTTTGTTTTTTAACTTCTGCAAACTGCTAAAATAAACTAAAATTTAAATAAATTGTTTTTAGAACTTATAAATACTATTCAAACCTTTTGATTTTCTTTATGTATATTTTAACAAATAGTTATTTTTAAAACAGTTTTCGTTTAAATAAAGTTATAAAGATGTTTTATAAAAACTATTTAAAAAACATTTGTTTAACAATTTAAAAACTTAAAAAAAAAATAACTGTTTAAAAACGTTTTAAAAAAATTGTTTAAAAAGCATTTTTAAGAAATCATATACAAAAGTTTTTTAAAAACTATTTAAAATATTCTTTTTTAAAAATAAGTGTTAAAAACGTTTTTTAAAAATAAAACTTTGTAAAAGACTTTTTTTAAAAATAAAACTTTGTAAAAAACATATTTTTAAAATAAAACTTTGTAAAAAAACGTTTTTTAAAAATAAAAATTTATAAAACAAGTTTTTAAAGAATAAAATCTATACAAACCTTAAAGACGAAATTCGATACGTTTTTATAAAACTTAAGGACGAAATCCATAATAAATAAAACTTAGAAACAAAATTCGACAAACCTTAAAGACGAAATCCATAATTTATTCATATATTAATTAACCTGGCGCAACGGTTAAACATTAAAATCGTAAGATATGGAGAGATTTTCAAATCTCATAAAATAAAGATATGACGTTGAGAATTAATTAAATACCCCGCTCCCTCATATCAACCTCTATCTATCTTCTTCCTCCTCACGCAACACAAATTACAACTTATTACAGATCCATAATCGTAAACCCTAACCTACATCCAATACTGATCGATTCTCTTGTTGATTTTTCTCCGATTGAATGCTACGTACAAGATCAAGCGGTCGCTGCCCTAATTGCTTCGTTTTACACAAGGTTTGTAACGACCATCGATCTTTACACAATAACCAGGGAATTAGGGTACTTATAAACCCTATCCCTGGGTAAGGTTTTTACTCACCGTCATATGAACATGAAATACATTGGTGTTTTCTATACGTTGTCGTTTTTATACATACAAAGTTAATAAATCAATGAGCCCAAGAAGATCCTCACAATCAATAATTTCAAAACTAAATGTTGTAATACACAACACAAATTCCTAAAAGGGTGGAAAAATAAGAATAAACCAATTCCTAAGAAGAATTGTAGCCAAACTACGAAAGTTAGGGTTTCGAAATTCCCCAAAAAATCAATCGCATGTTATATAATGATTAAAAAAGGGAATGTAATCCAGTATATGTATACGTACTGATAGATTTGGTGTTGGATTGATCATTGCGAGTGATTTAATGGATCGAAAAGCGGATTCTGCGAGTTCTTATCTCCTTGTACGGCAGTTGTGTTCTTCATGGCAGATGATGATGGTCGACGGTTGAGGGTTGGATGTAGATAAGAGACAATGCGGTAGGAAGAAGGGTTGCAATTGAATATGATGAACTGGGTGAGCCGAACAACATTCTAATCAGCAGGTTAAGTGATTATGTAAGTGGCTCTGCTCATTGTTTTTTATCTATTTATTTTTGAATGATCTTGTCTGCCCCCATTTTTATTATTTGCCAACATGGTTCAGTTGTTGGCAATCAACCTGTTAATCTTGTTACCCGATTTAGTAAAATCATTTTATGACATCAGGTTATTTATAAGTTCAACACAATTAGTTTTGGGATTGGTTGATCTATGATTTATTCTCAAAACATCAGGTCATATATAAAGATTATTATTCTTTGATGTTACTTAAACATTCTTTAATATCGTCTATGCGAATCAGCTTGTTCTTATCAGGGGAAAAATATTTTCTCAGATATATGAGGTTTTTTTTTTTTTTTTAAATTTTTACGGTTTTTTAAGTGTTTCTCTTGATTTTCTTCAGTTACTTAGAATATGAATTCTTAATAAATTGTGTTACTAATGTTCTAAGCCTTTTCCATTGTTTTTCTTGTTTCTGATATTGACTTCTTAACTTATTTGATATTTTAATTTTGGGATGAGATTGTTAATCACATTGTTTTTGATAGTTGGCATGTTTGATAAAGCTCTTTGAGCGGCTACTCTATCTACGATGATTATGTTTTTTGTTATTTTTCTTATATTTCTTCCCTGCTATTTAGAATTTTTAATATAATTTGCTGATTTTTACTTTGGCCTCCCCTACTCTTTGCCTTAGTTGTTTGGAAAGGCGTGTGGTTTAACACTCTTATATAGTTGGAAAGCTACGATTTCTCTTACTCGAACACATAAACACATGTTTCATATGTGTTGATTTTGAGTTTGGTTTGAATTTTTCTTGTTTTTTTGTTTTCCATTATTTTTAGTGTGTTTCAACTACACTTGTGAATGATTTCGTGGTTCTATTAAAGGGTTGTCTTTGGTACAAAGCTACTGTATTTTTCCTGTTTTATTTACTTAATTTTCTGTACATTTTTAACTTTCTATCAAGGTCGATATCTAAAAGTTGTCTGGACACAATTCTATATTTGCATTTTACAAACTGAACTTTCACGGTCGAGAACATGGAATCCTGTTCTAGAGAACCTCAAAACCCATTTCAATTGTGTTGTACTTTGAGGCTTGTACTTTGTGGTTGATTGGGTTTATGTAGGTGTATAGTAGCGTGGATTCCTTTCTTGTTGGAAGTTCTTTTTGTTATTATTGTCATTTGTTTTGGTAATGAGTTTTTTTTTTTTTATATATAAATCATGTGAGTTTTTGTCCTATAATTTTCTCTTTGTTCCATTTACTTAATGTTGTGTATCTTTTAACTCTCTAATAATGATTTATTTAAGAGTTGTCTTGACACAATACTATATGGCGTTTTATAACTTTGATGAACTTTCACATTTGAGAACTTGGAATCCCGTTCTAGGACACCTTAATACCCATCTCAACTGTGCTGTACTTTGAGGCTTGTACTTTGCGGTTGATTGGGTGTACGTAGGTTTACTGAAGCGTGGATTGCTTTCCTGTTGGAAGTTCTTTTTGTTCTTTTCATCATCATCGTTGGTTTTGGTAATGAGTTTTTTAGACATACATTATATGTGTCTTTGTCCTGTACTTTTATTATTTACTTGATTTTATGTATTTTTTAACTTTCTGATAATGACTTATATAAGAGTTGTCTTGACACAGTTTTATATGGCGTTTTATAAGTATGAACTTTCACATTTGAGAACTTGGAATCTCGTTCTAGGACACCTTAATACCCATGTCAACTGTGCTGTACTTTGAGGCTTGTACTTTGCGGTTGATTGGGTGTACGTAGGTTTACTGAAGCGTGGATTGCTTTCCTGTTGGAAGTTCTTTTTGTTCTTTTCATCATCATCATTGTTGGTTTTGGTAACGAGTTTTTTAGACATACATTATATGTGTCTTTGTCCTGTACCTTTATTATTTACTTGATTTTATGTATTTTTTAACTTTCTGATAATGACTTATATAAGAGTTGTCTTGACACAGTTTTATATGGCGTTTTATAAGTATGAACTTTCACATTTGAGAACTTGGAATCCCGTTCTAGGACACCTTAATACCCATCTCAACTGTGTTGTACTTTGAGGCTTGTACTGTGTTATTTTCACCATACATTATGTGAGTCTTTGTCCTATTTTAATTTGATTTACTTAATTTTGTGATTTTTTTTTTAACTCTCTAATATGACTTTTTAAGAGGTGTCTTGACACAGTTCTATATTGTGTTTTATAAGTCCGAACTTTCACATTTGAGAATATGGAATTCCGTTGTAGAACACCTAGAACCCATCTCAACTCTCTCGTACTTCAAGGCTTGTACTTTGCGGTTGATTGGGTGTATGTAGGTTTATTGCAGCGTGGATTGCCTTCTTGATGAAACGTTTTTCTTTGCTATTTTTATCATATTTTTTTGGTGATGAGATTTTTAAATATGAACTATGTGAGTTTTTGTCCTATATATATATATATATACTTAATTTTCTGTATTTTTTTAACCTTCTGATAATCAATATTCGTAAGCGCTATCTTGTCACAGCTATATAACAATGAAATTTCACATTTGAGAACTTGGAATCCCGTTCCAAAACACCTACAAACACCTAGTTTTAAAGTTTTCATCTTCCCTTGTGATGAGATTTTCGTTTTACAATTTACCAAGTTTTTTGCTCTTCATTTCCCTACTTTTAATTTTGACCTTTAACTTAAGAATGTTACTTTCAATTTTAAACCTGACTTCAATTCTAAACTTACTTGGTTTTATAGTATTGTGAAGTGATAGTTTTTGGTACAAACTATTGTATTTGCTTGTTGTCTTAATTGTTTTATGAGGCGTAGGATTAGCAAAATGGATGTGTATCGAGCAGATGCTATCCATGTATTATGCCGTATTACAGATGGAACTTCTCTTTATCAGATTGAGAGGTACTTGAAACAAGCTATTGTTGACAGGAATCACGTGGTTGTCATTGCATCGTTAGTCACTGGTATCCATTTGATCTTTTATGATTTTTTTAACCCAACCTCTAATTATCTTGTTTTTTCTGTGTTAGGTATAGATAAGTAATACCGAGACTGTGAAGGGCTTTACTCGTACAGTTATTAGTTATATGTACTTGCTTCCCTACAATAGGTATGAATACATTATTATTATCAATATTATCTTAAAAATAAGGTGGTGCATGGTTAAGTTCTGAGTCATTGCCATGTGTCTTATACTAATGTTTTTTTTGGATATCACACACTTTAATCACTAGAATTTTCCAAGGAATTATCTCGTTTAAATAGAGGTGGCCTAATTGGTGGGTTTAGTATTGGGTCAAAGAGTTATGCAGGTCAAACGGTTGGGCCAGCTTACAATCACTCCATCTATTGACTTTTTTAAGGTGCAAAATGACTTAAAAGAAACTTTAATATTGCAAAAATAATGTAGACCTTTTGTTTTAAAAAGCATTTTAAGAGGACTTTATGAATTTCAGTGCATTTTGTATGGCTTCCCATATGTTCCGAACCATTTCAGTCATTCTGTTTTTAGTTAATCTGTCTTCTTAAATCCATTCGCTTTGGTTGATGTAAGACATATATGTGTAGGTTCGTGATCGGGCTGCACTGTATCCAAATACTCTTGGAGGAGATAATTCAGTGAATGAAATTGGTGAATAGAATTTATTTAAAGAACTGTGTAAGTGTCTTTTTCATTGGTCAACCTAGGGACTAGTGTGAAGAAATACGTAAGCTGCTGGTCATAGTTTTTTGGTTTTATTATCGATCTTGTCCAATTTTATCATTGGCCAATATGGGCACCTGTGGAAGACCCTTTTGAGTTTTGATGTCCTTGGCAGCAACTTGCAGAGAAAAAACCTGCTGGGCTGCTGGTAAAAAAGCCCGCAACTTTTGGTGTGACTCCAGCTGTAAATGTGCTCACCAATTCACCAAATAATATTATAGTACTTAAAGGTAACAATGCTATTATTTATTTACATTTTAGTTTGGCAAGTGTAATTCATTAACATGAGAAGGTAAGTTTTTTAAATATGCCCAGCTGACATATTTTCCTAAATCTAATGCAAGTGAAGCTTTTAGAACATGCATTAGAGACAGGTATGGAAATCACTCTGTAATTACTAGATTTTTTCTCTGGAATTAAGTTGTTATGCCTTTCTAATTGAGGTGGGTCAGGGTTAGACTTAGGCTCATCAATGGGTTAAATCGGTCAAATTTAAAGGGAGGGTCAAGTGGGCTGGGCTAGCATAGAAAACTTCTAAACCATTATGTTCAAGAAAATAGATTTTTTTTTCTGTTTGGAACAAACAATTTGGGCCAGCACATATTTGCAAGAATCTTCATTTCGTGGCTTTTATTGAACCCGTGCCCCTGATTTGGTTTCCATGATAATGTCTCTAAACTTATAAAAACTCTACAATCATGCCTTTTTTGCATAATTAGGTTCCTAGACTTGTATGAAAAAGAAGATGCAAGCATCAGAGAAACCAGTAAGTAAACATGTCTTTTTCAATCTAGTTTTGGATGTCGTTTTCCATTATTAAATCTGTGAGAAACAACCTCTTTCACAAAAGTACCTGGTAAGGGTGCGTGCATCTGATTGTGCGATCCCTCCCCTCCCGGCAGTTGTGTTCTTCATGGCAGATGATGATGGCCGGGGGGGGGGGGGCGTCGATGGTGGTAATATTTTTCTTGCCTTAATTGTTGCAATTCAATTATCTTGGTTCAGAGATTGTGCCACCAAAAAGACGATGAACTGGGTGAGCCGAACATTCTAATCAGCAGGTTAAGTGATTATGTAAGTGGCCCTGCTCATTGTTTTTTATCTATTTATTTTTCAATGATCTTTTCTGCCCCCATTTTTATTATTTGCCAACATGGTTCAGTTGTTGGGACTCAACCTGTTAATCTTGTTACCCGACTTAGTAAAATCATTTCATGACATCAGGTTATTTATAAGTTCAACACAATTAGTTTTGTGATTGATTGATCTATGATTTATGCACAAAACATCAGGTCATATATAAAGATTATTATTCTTTGATGTTACTTAAACATTCTTTAATATTGTCTATGCGAATCAGCTTGTTCTTATCAGGGGAAAAATCTTTTCTCAGATATATGAGATTTTTTTTTTATTTTTACGGTTTTTCAAGTGTTTCTCTTGATTTCCTACAGTTACTTTGAGTACGAATTCTTAATAAATTGTGTTACTTATGTTCTAAGCCTTTTCCATTGTTTTTCTTGTTTCTGATATTGACTTCTTAACTTATTCGATATTTTAATTTTGTGATGAGGTTGTTAATCACATTGTTTTTGATAGTTGTCTAGATGTTGTAACGTGGATGGCATGTTTGATAAATCTCTTTGAGCGGCTACTCTATCTACGATGATTATGCTTTTTGTTATTTTTCTTATATTTCTTCCCTGCTATTTAGAATTTTTAATACAATTTGATGATTTTTACCGTGGCCTCCCCTACTCTTTGCCTTAGTTGTTTGGAAAGGCGTGTGGTTTAACACTCTTATATAGTTGGAAAGCTACGATTCCTCTTACTAGAACACATAAACACATGTTTCATATGTGTTGATTTTGAGTTTGGTTTGAATTTTTCTTGTTTTTTTGTTTTCCATTATTTATAGTGTGTGTCAACTTCACTTGTGACTGATTTCGTGGTTCTATAAAAGGGTTGTCTTTGGTACAAAACTACTGTATTTTTCCTGTTTTATTTACTTAATTTTCTGTACATTTTTAACTTTCTATCAAGGACGATATCTAAAAGTTGTCTGGACACAATTTGCATTTTACAAACTGAACTTTCACGATCGAGAACATGGAATCCTGTTCTAGAACACCTCAAAACCCATTTCAATTGCGTTGTACTTTGAGGCTTGTACTTTGTGGTTGATTGGGTTTGTGTAGGTGTATAGTAGCGTGGATTCCTTTCTTGTTGGAAGTTCATTTTGTTATTTTTGTCATTTGTTTTGGTAATGAGTTTTATTATCATCTTTTATATAACTCATGTGAGTTTTTGTCCTATAATTTTCTTTTTGTTCCATTTACTTGATGTTGTGTATCTTTTAATTCTCTAATAATGATTTATTTAAGAGTTGTCTTGACACAATACTATATGGAGTTTTATAACTTTGATGAACTTTCACATTTGAGAACTTGGAATCCTGTTCTAGGACACCTTAATACCCATCTCAACTGTGCTGTACTTTGAGGCTTGTACTTTGCGGTTGATTGGGTGTACGTAGGTTTACTGAAGCGTGGATTGCTTTCCTGTTGGAAGTTCTTTTTGTTCTTTTCATCATTGGTTTTGGTAATGAGTTTTTTAGACATAAATTATATGTGTTTTTGTTCTGTACTTTTATTATTTACTTGATTTTATGTATTTTTTAACTTTATAAAAATGACTTTTTAAGAGCTCTCTAGACACAGTTGTATATGGCATTTTGTAACTTTGAACTTTGACATTTGAGAACCTGGAATCCCGTTCTAGAACACTTAAATACCCATCTCAACTGTGTTGTACTTTGAGGCTTGTACTTTGCGGTTGATTGGGTGTACACAGGTTTACTAAAGCATGGATTGTCTTTTTGTTGGAAGTTCTTTTTGTTATTTTCTTCTTTGATTTTCGTAATGAGTTTCTTAGATATACATTATGTGTGTTTTTGTCCTATACTTATATTATTTACTTAATTTTATGTATTTTTTAACTTTATAATAATGACTTTTAAGAGCTCTCTACACACAGTTCTATATGGCCTTTTGTAACTTTGAACTTTGACATTTGAGAACTTGGAATCCCGTTCTAGAACACTTAAATACCCATCTCAACTGTGTTGTACTTTGAGGCTTGTACTTTGCGGTTGATTCGGTATATGTGTGTTTATTGTAGCGTGGATTGCTTTCTTGGTGGAAGTTCTTTTTGTTATTTTCATCAAGTTTTTTTTTTTTTTTTTTTTTTTGTTATTTTCATCACACATTATGTGAGTCTTTGTCCTATTTTAATTTGATTTACTTAATTTTGTGTATTTTTTTAACTCTCTAATATGACTTTTTAAGAGGTGTCTGGACACAGTTCTATATTGTGTTTTATAAGTCCGAACTTTCACATTCGAGAATATGGAATCCCGTTGTAGAACACCTAGAACCCATCTCAACTGTCTCGTACTTGAAGGCTTGTACTTTGCGATTGATTGGGTGTATGTAGGTTTATAGCAGCGTGGATTGCCTTCTTGTTCTTGATGGTACGTTTTTCTTTGCTATTTTTATCATATTTTTTTGGTGATGAGATTTTAAATATGAACTATGTGAGTTTTTGTCCTATATATATATACTTAATTTTCTGTATTTTAACCTTCTGATAATCAATATTCGTAAGCGCTATCTTGTCACAGCTATATAACAATGAAATTTCACATTTGAGAACTTGGAATCTCGTTCCAAAACACTTACAAACACCTAGTTTTAAAGTTTTCATCTTCCCTTGTGATGAGATTTTCGTTTTACAATTTACTAAGTTTTTTGCTCTTCATTTCCCTACTTTTAATTTTGACCTTTAACTTAAGAATGTTACTTTCAATTTTGAATCTGACTTCAATTCTAAACTTACTTGGTTTTATAGTATTGTGAAGGGATAGTTTTTGGTACAAACTATTGTATTTGCTTGTTGTCTTAATTTTTTATGAGGGGTAAGATTAGCAAAATGGATGTGTATCGAGCAGACGCTATCCATTTTTTATGCCGTATTATAACAGATGGAACATCTCTTAATGAAATTGAGAGGTACTTGAAACAAGCTATTGTTGACAAGAATCCTGTGGTTTTCATTGCAGCTTTAGTCACTGGTATCCATTTGATCTTTAATGATATTTCTAACACAACCTTTTACTTTTATGTATTTTTCTATGTTAGATAAACACTAAGACTGTGAAGGGCTTACTTGTCACTGTTAAGAACAACCGAGATCCAATGAAAATTTTCGCGTAGCTTCTGGTCTTTGACATCAAAAAAGAAGGTTGTACATTTATATGTACTTGCTCCACTGCACTATGTAATTATTTTAAAGGTAAGGCGGTGCATGGTTACTGAGTCATTGCCACGTGTGTTATACTAATGTTATTTTGGACATCACAGACTGTAATCACTAGAATTTTCTGAGAAATTATCTCGTTTTAATAGAGGTTGCCTTATTGGTTGGTTTAGTATTGGTTCAAAGCGTAATGCGGGTCAATCGTGTTGGGCCAGCTTAGAATCACCCAATCTATCGACTTTCAGGTGCAAAATGACTTAACAAAAACTTTAGTATTGCAAAAATAATACAGAGGTTTTGTTCTAAAAGGCATTTTAAAAGCACTTTATGAATTTCAGTACATTTTGTATGACTTCCAATATGTTCCGAACCATTTCAGTCATTCTGTTTTTAGGTGCTGCTCATAGTTTTTTGGTTTTATTATTAAACTTCTCCAATTTTATCATTGGCCAATATGGGCACCTGTGGAAGAACCTTTTGATGTCCGTGGCACCAATTTGCAGAGAAAAAATCAGCTGGTTACATTTCTTTACAGAGATAGCTTCTCGCACCGTTTGGCATTTCAAAAGAAACGATCTACCAGCCACCGCGGCAGCGCACGGATAGCGACGTCTTGTTCATTAACATGAGAAGGTAAGTTTTTTACACATGACCAGCAGCTAACATATTTTCCTAACTTCAAATGTAAGTGAAGCTTTTAGAACATGCATTAGAGACAGGTATGGAAATCACACTCTTTAGTTGCTAGTTTTTCCCCCCTGGAATTAAGTTGTTATGCCTTTCTAATTGAGGTGGGTCAGGCTTAGACTTAGGCTCATTAATGGGTTAAATCGGTCAAATTTCAAGGGAGGGTCAAATGGGTTGGGCCAGCTTTGAAAACTTTTAAATCATTATGTTTAAGAAAACAGATTCTTTTTTTCTGTTTGGAACAAACAATTTGGGTCAAAACATATTTGCAAGAATCTTCATTTGGTGGCTTTTATTGAACTCGTGCCCCTTATTTTGTTTCCAATAGCTTTCTCTTTGTTTTTGCATGATCATGTCTCTAAGCTTATAAAAACTCTACAATCATGCCTTTTTTGCATGATTAGGTTCCTAATGTAGGTTATAATCTTGATCGGGTCAAGTCGGTTAAAGGGATATGGTTAAAACCCGGGTCAATAGTCAAATGGGTCATAGTGACAGTTTATTTAAGTGTTTATTTCTGCACATGTTTTATTTGTTGAAGTGGTAAGCTAAGTTTTAGGTAGTGGGTTAGTTAGTTTCCTATTCTTTAGGTGCAAGGTTATTTTTCTTATTTAATGTAAGTTTTCTATGAATGAAAGTAGAGCAAGAGTTGAATGAAAGTAGAGCAAGAGTTACAGCAGAAAATAGACTCCCGTTTGTGAGTTTGTGTGTGTGTTTTGGGCCTGATTTCCAACATTTGGTATCAGAGCGCTAGGGTTAAAAAGGCCGTTTTGAGAGTCGATTTCCGAAGAAAAGGGAGCAGCCCCATTGGCTGCGGGTCTGAAGACGAAGGATGGAACCATCAAAATTGGTTCTTTGAGAACCAGAAAGCATACGAACAGCAAGTTGTGATCGATAAGCAGGAGGGTTGATCAATGAAAGAATCAACAACAAGTACGTATCAGAGGCGATTTCATGTGAATCGCAGCAAGAAGGAAGACCGGCTGCTAACAGCAGCAACTGAAGACCGTGACCGTCGCCGGAGAAGAAGACCGTGACCGTAGAACCGGCGAGAAAAAGACCGTGGCTGGAAACTAAATTCTAGCAATGACCGAGAAGACCGTAAAGAAAGAAGAAAGACCGTAGCAGCAGTGACCGAGAAGACCGTGAAGCTGCAACAAATCAAGACCGGCGACTAACTCTAGACCGAAAGTGGCGACCAGAGAAAGAAGACCGAGAAGGAGCTGATCAAAATCAACAAATAATGAATACCGATGCAGTAAGAAAGAAGGACCAGATTTGTGATCAAGAGAAGACCTAAGAGTGAAGGAAAGATTTGTGTGGTTTCTTTTACACTGTTGCGTAATAGAGAAGAAAAGTAAAAGAAGGGTTGGTGACATATTGCTTTTTGTGTACAGTGAGGTATTAAACAAAAGGAAGGGTTTGTCAAACTGAAAAGTCAAACAAAGCAGCATATCACTAAATTGTGATGTTTAGCACTGTACGAAAAAAAAGTGATCTTGGTGATTGCTTCTTTATGGTATTGAGAAAGGAGCAAGCTAGCAGGAGCAGAATGTGTGGTTTGATAAAAAAAAAAGAAAGCAAGAAATAAGAGCAAGAGCCATTCGGACCTTTGTAAGCTACTCGAGCAAGAGACAAGAATGGTGTGTTCTTGAAGCAGGTAGCATGAACCGAACCTGTGTGGTTCGATCAAGTAGCAAGATGAAAGATAGAGATCAAGATTAAGGGGGTGAATGTAGGTTATAATCTTGATCGGGTCAAGTCGGTTAAAGGGATATGGTTAAAACCCGGGTCAATAGTCAAATGGGTCATAGTGACAGTTTATTTAAGTGTTTATTTCTGCACATGTTTTATTTGTTGAAGTGGTAAGCTAAGTTTTAGGTAGTGGGTTAGTTAGTTTCCTATTCTTTAGGTGCAAGGTTATTTTTCTTATTTAATGTAAATTTTCTATGAATGAAAGTAGAGCAAGAGTTACAGCAGAAAATAGACTCCCGTTTGTGAGTTTGTGTGTGTGTTTTGGGCCTGATTTCCAACACCTAAACTTGTATGGAAAAGAAGATGCAAGCATCAGAAAAACCAATAAGTAAACATGTTTTTTTCAAGCTAGTTTTGGATGTTTTCCATTGTTCAATCGATCTGTGGGAAACAACCTCTTGCACAAAAGTACATGGTAAGGGTGCGTGCATCTGATTGTTCGGTCCGTCCCCTTCCGGACCCTACGCAAAGCAGGCACTAAGTCAAGCACCAGGTTTGCTCTTTTTATGAAGGTGGCAGATGGGTGGGTTGGGGTGGGTTGATTAACGGGTCAAAATGGTCAAGTATACTTCGTATTGCTTCCTAATTATTTGACCCATTGACCCCTTTTCTTTTTAGCTGAACCCTTTAGCTTAACGCCTTAATCCATTTGACATGTAAGGTGTATGGATTGAAATTGCCACCTCAACAATATATGTCTAGGCTGGTGATATGTGAGTTGACATTCCCTTCTTAGAGTTTTTATTTTTTTATTTTTCATTTTCTTTAAATAATGATCTTCTTTGCCATAGTTTTCTTTTGATAGTTTATTGGTTATTAAAGAAACCTATAGAAGAACATTTGATATCGTCCAGGCATTTGATACAAATCCCACTGCTCTTGGTGCCTCACTAGGATATGAGAAAGTGCTATGAGCTATCGTCTATTCTAGAGAATAGATTATTTGTCAAATTATACTAAAAATATTAAAAATAATGAGCTGTATAACCAACCACCTACATAATATTATTTTTTATCTTTATCACCTAATAATCAGCCAGCCAGTGGTCAAATGGGGGCGATATTGCTCGGAAAAATGAAAGGAGGCTCCGGCGAGAGGGCGGAAGGTTTCAAAAGGGTGGTTGCCACCTCTCTCGCCACTGCATCTCTGATGATGATGCTGAGCCGATGATCTCGTCCCCCGTCAATCAACAGCCCTTGAACAACAACACAAGTACGGGAAAATATATAGGCGAGTATGTTTGGGATTGCTTATTTAAGTTCAAAAGTGCTTTACACTCTCTGTAGGCAATGAAGATCTTGTTATGCATATAATTTTTCCGAGCATAAGTTACCGGCCGTTGTGTGAAACCGAGCCCGTATCTTGGCGCGGCAGCACTAATCTGTGAATTTTGACTTTATCTAAGTCAAACATCCTTCTTTTAAGCCGGTGATTTTCTTAATCTTTACCAATCAACAACCCTTGATCTTTCAAAATCACACATAAACGGATCTTTTTGCTGTTGCTATTGCTGTTGATCTTGTTATGTGGATGAGAATGGAGACTGGACTATGAATGCTCTTATTGCTTGTTATTATTATTATTAATATTGGAGTAAATTACACTTTTGGTCCATGTTTAGTCAGGCATATTCAAGAGGCGACGATGATGAGTTTCTTCTATACGTCTAAGTGAATTTGAACGAAGTTGAGATCAGCTGCATCTTGGCGGGGCAAACTTTCAAGTAAGTATGCAGCCATGGCATGTTTATCCTCTTTGTTTGAATGATTGTTTACAGATCTGAGCCTCATATCTCAAAAATTTTTTCACTTGTTTTCAACATTTTGATTAGAGTTGACCCGTGACCTGTGAACAAACTGATTAATCCAACATTACCAGGTCATGGGCCAATATCTTTATTTCGGTTGAGAAAAAAACGTGGGCTTGTGTTGTTGAAAAGGTCTGCAACGGCTATGTCCTTTTTCAGACCGATTTGGAAATCTAAACTGCTTTTTTTGCCATCTCTACACATGAGTTTGTAACAAAATTAGAATTTGGTTGAAGTTGCTTCCGTACACTATTGACACAGACACACAGTGGGCTTCTTGATTATATACTCGACCAACGTCTAGCTATTTGGATGTGGTCGAGTTTTACTCCTGATCGATCGTATGAAATGGGCTGTGCAAGCCTTTTCGATTTTTGATGATGAGTTTGTTGTCTTTCATGTGAAATTTACAAATGATAATTGACAAAACAACAAACAAGAATAATACCTTTCCTAACTAACTTGAACAAATTTGCACCACTAAATTCTTATGGTCTCCTGATAATACTTCATAATCTTTCTGACTCTGGTAGATTATCTAAGTTTGTCATGAAAGGTTCTGTCAAAGTATTGTTGTTCATTATTATGTCAATTTCCATTTAGAAACTTTAAATGATCTATTACATGAGAATCTACAAATTGATTGTTTTTTATTGAAAAGGCTTGACAACCCAAATGATTATTTTTTTATTGGGATTGAGATTGCACCAATCAGAAAATCTATTACATGAGAATCTACAAATTGATTGTTTTTTTCTCTTTTGTAATCTCTTGAATGTTAAATGTTTCATTGATACAAACTGTTACAATCATACAAGTATAAATAGGATACAAAGCAAATGAAGAGACTAGTAACCTATACAGTGAATGCAAGTAAATATACACAATTTACTAAGCTAATACACCCCCGCAGTCGCAGCCGGAGAGGCACGAAGGCAAAGACTGGAATTAAATATGCCCAGCTGACATATTTTCCTAACTTCTAATGCAAGTGAAGCTTTTAGAACATGCATTAGAGACAGGTATGGAAATCACTCTGTAATTACTAGATTTTTTCTCTGGAATTAAGTTGTTATGCCTTTCTAATTGAGGTGGGTCAGGGTTAGACTTAAGCTCATTAATGGGTTAAATCGGTCAAATTTAAAGGGAGGGTCAACTGGGTTGGGCTAGCTTAGAAAACTTTTAAACCATTATGTTCAAGAAAATAGATTTTTATGGTTTCCAAGTGTTTCTTTTGATTTTCTTTAGTTACTTTGAATATGATTTCTTAATAGCTTGTGTTACTTATGTTTTAAGCCTTTTCCATTGTTTTTCTTGTTCTTTATACTGACTTCTTAACTTGTTTGACTTCTCAATTTTGTGATGAGATTGTTTATCACACTGTTTTTAACTTATGTTTTATTGTTTTCTCTAACTTCCCTAGTTTCTTTGATTTGAAAGTTTTACCCAAAGAAGTTAGTTACATTCTCATTCTCAACTTTTTCCATTATTTTTACTGTGTTTGAATTTGACTTGTTAATGATTTCGTGATTTTATAAAAGGGTTGTCTTTGGTACTAACTACTGTATTTTACCTGTTTTATGTACTTAATTTTCTGTATATTTTCAACTTTCTATTAAGGACGATATTTAAGAGTTGTCCGGACACAATTCTACATGGCATTTTACAAGATTGAACTTTCATGGTCGAGAACATGGAATCCTGTTCTAGAACACCTCAAAACCCATTTCAATTGCGTTTTACTTTGAGGCTTGTACTTTGCGGTTGATTGGGTGTATGTAGGTGTATAGCAGCTTGGATTGCTTTCTTGTTGGAAGTTCTTTTTGTTATTTTGTCATTTGTTTTGGTAATGTGATTTTTAGATATAAATCATGTGAGTTTTTGTCCTATACTTTTCATTATGTTCCATTTGCTTAATGTTGTGTATTTTTTTAACTTTCTAATAATGACTTATTTAAGAGTTGTCTTGACACAGTCCTATATGGCGTTTTATAACTATGAACTTTCACATTTGAGAACTTGGAATCCCGTACTGGAACACCTTAACATCCATCTCAACTGTGTTGTACTTTGAGGCTTGTACTTTGCGGTTGATTCGGTGTATTTGGGTTTACTGAAGCGTGGATTGCTTTCTTGTTGGTAGTTCTTTTTGTTATTTTCGTCATTGGTTTTGGTAATGAGTTTTTTAGATCTACCTTATATGTGTTTTTGTCCTATACTTTTGTTATGTACTTGATTTTATATATATATTTTTTAACTCTATAATAATAATTTTTAAGAGATCTCTAGACACAGTTCTATAGGGTGTTTTGTAACTCTGAACTTTGACATTTGAGAACCTGGAATCCCGTTGTAGACACTTAAATACCCATCTCAACTGTGTTGTACTTTGAGGCTTGTACTTTGCGGTTGATTCGGTATATTTGGGTTTATTGTAGCGTGGATTGCTTTCTTGGTGGAAGTTCTTTTTGTTATATTCATCAAGTTTTTTTTATTTACTTTTTATTTTATTTATTTATTTATTAATTTTGTAATTTTCATCATACATATGTGAGTTTTTGTCCTATACTTTTTTTTTAAATTTTATTTACTTAATTTTTTGTATTTATTATTTCTCTAAAATGACTTTTTAAGACCTTTATCGACACAGCTCTATACGGCGTTTTGTAACTTTGAACTTACCCATCTCAACTGTGTCCTACTTTGAGGCTTTTACTTTGCGTTTGATTGGGTGTATTAGGTTTATTGCAGCGTGGATTGCCTTCTTGATGGAAGTTTTTTTTTGCTATTTTTATCATTTATTTTGGTAATGAGATTTTTTGAATATGAACTATGTGAGTTTTTCTCCTATACTTTTTTTTTTGGTTACAGCTATATAAGGCATTTTACAACACTGAAATTTCACATTTGAGAACTTGAAATCCCTTTCTAAAACCCTACAAACATCTACTTTTAAAGTTTTCATCTTTCTTTGTGATGAGATTTTCGTTTTACAATTTACCCGGTTTTTTACTCTCCACTTCCTTACTTTTAATTTTGACCTATAACTTAAGAATGTTACTTTCAATTTTCTATTCTAAACTTACTTGGTTTTATAGTATTGTGAAGGGATAGTTTCTTGCTGTCTTAATTTGTTTTATGTGGGGTGAGATTAGCAAAATGGATGTGTATCGAGCAGATGCTATCCGTGTTTTATTCCGTATTGCAGATGGGACATCTCATAATCAGATTGAGAGGTACTTAAAACAACCTATTGGTCACAAGAATCCTGTGGTTGTCATTGCATCGTTAGTCACTGGTATCCAGTTGATCTTTAATGTTATTTTTAACACAACCTTTAATTATCTTGTTTTTTCTGTCTTAGATCAACACTTAGACTGTGAAGGGCTTACTCGTACAGTTATATGTACTTGCTCCACTACAATAGGTATAAATACATTGTTGTTTTTATCATTATTTTAAAGTGAAGGTGGTGCATGGTTAAGTTCTGAGTCATTGCCATGTGTCTTATACTAATTTTTTTTAGATATCACACACTTTAATCACTAGAATTTTCCGAGGAATCGTTTTAATAGAGGTGCCCTAATTGGTGGGTTCAGTATTGGGTCAAAGCGTTATGCGGGTCAAACAGTTGGGCCAGCTTACAATCACTCCATCTATCGACTTTTTTAGGTGCAAAATGACTTAACAAAAACTTCAATATTGCAAAAAATAATGTAGACCTTTTGTTTTTAAAAGCATTTTAAGAGGACTTTATGAATTTCAGTGCATTTTGTATGGCTTCCAATATGTTCCGAACCATTTCAATCATTCTGTTTTTAGTTAATCTGTCTTCTTAAATCCATTCGATTTGTTTGATGTAAGACATATATGTGTAGGTTCGTGGTCGGGCTGCACTGTATCCAAATACTCTTGGAGGAGATGATTCAGTGAATGAAACTGGTGAAGAGAATTTATTTAAAGAACTGTGTAAGTGGCTTTTTCATTGGTCAACCTAGGGACTAGTTTGAAGAAATACGTAAGTTATAGTTTTTCGGTTTTATTATTGATTGTTCAATTTTATCATTGGCCAATATAGGCACCTATAGAAGAACCTTTTGAGTTCAGTGGCAGCAACTTGCAGAGTAAAAATCAGCTGGTAAAAAGCCCACAACTTTTGGTGTGATTCCAGCTGTAATGTGTTCACCAAATAACATTATAGTACTTAAGGGTAACAAACTAACAATGCTGTTTTTTAAATATGCCCAACTCACATATTTTCCTAACTTCAAATGCAAGTAAAGCTTTTAGAACATGCATTAGAGACAGGTTGGGAAATCACACTCTGTAATTACTAGATTTTTTCTCTGGAATTAACTCATTAAGTAGTTATGCCTTTCTAATTGAGGCGGGTCAGGGTTAGACTTAGGCTCATTAATGGTTAGATCGGTCAAGTTTGAAGGGAGGGTCAAATGGGTTGGGCCAGCTTAGAGAACTCTTTTATCATTATGTTCAAGAAAATAGATTCTTTTTCTGTTTGGAAGAAACAGTTTGGGCCAACACATATTTGCTAGAATCTTCATTTGGTGGCTTTTATTGAACTCGTGCCCCTGATTTTGTTTCCATGATCATGTCTCTAAACTTATAAAAACTCTACAATCATGCCTTTTTTGCATGATTAGGTTCCGAAACTTGTATGAAGAAGAAGACGCAAGCATCAGAGAAACCAGTAAGTAAGCATGCCTTTTTCAAGCTAGGTTTTTGTAAGTTCGAGTATACTTCGTATTGCTTCTTATTTATTTGACCCATTGACCCCTTTTCTTTTTACTTTTTTTTAGCTGAACCCTTTAGCTTGTTTAGCTTAAGTAGGCCCATTATCCGGTCCCCATACGGTCAATAAGAAACAGAAAAAAAACTAGGGTTAGGTACAGTAACTTGCTACCACTATAAAAGAAAAGAAACCATCAGCCAGCGGTCAAATGGGGGCGATATGCTCGGAAAAATGGAATGAGGCTCCGGCGAGAGGGCGGAAGGTTTCAAAAGGGTGGTTGCCACCTCTCTCGCCACTGCATCTCTGATGATGATGCTGAGCCGATGATTTCGTCCCCTGTCAATCAACAGCCCTTAGAACAACAACAACACAAGTGCGGGAAAATATAATAAGGGGAAAATGTCATTTTCCTAGACGACGAGTATGTTTGGGATTGCTTATTTAAGTTCAAAAGTGCTTTACACTTTCTGGAGGCGATGAAGATCTTATTCTGCATATAATTTATTTTTCCGAGCATAAGTTACCGGTCGTTGTGTGAAACCGAGCCCGTATCTTGGCGGGGCAGCACGAATCGTGTTGCAGCCATGGCGGTGCCCGATCCGCTTCGGCCGGTTCCGTATTTGCAGATCTGAGCCATTTCTAGGGTTTTATTTCACTCAGACGAAATGAGGCTATTTTAGTCAGAGGAGATGAAAGATGATGGTTTCTAAGGGTGGTTGCCCTCCTCTGTGAAGTTCGATTTTGACTTTTTGTAAGTCAAACATCCTTCTTTTAAGCCGATGATTTTCTTTACCAATCAACAACCCTTGATCTTTCAAAATCACTCATAAACTGATCTTGTTATGTGGATGAGAATGGAAACTGGTCTGTGAATGCTCTTATTGCTGTTATTATTATTATTGGAGTAAATTACACTTTTGGTCCATGTGTAGTCATATTTAAGAGGCTATGATGATGAGTTTCTTCTATACGTCTGAGTGAATTTGAACGAAGTTGAGATCGCCTGCATCTTGGCGGGGCAAACCGGATATGGTATGCAGCCATGGCAGGTTTATCCTCTTTGTTTGATTGATTGATTGTTTACAGATCTGAGCCTCATATCCCAAATTTTTTTTCACTAGTTATCGACATTTTGATTACAATTAACTAGTTGATTAGGTTTTATGTGTATGTATTTTTTACACACTGTTTTGTAACTACCACTCCCTGATCCCTGTCATGGTGATTTTATCAAAGTAGCACCTTATAATTTGGTTCTTCCTCCCCACTTGGATTGGGAAAAGAGATGAAGCATTAGTTGTGTGTTTCACAATCAGTTGAAATCTGTACAACTGAACAAATAATGATACAGGAGCAACTTTTGGAAAATGTAAGCTTAATTTAGAAAAAAAAGGTGTTTTTCAAGTAAACTATACTCCAAAGTAACTTAGAAAAATCTTTCAAATCAATCTTAGATGCCTGTGTAGATAATGATCTTGTCTATATAGAATCATTCAGCTACTTGCAGAGAAAGAATCTGCTGGCAAGTGAACATGTTTTTTTTTTCTTTTTCAAGCTATTCTTGGTTAAAAAAACAAGGTGCAAGCATGTGCAAAACTGGTAAGTAAATTTTCTTTTTGAAACTAGTTTTGGATATCAAATTGTAATTACTAGAGTTTTTTCTCATAGGAACTATCTTGTTTGTTTTCTTGATACATGTAACAGATGGTGTTTATTTGAACATTAACTTTTCAAGTTTATTAACTTGCAACAAAAGCGTCAGCACTACAAAAATAATGTGGATTTTTGTTACTCTTTGACTCTTTGTATGACTTCCAATATGTTCAACACATTTGAGTCCTTTTGTTTTTGGCAGACTAGCTTAATCCATTTCACCTGTAAGGTTATGGGCTGAAATTGCAACCTTAACGATATATGTGTAGCTTCGGCCTTCTTGACATGTTACTTGACATCCCATGTCAACCTAGAGACTAACTTGAACTCTGAATCACTATGTAAGTGACTGCTTAGAGTTTTTTCTTTTTATTTATTTAATCTTTTAATTAGGAGCAACTGTACAATAACAATTACTTACCATTTCACATGCCGGATCTCAATTTACACAAGCATATCCTTTCTGGTTAGTTTATTAAATAATCATAATTTGTTAAGCTTTAGCATAACTTCAAATAACAAACATGTATCCAAACACCATTTCATAATCACATCCACTACAAACGTCCAAACACTCCGCATGAAAGAAATACCCACATTCAAAATACACCAAGTGAACCTATATCTAAGCCAATGACTATATCAGGCTTCTTTTTCTTGAAAACAATAAACAAACGACAGTTCACAAATCAAGAACAATGATCTGTCAATTGCAGAAAAGAAAAAATGTAAGGAATACAAATGCTTTGTTCGTTATCCAACTTATGACTTATTCACAAAGCACACATTGACCACACCTTTGATTCTATTTAATCATAAGCATGCTTAAAACAACTTAGTTTCTAGCCAGGCCAATTGACCTGTGACCCGTGACCCACTGACCTGTGACCTGCTGACCCATTAACAAACTGATTAATCCAACATTACCAAGTCATGGGACAGTATGTTAATTTTGATCGAGTAAAAAACATGGGCTTGTGTTGTTGAATTGTAGGGATTATTAGTTGTTTATATTTTCCAAATTCATGTTATGAAGTCTTTACTTTCTACGTTGCTTTATGAGTGAGTGATGATGGTTGAGTTTTTCCTTCCAGTAAACAAAATCTACTTCGTTGTGCAACATTCTTAAACCACACAAACAGCATGTGAGTTATAACTTTGTGTCTTGAGGCCTGATTTCCAAAAGCCGTTTCCGTTATAGTTTTAAGTTTTTTATAACATAACATGAAAAGAGCCAATTCATAACTAAACGTGTCCAAATTGTCATTCTAATATATTTTTCACATGAAGGGGGTAAAAGAATTTATTAAACGGTCTCCAACGGCTATGTCCAGTCAATTTGTGCGAGGAAATATCCAAACTGGTTGAAACCTATGGGCTGCATCACCAGGTCCTACACACACCGGTTTCATGGACAGGTTGGTTGAACCAATTTGCAAATCCATATGTCTAGCTATTTGGATGTGGTCTAGTTCTACTTCTGATCGAAAGTATGAAATGTGTTATGCAGGTGTTATGGATTTTCGATCTTGAGTTTGTTGTATGATTATGTGAAATTTCCAAATTGTAATTGAGAAAACAACTAGCAAGGAATAGAACCTTTCCTAACCAACTTGAAAATTTTTTAAACCATTAAATGCTTATGGTCTTCTGATAGTACTTCAGATTCTTTCTAACTCTGGTAGATTTGGGTCAAAAGAGATAGAGATATGTAAACCAAAAAGTGAAGAGGGGCTGCAGTTGGCGTTACTGACATCAATAGGAGTCTTCTTTGCAAATAGGTATGGCCACATAAGGTGGAGGAAGGCAGGTTATAAAGATGGGTTATTCAAGTGTTACATGAGGGTGATAGACGGCCGGCACCCCTTCTGTGTAGAAGGGGGCCCAGCTGGGGTTTGGAAGGCGATAGTTGCAGTTAACAGCAAGCTCCATATAGATAATGTCTGGATGCAAAGTTGTATGGCGGAAGCACACTTTAGGTGGGTCTGGAAGGGGGACGATTTTTGTGTGTTAAGTGTGAAGGGATTGAGAAGGTTGATTTCAAGCAAGGGCAGTGGTCAACATAATTTTGTTCTTCATTGGAGCAAGTTGATGCCTAACAAAGTTAACTTGTTTGTTTGGGGGGCTCAAAGGAATCGAATTGCCACTGGTGATGCTTTGATCGAACGCAATATTCAGGCTTTGAGGTGTGCAGATTGTGTAACGAAAGGGTGCTGTCTTTTTGCTAATGAAGTTGTTTTAAAAAAAATCACGGTGTCACGGAGCGCATGTATGGACGATGCACCCACTAGCTATTAACAAAAATCCACTTGATAAATATTAGGTGAAATTATTTTAAACTCTTCATTGTTAAAGTATATAATCATTAGAGTTTTACTTAAATGAATCTTTAACCACAAGCTAGAAAACTAAGTTAAAACAAATGATTGAATGTAACATAAATGCAGCTCATGACCATCACTCTTTTACTTTGACAATTACACAGTTTAGCATAAACCCCCCTTTTATTATACTCGAGAAAATAAGTTAAAACATAAATATAGTAACTCTCATACTATAACCTAAATCTTGGCTGCACGTTTATAGGAGACACCCAACTTGATGAGCAAGGAACTAAATAGCACTAATGAGACAATCCAACTTGATTATGGGCCGAAGGGGTAACAGAAATCAAAGACGAATCGATATCAAGAACACAATGTGTATAAACGAAACCCACTCAAAATCTCTATTATTCTACTATTTGTGATACAAATAGAATAACCTAAATCTAGACTTGAATTATTAGTTTGGGACCAAGTTTCCTTATTAGAATCAAGCACAAAATTTAGACTTAATCGACTTGTTCATTAAGCTACCAATAGACTGACTTGTCTAATTAGGGCGGCTTCCAACCCCACGCCAACTTGACTATGGGCCAAATATTTCAATACTTAAGTTGGAATATAAATTTAAGAGAATGTAGAATTTATGTTGACTTTTCGTGAAAGTTACATTTTGTTCTTGCTAGGCAAATTTCTCATTCCTTGTGACACAAAGACAAAGTGCTCGTTTGGATCTGCCTAACTTAAATGTCTAAATACAAACATATGTACAAAATTAGAGTGATGGGAAAATAACTGAATATGTACGTTAACATGTTGAAATTTATGTCAGGCTGGATTTTCAACTTGGCGACCATCTATTGATTTTCAAACATTAAAATAACAAAAATCATGAAACTAGTATTACATGCTTATGACTCGGGACCAAGTACAAGACACAATCCTTCATTGCCTACCAATATCTCACAAAGTGGTGTGACTGAGACTAGAACATGAGTCTCTTTAACCACAGGGTATGAGTTAACCACTACACTAACTTTGATTGATAACCACTTCAAACCCAAATCAAGAAACTAATCAACAAACTAGTTTTTTAGAAAGGTTGACCCACACCCACTAATCCTATTCTAATCTACACATATGTTAATGTTGGAACTTGAACCCTCAACCCTCAAAAGAAGAGGATGAATGTCACCTAAACAACTAACTTAACACTAACAAGTTAATATAACATTAACAAAATATTCAACCAACAGGGTGAGGTTATTGTGAGAAGTTTAGTTTGGATAAGAAGGATAAGAAAGAATCATAGCCATTAGATCTTCAATTAAATGAAGATCTATGGCTTAAAATTTTCCTGGGTAAATTAGAGAGAAAAACTAAAAAAATAAAAGATGGAAGGGTATTTTTGACTTTTTATCAAATTCCCCCTATTTTTTTAACCTTCATAACTTTTAGATACGACATTATTTTTTTTTTAAAAATTACACCATAAAAACGAGCGTTTTTTTATCTTTAAAACGCGTATAGTGTTACTATATAAAAAATTATTTATTTTTACTCTTTTGATTGTATCAAAATGTTCAGATCATTGTGTCATTGTATCATTGTGTTGAAATGTTCAGATCATTGTGTCATATTGTGTTAAAATGTTCAGATCATTGTGTCATATGGTGTTAGAAACCGAAAGAGTAATTTTTTTTAATTTTATATATAGCAGCACAATATATATACTTTTGACACGACGACACAATGACACAATGATCTGAACATTTTGACACAATGACACAATGATGTGTCAAAATGTTCAGATCATTGTTTCATATGATGCAAAAAACCGAAAGAGTAATTAATTTTATATATAGCAACACTATATATACTTTTGACACGACGACACAATGACACAATGATCTGAACATTTTGACACAATGATGTGTCAAAATATTCAGATCACTGTTTCATATTGTGCCAAAAACCGAAAGAATATTTAATTTTATATATAGCAATACTGTATATACTTTTGACACGACGACACAATGACACAATGATCTGAACATTTTGACACAATGACACAATCACCTGTGTCAAAAATCGAAAGAGTTTTTTTTTTCCGTTTTTATATAGCATCACTATATGCGTTTTAAAGAAAAAAAATGCTTGTTTTTATGGTGTAATATTTTTTTTTTAAAATAATGTCGTATGTGAAAGTTATGAATGTTTAAAGAAAATGGGGGAAGTAGATAAAAAGTCAACAAAAGTGGCTAAGACTTAAAATACCCCTCCTTCTTTTTTTATCAGATCAAAATCCAATGGCTGAAATTACTTCTTATCCTTCTTACCCAAAACAAACTTCTCATTTGAACATCCCCCTCAACCAACAATCTAATATTCTAACGCATAATCAACAATTTTACATTTCGATAAATAATCAACAATCAAACATATAAAAAACTAAGCAACTTGTTTGATAGAGGGGTTGTTTGCTTGTTTGATTGTAAGGGTGATGCATAACATGAATTCGCGGAGGTTGGTTAAAACTTTTATTTGTTGTTTTTTATTTCTAATTGTCACTAATAGAATTATATAAAATATGTTTTATTTAATAAGTTATCGATTAGGCTAAAATCTAATTATGAGATTAAAATTTTAAAATAATTTTTTGAGTAATCGAGTTTTGTTTACATAATTAATAATAATTTATGTGGAATGATTTTCAAACTTATTTAATTTAATAAAAGAAATGGAAGATTTTGACACAGGAATTTCCGGTCTTTTAAGTCGGGTGATTATTATTTGAGTCACTTTCGCTATTGAAAAGTCTTTTAGTCACGATATGATCGATGAATTGATTTCAGACCGTATGTAACGACATGATTGACCATGTTATGACTTACATGTTATGACTTACATGTTATTGAAAAGTCTTTAATACAAATATATTTTATCAAAACTACTCATAACAATATAAAAATAAAAGTATTAGAATAAGATTTCTTTAAACAAATAAGTTTCATCAATTTTTATGATTATCTTAAATATGAAAGATCAAGGCACAAGGAATCGTGCTTTATACTGCCTTCAACGTACGTTATTGGGACGTTCGTCCGTCATACGTGACGTTGTCCGTCCCAAGTGCGATGTTGTTGCCTCATGTTCGTCGGCTTTCGTCTGACCCGGCGTGCGTCATCCATAGCCTTCTTTTTCTTTTTTTCCTCACAAATACAAATATAAATAAATAAATAGGAGGTGTTTGTAGGAATGATTGCGTTTAGGGTAAAAATCTGTTTGTGAGAAAGACAGTTAAAACGATGATGTGGCATACTAATTATTATGACTTTTTATGAGACAGACAGTTAAAAGTTATATTCTTTTAAGCAACTCTTTACACTTATTTTGAAAACAATGTCCTTGTTATTTTTTTCTTAGGCTTAGTTTTTTTTCTCTTAAAAACAATGCCCCTCATAATACATAAGCAGGTTTAACTGTGACTTTGATTTTAGTTTTATAAAACTTTTATTATTTTAATTCATATATTTGATCAGTAAAATTTTTATTTTTCTCTACTAACATTTAGAATATAGTGTTTTTATTACAATCCAAATATACCATTGCGACATATCTATTTTTATTCATATTTTATATAAAATCCGTTAAGAACATAGATAGATTCGATACAATGTTCATTTAAAAACAAGGTGGTAGATGTTTCAATATGAATTGTATTCGAAACACATTGAGATCATATATGATATTTTTATTTCCTTTTTTATTTTAGTACGCTTACATTTCAGTATTTAAATTTAAAAAACGACGTAAATTTCATCTACGTTCGATTGTATAGTCGCGTTATATTTTCTTTAGATAATTACTGAACCACCGCAACTAGTGACAAGTATTTACCTAATTATATGATATTATGTTAAATTGATAACCTAGTATAACAATAAAACACTTTTATTAAAAAGTTCAAATTCGTACTCATTTAACATTAAACACTTTTATTAAAAAGTTCAAATTCGAACTCATTTATTTAACATGGATAAGACACTTTTATGAGACTTTCTAATGATTCATAACAATCCAATCCTACCTTTTATTAATCCATTTCTTATTAGTAACTAGGGAAACATCACTTGAGATTTTATTTTAGGGAAACATCCCTTGGATATTTTCAGAAACACTGAATTGAATGATGCTAATTGAAACTCAGCTGACCATACTTAGGCTGTTGATTCGGGGAGAAGATCCCGAAATGTTTCTCCTCCGGGTTCCCACCTTTCAGGTTTTCATCAAACATCGCAAACAAATACGTCTCTATAGACCGTCCCGGTTTCAATGGCGTCCCCGCGGTCCCTTTAACATGCGAAATCAGATTCCTATAATAAGTTCCAGCATTTTCCACTGTCGCTACCGGACCTCCTTCAGCCGAAGCCCACCCACTCTCCGACACAACAATCTCCACATCCGCGCCACCAAGGCGTGCCTGAGCCGCGTAATGAGCGTCTAATATGGCATCAAAAAGGTTGGAATATTGCAGACCGTTGTTGTCCGTCACCACGGGTCCGGGTGCGGTGAATAACGCGTATGGGAGATTCGAACCGGGGTCACTAAAGTAGGGGTAGATATTGGCAAGCATTGGTTGGTTGTTTTGTGCGAGAAATCCGATTATCGGTTCGATAAACCCTCGAACGTTGTCACGAAACTCGCCATTGCTTGGTGGAGATGTGTTCATCAAAAGACCGGTGTAGGTGGCGGTAGAGACCTTAATCTGGTTACCTAGGCCCGCGGTTCTAATCGCGTTATAAATATTTTGCATAGCCGGGAGTACGAAACGAACGTATTGATTGTTCCCGTTATTCGGATCAACTTCATTTCCGACGGCTATGTATTTGAACTTCACATCGGGGTAGCTTTGGATGTTGTCTCTAACCCATGTGTTTGCAGCATTCGGATCGTTGAGCGATTCCAGACCGTTATTTGGGATGCCGATCATGAGTTCGATATCGGTTCCCTTGAGCGCGTCAAGAGTCGGTTGATACGGAGGATCATAGATCCGCATCTTGGTTATGCCGTTACTTTGGTAAAGGCTTACCACGTCTCTTTCCGAGGGCAAATTGTCACCGTTTCGGCCATAGCACACGCCTACGGATTCGACATCTGTATTCAAACAATCATCAAAATGTTAACGAGACTGTCATAATAAGAAGACGGAAAAAAAAAACATAAAAAACATGTCTAACTATTACGTTATTAAACACTTTTGTTCCTTAAAAGCACAAAAAACAATCACCAAAATGTTTCATATGTATGCATACACATATATAAAAACACAAATCATGTTTTCTAGTAAAAGTGAAATTGGAGAAACCTTTGACTACGAGAAGATTTAGAAGTAAACCGAGTAGTAGGAGCCTTGTTGCCATAACTTTGGTTTTATGAACTTTCTGTTGAAGATCTAAGCGTATATATACGATTTTTTTTACAAGTATAGTCCATATAGTTTGTCTAGATTTTGAATTTTATCTTTAACTATCAAAAAAGAGTGCTTATATAGACACCCACCCATTTGCTAAATTCACCCATTCCCTACGATCGTTTCGCTCCAAACGGTCGTTTCAAGGTCGTTTCATATAAAACGGCCGCCACGTGTCGCGACGACGAAACCTTAAAATTCAGGGGTCCCCCTTTTTATAGGCCGTTTCATCCGAAACGATCGCCGAACGATCGTTTCATCCGAAACGACCGTTGGGGTTTGGTGGATTTAGTAAAAGGTCTTGGTCGATATAGCCATGGCCTCAAAAAATTAATAAAAGGGTTCGACATTTCATCACTTATTCCATATTTAAAAAGGTAAAACTTAAAAGCGTTAAATGCATATACCCTCTAGTTTGGAGTAAAAATGCATATTTTCTCACAATATATATTTTCAATGTAAAGTGAGTGTCTTAAGTATGATTTGCACACATATACAATTTTACAAGTTTAAAAAGAGATATATGCAATTGTCTCAAATGATTAACAACAAATTACTCACGAACCATCAACACCTATTTTTCTCGCAAAGTATGATTGACGGACCCACTTTCACACTAACAAGTCCACTCGTTCAGTGAAAATCTTGTGGCTTGCAGCGGGAAGAAGTGTTTGATTGAGCGGCCGTGGCGAAAACAACGTTTGTTGTGTGTCGAAAAGTGACGGGGAAGGCGAGATGATGGATTCGTGATAAGTAATGGTTTACCCGTCAAACAAGCAATATGAAATTTCCACACCACAGGGTCGTGTATGTCGTCTCTTTTACTCTTTATTCTTGGAGTCACCTTCGACATTGACTTGTTGAAAAGTCTTTTGTTCAAGAACTAGCTAGCTTGATGATTGATTAACTAATGTCCGCTAGTTTTTTTTTTTTTTTTTTTTTTTTTTTTACGGCTAAATTTACATTACTCCTAAAATAATCTCATATAACTCCAAAGAATTGTTTATGACTGGGACAGAATCCAGAACCTCCAGATAAGGCAAAGTCTTATCCCCTCCCGCCCCTACCCTAACCATTAGGCCAAGAACTCATTGGCCGGCTAGTTTTATTTTATTATATTATAGCATAGAATAATTTAACGGTGTGTAGAAATAACTCTAAATTCGAATAATTGTGAATATGCTTTACGATTCGGTTACGGTGTTGTATTCTATAATTCAGTTTATTCAGTTTTCCTTTTAAACTGTATAATTTTTTTATTTATTTACTTATTATTATTTTTTGGAATCATGTAATAAGAATTTTAGCCCATAAGAATTCAAGGTTAAACCAAGATGAAAGTTCTAATTTTCATTTGAAGTTTATATATATATATATATATATATATATATAATATATATATATATATATATATATTGTTTTTTATGTAGGGGTGAAATTGTAATATGCCTAGGGGCACACATGCACCCCTCAATGTCGTATGCGAAGTGAAAATTATATGTACGGTTTTTCAAGTTTTTTCGCTGATGGGTAGTCATTTAATAAAATTTTGATAAAACATAACCAATTACCACTTGTGTCCAAATGGTTTTTCTAAATCCCGTTGAGTGTGTTCCTTTCTTTTCTTAATTGACCGGGCTTCAAGCCCTACTTGCTACATTATATTTTTTAGTTTAAAATAGCTCTAACAACATCTAAGCCCAGTAACTAAAATGTTAGTAAGTAATAAATTAAACATAAATACCTAATAGCCTAATCCAAAAATAATTATAAATTAATTATTAATACATTAACATTGATGCATTTTTTTTTACATTAACATTGATGCTTCATTCGAAAAAATTATTGATCATCCTCATTTCTTCTATGATATATTTTCCTTGAAATCTTACAGATGTGCGATTAAAAATTTATAGAATAAAAAGTAACTAATTTTGTAATTATACTAATTCCAATACGTTTATTTTTAATTCGTAAAGACCATCGTATGTATGTTATTTAAATTCTAATGAAGATATTTATTTTATTATGTTATCGTATTTGTTTTATTTGACCAGCCTGATCTGAACCAAATTTTTTTGTGTATATTTTTATGAAACTGAAGAATCTAAAAATAGTAACTCCGTCAAAAAATTAGACAACTCTTTTAAAAGGTTTTCTAGTTCCGCCATTTGAAAATATATCCATTCTTTTATTTAGTTTATTATTTTTTACATGTAGAGAATGTCAAAAATAAAAATAGACTAAATGGAATTCACACGGAGTATTCTGGGCTTGAATGGAGTACACCTAAAACTCATTGGGCCCATGATATTTTCAAGCACGTGGGCTTCTTGGATTTTTCAAGGGAGAACAAGAATAAAAAGAAATTAGAGCAACAATTGCTCATTTCTCTTTTAACTATTTTCAAAATCAATTCAATATACTTGTTTAATTAAATTAGTTTAAATTAACATTTTCTATAAATTTCTTCTGGATATGAAAACCTTACTTTCCATACTACAGTAGTTTTAACTAAGTAACCGGTTTTTAATATAATTTTTATTAGCTTTCGATAAGTGATTAGGTGCGTGTTATGACGTAGCTATTTCATTTATGTTCTATTTAACAAAATCTAAAAGGGATCCAATGATATAAATAAGTGTAACTAATAGTAACATATACCCAAATAAAACACGCTTTATACAGATAATATCCATTTACAAATAATTTGACCTCCTTGCATAAAATAAGGTGACATAAAAAATCTTTGTCGTATTGCTGTGACAATTCAAAATAAAATATTTTTGCTTGATGTCAGTGATGATGAACCATGATTGTTTGTCAACAACTCACATTACGTAACTCGATCACCAAACGGGTTGTCGAGTTGGACCTAAACCTTGAAAAGGTATTCGGTCCAATTAAGACTCCATCATAGATTCAAGCACACGATATGTGAATGCAATTATGCACAATTGCACATAGAGTTGTTGAGTTGATGCATGAGAATACGAAACGTTTGTGCACTACTATATGTTACAAGTAAGAACAATATATGTAAGTATGTACAGGTGTATATATATATATATATATATATATATATATATATAGGGGAAGGGTAAAATAGAAACCCTCTTGAGTGAAGGAAACCGTGGAACCTCTTCAAAAACGGGGTAAAAATTTGTTTTTTTTCTCTTATTTTTTTTTATGGTGGTTCTTTATGTTATAAACTACTCTTAAATGAAAAAAAATCAAAAAAACGCCTAGTAATTTTTTTTTAAAAAAATATCAAAAAAGTAAATGTTACATATGTTACTTTCGTGTGTACCTGTAAAAAACAGAAAAGTAACATATGTTACTTTTTTCTAAAAAAAAAATCTACAAGGATTTTTTTTATTTTGTTTACATTTAAGGGTACACTATAACTTAAAGAAACACCATGAAAAAATTGAGAAAAAAAAAACATTTTTTTACCTCATTTTTGAAGAGTTTCCACGGTTTCCTCAACTCAAGGGGGTTTCCATTTTACCCTTTCACTATATATATATATTATGTACCGTGGTACGTAGTGGACACATGGTACTAAGATACTCACAAACTAATATGTCTCAATAGGTCGTCCCGGCTTCAACGGCGTCCCTGCATTCCTTTTGACATGCGCGTTCGCCTCCAGCCGAAGCCCACCCAGTCCCCGACACAACAATGTCCACATTCCTGACACCAAGGCATGACAGAGCCACGTAATAAGCGTCTATGATGGCATCGAAAAGGTTGGAATATTGACCGTTGTGGTCAACCGCCCCGGGTTTTGATGCGGTGAATAACGCGTATGGGAGATTCAAACCTGGATCACTGAAGCAGGAGTAGATATTGGCAAGCAATGGTTGGTTGTTTTGTGCTAGAAATTCGATTATCGGTTCCATAAAATCTAGAAAAAGAAATTCGGCATTGCTTGGTGGATATGTGTTGTTCAAAAGACCGTTGTAAGTCGCGGTTGACACTTTAATCTGGTCACCTAGGCCAGCGGTTCTAGTAGCGTTATAAACATTTTGCATAGCCGGAAGTAAGAAGTCCTTGTATTGACCACTTTCCTTATTCGGATCAACTTCATTTCCGACGGCTATGTATTTGAACCTAACTTCGGGGTAGCTTTGGATGTTGTCTCTAACCCACGTGCTCGCAAAATTTGGATCGGTGAACTGTTCCAGCTGATCGTTTCGGATGCCAATCATGATTTCGATATTGCTTCCTTTGAGGGCGTTGAGAGTTCTTGTAAATGGAGGATCATAGATCCTCATCTTGGTTATACCCTTGCTTTTGTAAAAGCTTACCACTTCTTCTTCCGAGGGCAAATCGTCATCGTTTCGGCCGTTGCACACGCCTATTGCGACAGATTCAACATCTGTATTATTCAAACAATCATCAAAATGTTAACGTTAACGAACCATCCATACTAAGAAGACCACAACATAATCATAAAAACATGTCTAATCTTAATTATGGAACATTTAGTCCTAATAACACAAAAATAATCACCAAAATGTTTCATATATGAAGACACAATCACACAAATCATGTTTAATTTTAGTAAAAGTAAAAGAGGGGATACCTTTGACTATGAGAAGGTTTAGAAGTAAACCGAGTAGCAGAAGCTTAGATGCCATGACTTTGGTTTTATGAAAATTCTCTTCAAGATCTAAGCATATATATACAAGGATAAATTTACAAGAGGAGTCCATATAGTTTGTCTAGATTTTCAATTTTATTTTTAAGTATAAAAAAATACAAGGTTTCAACATTTCGTACGTTACATATTCGATATTAAAAACGGTAAAGCGTAAAACCTAAAAACGTTAAAAACTAAATAACCATGCTGGTAATCAATCCATAAGTATCAACGGATACCATAACCAATGATCCCTAGCCCAATTGGCTAGGAGAGGTATCCAAGACATTATATATGGGAAGTCTTGGGTTCAAGTCTCACTTGTAACAAAAAATAAATAAATGGGGGTTACAAGTTGGGTCAGAGGGTTTTCTCATTAGATGTGAGTTTCCTCTTGATGGGGATTGGAGATGATCGGTTGGGTGGGTAATGCCCCCGTCAGTGATCAAAATTTGCCGTTCAAAAAAAAAATAAAACGGATACCATAGCCTATGAAAATGAAAAAATATCATGGAGAATTGCATATATAGTGAAAAGTTCATTGTAGACACCTCATAAGTGTAGACAGGTAGACATATTTTTTCCACCGTTAGATCTCTTGATCTAATGGTTGTGATTAATCCTTTTTTTTTCATTTTTCACAATTTTTAAACAATTTCACATGTGAAAAAGAGCTATTTCACATGCGAAAGTGTCTACAAATTTTTTTTCACATGCGAAATTATTTGAAAAAAATAATAATAAAAAATAAAAAAAAAGAAAAAGAAAATTGTTTTTTTCACATGTGAAATTGTATGTAAAGTGTAAAAAAAGAAAAAAAAGAAATTAATCACAACCATTAGATCAAGAGATCTAAATGTGAAAAAGGGTGTCTACCTGTCTACACTTATGGGGGTGTCTACAATGAACTTTTCTATATATATATATATATATATATATATATATATATATATATATATATATATATATTATCTATGTGGAGCAAAAATACATATTTTAAAATATACCAAGCTAGCTTTCAATACATATTTTACAACGCTGTTTAACATTATTTGAAGAGTAAATTACGGATTGCGTCCTTGTGGTTTGCAATCTGTTTTGTATTGAGTTCAAAGGTTCAGAAATTTTCGTCTAAAAGTCTGAGTATGTATTTCTTTGCTATTTGAGTCCTTCTCACTGTGGTCTCAACGCTACAATTTCACGGCGACCCTTCGACCACATGCCGTCACTGTGGTCTCAACGCTAGAAAACTCTAGCCGCTGCCGGAATTACAACTGCCTCTGCTGGGACGATAGTGTTTCGATCGTTGTTTTTCTGGCGGCGGATCTCCGCCGCAACAACCACTGTTTTTACGTACAAATGGGCATAGAGTTTTGATAATTAGTTTTGGGTTTAAAAGGTTTGGGACCTTGGGTGCTGTTACTTTTATTTTAATTTTTAATTTTTTATCTAAATTACAAAAACAGTCTCTGAATTTTACTAATTTACATAACAGGGCCCTAAGGTGTTAAATGACTCATATACCCTTTTATTTAACAGAAAATCTTAACTCCACTAGGTCCAGGGACTCAAATAGCAAAGAAATACAAACCTTAGACTTCCAGACGAAAATTTCTAAACATTTAGACTCAATTCAAAACGGATTGCAAACCACAGGGACACAATTCGTAATTTACTCTTATTTGAAAAAATATTTAATTTTATAATTTTATAGGAAAGATATGTAATTATCTCAATTGATTAACAGCCAATTACTCACGATATGCCAATACCTATTTTTCCATGGAAGAAGCTATTGTTGGATCGAGAGGCCGTGGTGAAACAATGTTCGTTGTGGGTGACGGGGAAGGCGAGATTGATGATGGGGGCGTGATTGATAACTAGCTAGTAAACAAGCCATAGAAAATTTCCACACCACATGCAGGGTACGTACGTCGTTTATTTTATGTCGTCGTCTCATTATTATTCTTGGAGTCACCTTCGACATTGACTATCTAGCTTGCTGAAAAGTCTTTTATTATAAAAAAAAACTAGCTTTAAAATTGAACTAGTCGTGTGAGCAATATTTAACTATTTAATATTTCAAGTCGGTTTTTAAAGCAAGTATGGTAATGGGCGCTAAATATGTATGAGAGGTGCGACGAAACATGACATATCATTTTATATTGGAAAAATTAATTAATTGAAAATAACTAGAAATCGACCGCGCGTTGCTGCGGTATTTATGATTTGGGATCCCTTTTTTTATGTGTTATGACAACAGTTCTGCAATTTCTGTTTTGTAGAATTTAAGTGCATTTGTAACGGTAGATGTGATAATAGGATATTCACATTAATAGTTGCTAAGTTTTGTTATGCCTTTTGCATAAGGCTACAAAGAGAGTTGTTTAAGTTATTAAGATCAAGATCAGACTTGATATTATCTTACGATGATATCACAAAAGTTAAGGAAATCGTCTTTAGAGGCTGCATTAGATTTCCTTATGCACGATGAGGGTGTGAATCTGGAAGTCATATGTGAGCTGAATTCTATGACCGATGGTGATGCCACAGTGGGTTGCGAACCTTTCCCAATTCCTAATGGTGAATCTATACAAAGTAAAATAGTTGTATTACATTAAGGAACTGGTAATTGTTAGAAGAATATAAAGCGAACGAAGACTGATAGACATATTGATCCAATGTCAGATTGAAAGGTGTGCCTTGTGATGAGCAATGACTATTAAACAGATCAACAACAAAAAAATCGTTCATGAAAACTAAACCTGTAATCTGTAAGAGGCTAGATTATTAATGAACTAATGAAAACCTTATAAACTCTGATGGAAGATGAAGAGGATGGTTGTGGAATAATGTCCATCTGTAAGCCAATTCTTTGCTTCCTTTATGAATATTTCTCGATGCAAAAAAGCATTAATTTCATCATTGATAAAAAAAACATGGAAGTTTATTTGAATAAACCGCGCGTTGCCGCAGTTATCTGAGCTTGAACTTTGTACACTTGATATGCCGGTTTACATTTACTGCAATTCTATATATGTTGTCATAATATCAATGCTAGCTAATTGAAAGTGCCTAATCTGATTTTAGCACTGAACTCTCTAAACATGTTTAGTAGAATTAGTTTGTTAGTAGTCGCGCGGACTGTAAAACAAAAAAAGAATTGTTACATAGAGTTCAAACCTTCCTATTCATTTTCACTCAAAAAAACCAAATATATGACAAATGGGAACCCGTTGACTAAGATTTTGTGAACGATTCTTGGATTTGAATCTAAAATTTGGTTTGCCTAATGACATAAGAAAAAAAATGAGAAATACTTAATTTATTCTTTTGATTCAAAAATACCAATATGGATTTTTGCCTAAATTTTACTTCAACTAACGTCTATAGTCATTTGAATTGATTTGGTCATGTGTTTTCACTTGATATATGTTAGGATTATTTGTGGTATGGATTTCAGCCATACTCACTTTTTAACACATCTTAATTTTGCAGCCTAATAAACCTATTTGACAATAAAAGAGAAAATCCAGCATTGCAATTCTTATAGCTGGTGTCTATCATGAATATGAGGCAACTTATGGAAACTGGCACATGCTAACATCAATAAAAGCGAGTGTGCAGGTCAGGTACTACAAAAGTCTGAGATTTCCTTGGGTGTTTTTTTCATAGTATGGAGGGTAAAAGAGTTTTGTTGCCTAATTTTGCAGCCAACAAATTTCAGAGCAAATGGTATAAACTTCTTCAAATACATTTGTTGTCCACAACACAACAAACATGTGATACATTATGATATACTAATCTGATATTCTTACAACAAATTTTTTTAGAAAAGAGATAGTTCACAGCAGTCATTATATTGATATGTACACCCTGTCTAAATATGCATACAACAGCTTAATTGGCAACTTATTGTAAAACCAAGCAATTTGAATCACTACCATTCATCGTCCCCAACTGATTGTGCAGACATATTCTTAAAGCAATATGGATGATGAAATTTATTATTTTACAGGACCTTTAGCTACTCATAAGGGCAGTTATGTATAAAGTATGCTATCAAAACGCATCCCAAATATATATTGATGCAGAAGACCTATATTTCATACAGGTTATCAAGAATCGATAAAAAAGCACAGCACATACCCTAGCTGTGGAAATATTAATAGGAATTGCGTGTTGAACAGTTTCAGCAAGCTGCGTATTGCAACAGTTTGAAAATAAAAGAGATTCGGTTAAGACGAAACGTTCTAAAAAAAATGACCGCATGAAAGTGAAACTATAAGGGTAAGGAATAAAGTAACCTAACATACAATACGATTAAACATTGGATTGTGTTAAGTAAGCTTTACTTCAAAATTAAAAACAGCAATTACTAACTTTTGAATAAATACAGATTAGATGAGAATCAATGTATTGGGTAAAAAAAAATACTTAAGAAGCTCTTAAGATAAAACCAACTAACAACCTTTAACAACAAAGCCACTAAGCAGCTACATAAGCTAGGTTGATTTATAAAACAATAAAGAAAGGGATTCTCAGAAAAACATGATAAATGTGACTGTATGGTTTGAAAGTTGTTCCGAAAGTTAACTGTTAATTATTCATATATATGGCTAATCTTTGAGTAAGTAATAGTTCTATCTACATAGTGACATTTAAAGGCTCTATTATCCCTTTATAGATTTTTCTTCACCTATAATGTGTCAGTGATAAATATATTTTATACCATAAGAAAAAGGAACCTGTACAAATTAAGCCTTCAACCAATAACCTAGAGCGCATCATTTCTCAAGCAAGATCTCATTTACCCAGAGACAACAGTCAAAGATTAATGCGTAAACCTTAATAGGTGAACGCTTTACATCATAATGGATAACAATCAGGTCGCTAAATCAGGACATCTTACTCAACTGAATTTAATATGAACACTAATGAGATCCTAATTTCTATAAATGACAAAAGTGACGCTTGTGCATCAACAACTATCCAAATTCTTTATTGTAAATCATCCTCACACTTTCTAGCTTATACATCTATTCTAAGTCACTGTATACACAAAGAAAATGAACCAATCCATCTAAATATATTATCAGTATCCATCCGAGCTGTTTTCCACACTTAAGTACGGTGTTGACCTAAATGAAATAAGACAGACTTATAAGTTGAACCAGATTTGGGATCTCCAAAAATTATATCTATGCAGTGACCATTAACAATCAAGTCTTTTCTTAAATTCACCCTAGAGATTAACCAATAAAGCTAAAAATCTTAACAGGTAAAACCCTAAATAACGACCAAAGTAAATCAATCAAACATAAGAAAACAACACAACAGCAGCTCAAATAAGAAAATCTGGAAGACAAATTAAAACTATTAACATAACAACAATCAAAGGATTTCAATTAATAAACAAAAACCGGCCAAAAACTAATTACAACAAAGATCTACAACAGAAGAACATAAACCCTAGGCTATAGAACTAAAATCAAGTAAGAAAAATCGTAACCTGCAACGATCGGAAACAGAGGCAAGATCTTCGAAAACGGTTAAAAGCGTGAGAAAAGAAAACAAACGCACCCCACGAAGATAATAGGAACGATGGATGACTCACCATGACTACAATTGAATGAGTATCGAAACCTACCAACTCTAGGCTTCAAGATACGCTACACGTACGAACTCTAGTCTTCAAGACACGGTACACGTGTACAGCAGAGGGCCGGGAAACTAACGGGTAATAAAAAAAAATCAAGCAAGGAAAAGATAAATTCATGGTTCGAAACCGTGACCACTCCAAAAAGTTTCAACATACTTACCGGCTGAACCAGAAAAGCAACTGTATATTTTTCCAACAAATATATATATATATATATAAAATATGGTTCTTGTTTGCCTTTGGGCACAGTTCCATAAGTTAATCTGTCTATTGTATATATATACAATTGGTTAATTAAACATCAATATCCATTCCTCATTTATTAGCTTGATATTTTTTTTAAAAAAATCTACTAGGCGGTTTTTTGATTTTTTTTTCATTTAAGAGTAGTTTATAACCTAAAGAACCACCATAAAAAAATTAAGGAAAAAAAAACAATTTTTAAACCTTATTTTTGACCGGTTTCCAAAGATTCTCCAACTCAAAGTGGGTTCCAAAATACCCCAACCCTATATATATATATATATCGTGGATTGAGTTGCCGCAATTATCTCAACAATCTGGTCCCTCTATGAATTATGTAGGTTCCCATTTGCTTCTTTGTAATCGACGATTAGAAATAATAAAAGCAATAGTTTTGTGCTAGCTATAGATTTCTATATGGCATGAGAGCCATTGTTAATCACTCTCTATATTACAATTCAAAATACATTAGCCTCTTTCAAACCATGGGTGACGGAAAGCCAGAAACAAGCAACAAGAATGAAGGCAACATCGAAACCAACTCTCCGTTCTACATACATACATGCTTCAGATTTATCGAAGCAGATGCATGTGCACAACACCCCAAACGATCAAAACTATATTGATTGGTCACAACAGATTATGAATTTTTTGTTTGCCAAAAACAAGGTGGGATTCATTGACGGTTCCATCAAGAAACCGGAGAAAACCTCTTCCGATTACATGTCCTGGATGCGTTGTGACGCCATGATAAAAGGATGGCTCACAACGGCCATGGAGAAGGAGATACGAATCAGCATGACTCTAACACAGCCCGTGAAATCTGGGATGATCTCCTTGAAAGGTTTGGGAAGGAAAGTGCTCTTAGAGCCTACGAATTGAAGCATTCTTTGGCCACGACACAACAATCTGGGTCCTCGGTTTCCGCATATTATACAAGGCTTCGTGCGATTTGGGATGAGATTGAATCTGTCATGCCTACTCCAAAGTGTACATGCGACGAATGTAGTTATGATGTTGGAAAGAAACTAGTTGAAGCAAAATAAAAAGAAAGACTATATGAGTTTCTCATGGGTTTAGATCATGAGTTTGCTGTCATTAAAACACAGATTATGGCGACAAAACCGATATCGAATTTGAGCAATGCTTACCATCTCGTGTCGGGAGATGAGAGACAAAGGTCCATATCTCTTGACAAGAAGCCGGTTGTCTAGACGACTGTTTTTAAGGCGTTTATTCCTAGCCGTCGGGAAAGCAACATCAACAGGGAAGCTATGACACGTGATAAGTTCATTGTTAAAGATGACGAGAAAAGTGAGGTAGTGCAACACTGTACCCATTGCGGGAGGGACGACCACAACAAAGAAGGTTGTTTTAAGCGGATCGGCTACCCCGATTGGTGGTCGGGAAACAAAGGAAGGCGCGAAGTTACCAAAGCTGCCTATGTTGAAACGACTTCCAGCCCCATTCCGGGACTATCCAAAGAACAATATGAGACCTTCTTAAGCACCTTTGGATGAAAGAATGAGAATAAGAGAGATGACACACCAAGAATGACAAATGTTGAAGGTAAAGGGGATGAGTGGGTGGTAGACTCGGGAGCTACCGAGCATATCACCTACGACCTTAATTTCTTTCACATTAAACTAAAAATAGTGATGGAGCTCCTGTTATCATTGCTAATGGAACCAAAGTTCCTGTTAGAGGGAAGGGTGGTTGCATTCTTAAAGGAGGCACAAAGATTAAAGATGTTCTTTACATTCCCGAATTTAGTCGCAATCTCTTATCCCTGAGACGATTAACTAATGACTTACAAAGTGTCGTGTCATTTTTCACTGATTTTTGCATCATGCAGGCGCTTGGGACGGGGAGCTTGATTGGTGCGGGTAGATGCGAGGGAGGATTATATCGGATGTGGACGGTGAAAGAAGAAAGAAAGGCTATGGTGGTGACCAATGAAGTTTGGCATAAGAGGGGACACGCTTCTAGTGAAAAACTCAACAAGATTAATTTTCTTCAAGGTGCAAGTTTTAATAAAATGTGTGATCCTTGTTCTAAGGCAAAACACACAAGACTTTCGTTTTCTAATAGCACTATTAAAACTACCGATTGCTTTGAGTTATTGCATTGTGACATTTGGGGTGGTTGCCCTCTCACGAGAAGGCCCCGAACAGGTTACTTGCTTCTGTTGGGAGGTGTACCAATCTCGTGTAAGTCTAAGAAACAATCGGTTGTTTCTCGCTCTTCTGCAGAGGCAGAGTACCATTCTATGGCCTCTACAGTCAACGAAGTATTATGGATGCGATTGCTTTTACAAGAACTAGATGTCTCCTCAAATGGGTCGACGCCTCTATTTTGTGAATCAAGCAGCTCGACACATCGCTAATAACCCTTTCTTCCACGAGAGAACTAAACATGTGGAAATGGACTGCTACTTTGTTCGAGAAAGGGTTGAAAGTCAAGAAATCAGCCATTTGCCCACCGATTCAAGGATGCAAATAGCCTACGTCTTCACCAAAGGTTTGGGAGCTCCACAACTCAAACTTATGCTTTACAAGTTGCGCGTTATTGACATACACGCTGTAACTTGAGGGGAAGTATTGAAAAGATTAATTAATTAAAAATAATTGGTTAATTAAACATCCATATCCATTCTTCCTTTATTGGCTCCAAATATATCTCGTGGATTGAGTTGCCGCAATTATCTCAACAATTTGATCCCTCTATGAATGAATTATATATGTTCCCATTTGCTTCTTTGTAATCGACGATTAGAAATAATAAAAGCAATACTTTTGTGCTATAGATTTCTATATTTTAGGGGGCCTGTATTTTTGATTTTTTATATATATATAGTTCTTTTTAAATAGAAAAATTAGATTTTAATAATTTAAAAATCTCACGAATTGACACATATAATTTATCCTATGTAGCACATTTTAAAAGATGACACTTATACTTTAAAAACTCATATTTAATAGTAGTGTATATGGTATATATGCAACATACCATGTTATGTTGCATATATGCAATATACCAAATATACCATGTTGCATATATGCACTAAGTCGGACGAAAGAAAAAAAAAATTTCTTTTCTTTAGGTCATCAGGTGGATAAACGTGAAATTAAAATAATAAAAATATATATCAAATTACCAAATAACCTTCATTTTAATATGATTTTCTAGTTTTTCAAATAAAAGTAGTTTTTTAAAATAACTTTACCTATAACATAATATATAAGTATTTACTTTTACTTATCACATGATTAATTATTATACAATTATATAATTCTAACGGTATTCATCATTTGTAAGACAAGGGCAAACTCGTGTTATGGATTCGGGTATCCGGATATATCAATCACACACCGTAGAAATCCAAAGATAAGTATAATGAACTTGAGATTTAATATGGTTTGGTTTAATCGTCAACTGGTTATTCTCTAATACTTTCTGCCTCGCAATATTCATGGTGAATAATTTAAAAGTATAAAGAATATGGGGATAGTGAATATGGGGCTGTTACACACCTAGGTTAGGTGTGAAACAATCAAAGCTACGTCGTTTTGATTAATAACACATTTAAAATTCATATCATACTAAAATCATAACATAATGCAATATTAATTGCTTTCCAAAATTAGACGTGTAATTAAATTCATTTTCAAACTTAAATCTGTTATAAATCAAAACGATATAGTTTTAATTGGCTTCACACCTAACTTATCTCAAAGAATATATAGCTAGGTTACATATATAGAATACCCGAATAGAGAATAGAGAATAGAGAATAGAGAATAGAGAATATATAATAAGCAAATACAAATGAACTTCAAATGTTACGACATGGGCCGGTCTACTAAGTGCTCGCTAAATCATCTTTTAATTAAGTCTTCTAATTTTCAGACCTAATCAAACATACACCAAACCCAACAGCTTTTATTAAACCTGATGCATGATATATTAAATAGCCACACAAAACTTTTATTAAACTTACCATTGTTACATAAGCAAACAACACTTTTATTTTTGCTTTTCAGCTTATTAAATAGCTATATAACATACTCGATCTTTGGTTGTTATTTTATATATCGTTAATATATAATTCTAGAAACACTAAATGGTGCTAACTGAAGCTCAGCTGACCATACTTAGGCTGTTGATTTGGGAAGAACAGCCCAAAATGTTTCTCTTCCTCATTTCCACCTTTCTTGTTTTCATCAAACATTGCAAACAAATACGTCTCTATAGGTCGTCCCGGCTTCATCGGCGTCCCCCCTCGGACATGCGCGATTAGATTCCTGGTATACGTTCTAGCATTTTGTGTCGTGGCTACTGGGCCGCCACTTGAAGGCCACCCAGTCTCCGACACCACAATCTCCACATTCGCGCCACCAAAGCGCGCTTGAGCCGCGTAATGAGCGTCTAATATGGCATCGAAAAGATTGGAATATTTTCGACCATTATCATCGTTCACCACCGTTCCGGGCGCGGTGAACAAGGCGTACGGGAGATTCCGACCGGGGTCGCTAAAGTAGGGGTAGATATTGGCAAGCATTGGTTGGTTGTTTTGTGCTAGAAACCTTACAATCGGTTCGATAAACCCTCGAACGTTGTCACGAAATGCGCCGTGGCTCGGGGGATACGAGGTCCCTAAAAGACCGGAGTAGGTTGCGGTCGACACCTTGATCCGGTTACCTAGGCCCGCATTTTTAACCGCGTTAAGAACATTTCGCATGGCCGGGAGTACGAAACGAACGTATTGACTGTTTTCGTTGTTTGGATCAACTTCATTTCCGACAGCTATGTATTTGAACCTCACATCGGGGTACCGTTGAATGTTGTCTCTAACCCATGTGTTCGCAACATTTGGGTCGTTGAACGATTGCAGCTGATCGTTTCGGACACCGATCATGACTTCGATATTGGTTCCTTTGAGTGCGTTGAGAGTAGCTTGAAACGGAGGATCGTAGAGCCGGATCTTGGTTATACCGTTTCTTTGGTAAAGGCTTACCACGTCTCTTTCCGAGGGCAAATTGTCACCATTTCGACCGTAGCACACGCCTACCGCGGATTCAACATCTGCATTCAAACAATCAAATGTTACTTATCTTTCATATACATGTATGCAACTATAAACACACCACACATAGTCTAATCCCACATTGTTTTTAAACAACCATTTCAGGTTGCATGGAACGGTCGTTTAAGATTAAGATTTCCATCTTAGTATTAAACAACCGTTTCACGTTATATCTAAATTGTTTGAAGGTTATGGCTTGCGACATAACTCTTTTATTATTAGACAATGGTTGAGGTTTTTGAGGTTTTTGTAAAATGGATGTTTGAGTTTAGGGTTGGTGAAATTAGTAAAAATGAAAGAGAGAGAATTGAAACCTTTGACTATGAGAAGGTTGATAAGTAAACCGAGTAGAAGAAGCTTAGATGCCATGATTTTGGTTTTTATAATAATTTTCTTTGAGATCTAAGCATATTTATACAAGAATAAATCTACAAGAATAGTCCATATAGTTTGTCTAGATTTTCAGTTTTATGTTTCTAAGTACGAAAAACTACAAGAATAGTCCATAAAATTTTCTATTAAAAACAAAAGCCTAAAAATAGAAACAGGTGTAGACTAGACCATTTTTTTTTTAACGGCAATTTGGTTCTGCGGTGTATCGGGAATGGTTATATTAGACTTACCCACTATTCCGAATTCGAATTGAACATGATAACGAGGGAACCCTGAGCGCTCCCATTTACACAATAAGGTGATAAAGGCAAGCCCGTAGACCCTCCTTGTAGCGATGAGCCAAAGACCAGAGAGATAACTGTTTGAAAAATCATCATACAAAAACCTAAATATAGATGCAGCCTCCTTTAATTAAAAGTTGTTCAAAGTTAATTGTTGACTTTGATCATTTGATGATTCATGATATTCTATATGGTGAGGCCAAGAGTGGAAAGAAAAAATGTTTGAAAAATCATAAACATCTAAATATATATATACCGCCTCCTTTAGAAGTTTTTCAAAGATAACCGCAAAATATATATGTCATCAGTTATTAGGTTACATGAAAAAATAATACATATATACATCTAAAACCCGATATTTTTTAACTCACATAATTTTTGTCTTTGCTTAAAAAAAAAAACGGATCCGTCACTGATCAAATACTCCTCTAGTCTTGAAATGGAGTGTGCATGTCACACTTCCGTCAAGTTGGTCGTTATTTCTTGGTTATTTCTTGGTGGGTAGTTTTCATTGATCTCTTTTTGATTTTTAGATTATGTGTTAGTGGGTGACTTAATTAGTCTTGGTTTAGTGCATTGATAGTGGATGATAATTACTAAGACTAGCTATATGAAATGGAGTGGGCATGTCGCACTTCTATCATGTTGGAAGACTATAGCGTTATGGAACCAATCGTGATGGCTGCAGCCTGCAGAGGCATACCCACTAGCTTGTTTGGCATGGGTCCTCCGCACCCTATGAATTTTTTTTATAGTAGGATATATACGATCAACATTGAAGAAATTTTTTAACACCGACCCCATTAATTTATTGATAAGACCGACACCCAGAAATATTAATTGAAAATTTTATAGTTTTATAAATATAAACAAAATAAGTATTTAAATTATTATGTCACTAAAGAGATGTAATGGTTACTTTATATTAACAACTAGGTGTTTAATTGTGACCATTTTCCAACCAATAGTCACTTTAAGACATTTTTGTGTCACTATAAACTATGAAATAGTCACACTTTCTACTTTTTCTACATCAACTATCGTGATATGGTCACACATAACAAAATTGTGTGTCTCTAAAACCTAAACAATAGTCACACTAAATTATTAGTTATGTGACCAATTGTTAGCAAAACGTCACAGTGAACATGAACATCATGTCACCATTTGGGAACATTTTGTCATGACAAAATAAATAAGTGTTACTAAAAAGGGTTTATGATGACATTATTCGATAAATTCATTGATCCAGCAAGAAAAATCGCTAGTCTATAGTCACACTTTTTATCTAAGGTCACATTTTTTCGTACCATACGGTCACTGAAATTCAATGTCACTGTATGTGACCTAAAATGGCGCGACTTTTGGTCACGGATGGGACGAAAGAAAAAAGTGTGACTAATCACATATGGTCACACTTTTTTGGTGTCACCAAAGATCAGTTTTGTACTAGTGGCAAATAGCCTACGTCTTCACTCTTCACCAAAGGTTTGGGAGCTCCACAACTCAAACTTATGCTTTACAAGTTGCGCGTTATTGACATACACGCTCCAACTTGAAGGGAAGTATTGGAAAGATTAATTAATTGAAAATAATTGGTTAATTAAACATCCATATCCATTCTTCCTTTATTGGCTCCAAATATATCTCGTGGATTGAGTTGCCGCAATTATCTCAACAATTTGATCCCTCTATGCATGAATTATATATGTTCCCATTTGCTTCTTTGTAATCGACGATTAGAAATAATAAAAGCAATACTTTTGTGCTATAGATTTCTATATTCTAGGGGGCCTATATTTTTGATTTTTTTTATATATATAGTTCTTTTTAAATAGAAAAATTAGATTTTAATAATTTAAAAATCTCACGAATTGACACATATGATTTATCCTATGTAGCACATTTTAAAAGATGACACCTGTACTTTAAAAACTCATATTTAATAGTAGTGTATATGGTATATATGCAACATACCATGTTATGTTGCATATATGCAATATACCAAATATACCATGTTGCATATATGCACTAAGTCGGACGAAAGAAAAAACATTTTTTTTTCTTTTCTTTAGGTCATCAGGTGGATAGACGTGAAATTAAAATAATAAAAATATATATCAAATTACCAAATAACCTTCATTTTAATATGGTTTTCTAGTTTTCCAAATAAAATTAGTTTTTTTAAAATAACTTTACCTATAACATAATATATAAGTATTTACTTTTACTTATCACATGATTAATTATTATACAATTATATAATTCAAGCGGTATTCATCATTTGTAAGACAACGGCAAACTCGTGTTATGGATTCGGGTCTCCGGATATTTCAATCACACACCGTAGAAATCCAAAGATAAAAATAATGAACACGAGATTTAATATGGTTTGGTTTAATCGTCAACTAGCTATTCTCTAATACTTTCTGCCTCGCAATATTCATAGTGAATAATTTAAAAGTATAAATAATATGGGGATAGTGAATATGGGGGTGTTACACACCTAGGTTAGGTGTGAAATATCAAAGTTACGTCGTTTTGATTAATAATACATTTAAAATTCATTTCATACTAAAATCATAACATAATGCAATATTTATTGCTTTCCAAAATTAGACGTGTAATTAAATTCATTTTCAAACTTAAATCTGTTATAAATCAAAACGATATAGTTTTAATTGGCTTCACACCTAACTTAGATATATGACAGCCCCATATTCCCTTTTCTCAAAGAATATATAGCTCAAAGAATATATAGCTAGGTTACATATATAGAATACCCGAATACAGAATATATAATAAGCAAATACAAATGGACTTCAAATGTTACGACATGGGCCGGTCTACTAAGTGCTCGCTAAATCATCTTTTAATTAAGTCTTCTAATTTCCAGACCTAATCAAACATACACCAAAACCAACAACTTTTATTAAACCTCATGCATGATATATTAAATAGCCACAAAAAACTTCTATTAAACTTACCATTGTTACATAAGCAAACTGTAAGATTATGGAATGTTGAATAACTGAATAATATTATTGAATATCTGGGTTACAATATATAGACAATGAATGCTAAACCTAGATATCTAATGGGTCCGTGGGCTCATATCAATTAACCCTAATAATATATTCCAATACTCCCCCGCAGTCAAACCGAAAAGATAATGTAAGCTTGGCTGGAAAAAAAACTAACTAAAGATAATAATAACTTAAAAAAAAAAACTAGTTTCAATCTCGATTCATGACTCGGGCTTCCAATCTTTTACAAGTGGCTCAGAAAAGTTGCATCTCTGAAAGTATTGTTAATTACTCGGCTTTAATTTCTTTCACGACTTCATCTGATTTTGGATCTTGGTTCCCTGAATAATAAACATGACGGCTAAATCCCAATCAAGCGTTGGTTCCATCTTACTTGGCTATGGCAATGCAGAAGAGGGAGAGAGGCTGCTGAGAAAAGAGGCAACTCGACAAACGGTGACGGTGATCGTGTAACATGTGTCGAGGCATGAGATCCGTAGATCTCATTAAAAAAAAAACAAGAGGCCCGTGAACTCATATCAATTAACCCAAATAATATATTCCAATACAAACAACACTTTTATTTATGCTTTTCAGCTTATTAAATAGCCATATAACATACTCCATCTTTGTTTGTTATTTTATATATCGTTAATATATAATTCTAGAAACACTGAGTACGTGGTGCTAACTGAAGCTCAGCTGACCATACTTAGGCTGTTGATTTGGGAAGAACAACCCAAAATGTTTCTCTTCCTCATTTCCACCTTTCTTGTTTTCATCAAACATTGCAAACAAATACGTCTCTATAGGTCGTCCCGGCTTCATCGGTGTCCCCCCTCGGACATGCGCGATTAGATTCCTGGTATACGTTCTAGCGTTTTGTGTCGTGGCTACTGGGCCACCACTTGAAGGCCACCCAGTCTCCGACACCACAATCTCCACATTCGCGCCACCAAAGCGCGCTTGAGCCGCGTAATGAGCGTCTAATATGGCATCGAAAAGATTGGAATATTTTCGACCATTATCATCGTTCACCACCGTTCCGGGTGCGGTGAACAAGGCGTACGGGAGATTCCGACCGGGGTCGCTAAAGTAGGGGTAGATATTGGCAAGCATTGGTTGGTTGTTTTGTGCTAGAAACCTTACAATCGGTTCGATAAACCCTCGAACGTTGTCACGAAATGCGCCATGGCTCGGGGGATACGAGGTCCCCAAAAGACCGGAGTAGGTTGCGGTCGACACCTTGATCCGGTTACCTAGGCCCGCATTCCTAACCGCGTTAAGAACATTTCGCATGGCCGGGAGTACGAAACGAACGTATTGACTGTTTTCGTTGTTTGGATCAACTTCATTTCCGACGGCTATGTATTTGAACCTCACATCGGGGTACCGTTGAATGTTGTCTCTAACCCATGTGTTCGCAACATTAGGATCGTTGAACGACTGCAGCTGATCGTTTCGAACACCAATCATGACTTCGATATTGGTTCCTTTGAGTGCGTCGAGAGTAGCTTGAAACGGAGGATCATAGAGCCGGATCTTTGATATACCGTTTCTTCGGTAAAGGCTTACCACGTCTCTTTCCGAGGGCAAATTGTCACCATTTCGACCGTAGCACACGCCTACCCCGGATTCAACATCTGCATTCAAACAATCAAATGTTACTTATCTTTCATATACATGTATGCAACTATAAACACACCACACACAGTCTAATCCCACACTGTTTTTAAACAACCATTTCAGGTTGCATGGAACGGTCGTTTAAGATTAAGATTTCCATCTTAGTATTAAACGACCGTTTCACGTTATATCTAAATTGTTTGAAGGTTTTGGGTTGCGACATAACTCTTTTATTATTAGACAATGGTTGAGGTTAATTTGTAAAATGGATGTTTGAGTTTAGGGTTGGTGAAATTAGTAAAAATGAAAGAGAGAGAATTGAAACCTTTGACTATGAGAAGGTTGATAAGTAAACCGAGTAGAAGAAGCTTAGATGCCATGATTTTGGTTTTTATGAAAATTTTCTTTGAGATCTAAGCATATTTATACAAGAATAAATTTACAAGAATAGTCCATATAGTTTGTCTAGATTTTCAGTTTTATGTTTCTAAGTACAAAAAACTACAAGAATAGTCCATACAATTTTCTATTAAAAACTAAAGCCTAAAAATAGAAACAGGTGTAGACTAGACATCTTTTTTTCTTTTCTTTTTTGAACGGCAATTTGGTTCAGCGGTGCATCGGGAATGGTTATATTAGACTTACCCACTATTCCGAATTCAAATTGAACATGATAATGAGGGAACTCAGGAGCGCTCCCATTTACACAATAAGGCGATAAAGGCAAGTCCGTAGACCCTCCTTGTAACGATGAGCCAAAGACCAGAGAGATAACTGTTTGAAAAATCATCATACAAAAACCTAAATATAGATGCAGCCTCCTTTAATTAAAAGTTGTTCAAAGTTAATTGTTGACTTTGATCATTTGATGATTCATGATATTCTATATGGTGAGGCCAAGAGTGGAAAGAAAAATGTTTGAAAAATCATAAACATCTAAATATATATACCGCCTCCTTTAGAAGTTTTTCAAAGATAACCGCAAAATATATATGTCATCAGTTATTAGGTTACATGAAAAAATAATACATATATACATCTAATATCCGAGACTAATTAAGAGTCCATCTAGTTAAACATGTAAACCCGCAAATATAACGTTCAACCATAAACGTGCAATATTCTCAATCCCTCTTAGTTAATTATGCCACCAACCCCATTTGACCCGACTCCTTTTTACCCGTTATTTTTTAACTCACATAATTTTTGTCTTTGCTTAAAAAAATAAACCGGATCCGTCACTGATCAAATACTCCTCTAGTCTTGAAATGGAGTGTGCATGTCGCACTTCCGTCAAGTTGGTCGTTATTTCTTGGTTATTTCTTGGTGGGTAGTTTTCATTGATCTCTTTTTGATTTTTAGATTATGGGTTAGTGGGTGACTTAATTAGTCTTTGTTTAGTGCATGGATAGTGGATGATAATTACTAAGACTATATGAAATGGAGTGGGCATGTCGCACTTCTATCATGTTGGAAGTCTATAGCGTTATGGAACCAATCGTGATGGCTGCAGCCCGCAGAGGCATACCCACTAGCTTGTTTGGTAATGGGTCCTCCGTACCCTATGAATTTTTTTTATAGTAGGATATATACGATCAACATTGAAGAAAATTTTTAAAACCGACCCCATTAATTTATTGATAAGACCGACACCCAGAAATATTAATTGAAAATTTTATAGTTTTATAAATATAAACAAAATAAGTATTTAAATTATTAAGTCTATTACTTTATTAATTTTTAAAGGCCCAAAGTTTTCTTATGTCACGTGACTGCCACGTACATCGGTAAAAAAATTAACACCGTTAAGATTCCGTTAGTTTAGGGTTAATGAGGAAAAATAGTTTGAAAGTTGGGCTTGGTGGCAAACATTTAGTTATGTGGGATTAATGCCGACCAACCGATGAAACTTAAGATTATTTACATTCAATTTACCTTTCGGATATGATTCAGTGTTTGATTTTTTAACATCCCTAATTGTATTGCGATGATTTGTGTCAAAACTGCCATTGGAAATTTTCACAAAGCAAGTATTTTAAGTCGTCCCATTATTAATTGGAGTCGCCTTCTACATTGAGATGCATTTTATTCAATAACTCATGATTGATTATTGAATAATGTTGGCAACTTCATTTTGTAGCATAGGGTTCATCACGGTTGATGATTCGAGTTTATAACCACGTATGAGATTATTATAAAAGTGTGGACTGATAAACACCGGAAGGGTATCGCATTAGTGATATGGCCTCCTGTACTGATAAATTGGATACCTATTTAGATACGATAAGATTTATTTAATAACAAATACACTATGTAATTTTATACTTATAACAAAAAATTATGTTCAGTATTTTAGGGTTTATCATTTAATTTTTTTGATACATAAAACATATAACCGTCATACTCAAACAACCAAAGTCAAGTGTTAAACAAATCGTTTTTATATTTGATACTTGTGTTAATCAGTCATTATTAACATGTTATGTTCAACATGATATATAAGACATGATTTGCCAACTCAAGTCAATCGCATTAAGCGAATTAAAATGGAATATATTAAAATATTTTATTAGTTTAAAAAACATAATGGAAAATATTTGAAAATATAAACAAACATAACCAATAAAATTTTTGTCTACATTAAGATTGGATATGCGAAGGATTGAATGAGGGAACACCTTGTATATGCCTAATGGTCCTCCTATTTATACACCATTGACAATCAAAGACTAACAACCCCTAACCGACTAACCTTTTAACTAACTTCTCGTTTGTCAATTAACCTCTTGATTAGTACATAAAAAAAACGCTCCCCACACCGCCCCTAGGGGCGCTTTCAAGCTTGTGGTGTGGTTCCATTCACAGACGTTGAGCCTTGATTTATTATTTTATTTTCTTTTTCTTCTTTACCACATAAATAGTTACACCTAGCTCATTCATACCATCATTCATAATTTCACACCATCACTAACTCACACTTTTTTTACTATCACTCCATATCATGCGTGTTACGTGACACAATTTTCATTTTTATACTACTACACGTGACCTAAGAAATAAGCAAATTGCTTCCAATATAATAAGAACATCGGCTTGAAAGAGCTTTTTTTAATTGGGAAATACATAAATCGTATACGAGATACACACAAATCATACAATACAAGCGTGCTAGAAACACTTGCATGAAGACAAGCGGCAAGTAATTATGTATCCCAAGCACATGAATAGAACTAAAATAATAACATCGAGGTAACTGGAGTTCCTATGACTAAAATGAGTTAAGCAAGCAAGAGTAAATGTATACCTCTAACTAAAGGCTTTCTTAGGACTAACAAGACTAGATGTTAAATGTATTCTTAACACCTAATGATAATCTCTCATTAATCACTCTTTAACCATCATTAACTCGTTGTAACTTTTGCATTCATTTATTTGCTTCATCTTCTTTAGGTTACTAGATGGTTCATATACCTTACGTTACTTCATTTGTTTCCTATATATTATACTCTTGTGTTGTGGAAATATAGTGAAAAACCTTTGCGATCCTTATATGGAATCAACCTTTACGGTCCTCCTGTATCTCACTTTTCTCATCATGTCTTCTTCCTCCATCACTCAAGAGAATACCCTACCTCCCCATGGCTGCTATTCTCCACATGATTCTTTGGTTTACCTTAAAATGATACAATCTAACTTGATGACGTATATCCGTATCGGGCTAACTATATGGGCTCCGACCGGATATAGTCTGGCCTAATCTAGCCCACTACTTCCTCTTTTGGTGGCTCAACACTCTGGTTCGGTTAGATGTCTTACATCCTGGTTCAGCCAAGTAGCTCTTGCGCTTCATCCGAGTTGCTCCGCTTCGGCCAAGTTGCTCCGCTTCGCCCGATTAGCTCCGCTTCAGCCGGTTAGCCCACTCTGGTTCAGCATTGTGATTCATCTAGGTATGGCCAGCCCATACAAGGCCCGGCCCAACAGGCCCATCACACTCCCTACAAGAGGAGGCTCACTCCCACCTTTAAACGACTCGACAATCCCCTTCATCCTTCTTATAAAATCACCTTCATCATATTTAGATGAATCCCCTTCATCCTACATATCAACTCTCTTTCATCCTACTAGATGAATGGACAACCCGTTCATCTCATTAGAGACTTATTCTACCTTACACACAAGCATACACACACATATATATGTATAT
>JBCNJP010000014.1:16778690-16823207 GCA_039602395.1 Deinandra increscens subsp. villosa
ATAATGTTGGTTTTGATTTATGTTCTTATCTCCTTACTAAGTTTACGATACAAAACTGTGCTTTTAAACTTCATCAATTGTTTATCGATATGAAGTATTCAAGAATTTTTCAGTTTAGATGTTACTGTTTTGGAATAAAGTTTCGATGACTCAACATTACTGTTTTGGGTTTTTACCAAGTTCGAATGAAACTGTTATGTTGGACATTTCCAAATACTATATGCATCCTTCCTAGAGAAATATATTATTTAAGTTCCTTTTATCTTCTTTCTTTGTCCTTCCTTGGTGGATTCTTTAAAAAACTTACAATTTACAATGTTCAAAATGAGGCTACAACAAGTTTGCAGGATAGATTTTGTTAATTGAAAGTGCTAAGTGTGTACGAGGCTTTTAAATCATAATATTTAGCTGTTGTTTCATCTTAGTATTAATAGTTTTCTCATGCTATATTAATTTTGTTGCTGATTTTCTGGAAAAAAAATGGTAGAACTGTTACTATAAGTTTTTTTTTGCTGTTAGCTTGCAAGGTTGTTTTTCTGAAAGGCCTACCTTTATTATCTGCTTTTGTTTATAGATAGATCAACCGAAGTGTAAACAGTTGCCGTGTTTGCTATGTTACGAAATCAAGGTATATGTACTAACTGTGTTTCACTTCTTAGTTCGATAGATTTCTTATTTTGTTCAAGTAGTCAACGGTTAATAGCAAAGTCGACGGTTAAAAGCAAAGTACCTTGCTTAAAAAACTATAGATTAAAAAAACAAGAGTTGGAATATATAAATTAAACCAAAGAAAAAAGCTAAGAGTTTTTGGTATTAGATGACGCAGTTGCATCCTTACTTCCAAAAAAAAGAAAGTTAACACAGTTGCACCTTCCATGTAAGTGTGCAGTCTGCACAGTTTGTTGTATAACATTCACCACATACCATACTTGCTTTATCGGGTTTTGTTTTTCTTTTTCTTTTTGGAGTTGCTATCACGCGATACAAAAGTAATGGTTCATAGATGTGAACCACACAGACAATACATTGTTTCTTTATTTTCCTTAGAACCCTTAAGTTTTTGTATCAAAATTGTTTATGATCTTGGTCTTGTCCCACACAAGTAGCAAATCCCGCCTTCTACCAAGGTCGCACGATACATGTAGCTCAAATGGGTCATCCAAAGTTCTGGTATTAAAATAAATTTAACACGAATCTTTAATGACTGTTGGTATTTTATTTCACAATTAACAAGCTAACAATTTTATATGTTATGTTTTCACAATTACAGAAACTACATTTCAATTTGAAGCATGATCATGATCAAATCAAAAGGGAATTGTTGCTATATTGATTTGGGTTAAGCCCAAATCCTAAGGTTCGTTTGCTGATCAATTTTTTTGTTGGTTTAATTCTACTTTTTATACTCCTATTTATTCGGTTGTTCTTTTGTTGTATGAAGTGGTAATAATCATATAATCAATCAAATATTCAGTTGTTTAGTTGTTTGATAAATTCTAATAATTGATTACTTTCAAGGTTGATGTTGCGGTTCTAGGAATCAATCAATTTCTGTTGATTGTTGTATGTGATTTAAGGTAACTTCCTGATAATAAACTGTTTTGCTTCGTTAATTTCTTCCTATGTTTTGTGATTGTCTCTGTTTGCTCTGCAAAGGATATGGAATTGTACATTAGTTCAGATAATATAACTTACTTTAATGAAAGCATGTACATCTGTACATTAGTGTCAATGAAGTGTCACCTTTGTAGATTAACACGGGGCATGGTAGCCACCTGCTATTTTGGTAGGGTTGGTACAGTTCCCCCATTGCTACTTCTAATTTGAAACCAAGATTAATAATGTGTTCTAAAGTCAATTCTGATGTGGCATGGATAAAAACAAATATATATTAGAAGCTTTTATATGAAAGTACAAACCATCATGAAAGCATACAAGTGTGTGGGATGAAATTAACAGTAACAAATATATTAAAGAGAAACCAATTGAGCCATAGCATCTTCTACAGTACGTTCCTTACGCTTTCAGAGGGCAGAAGGTAGGATAGCAGGCAGCTGAGTCGAATAAATAAAGGATTAAAACGATGAGGCCTGCTGAGAGTTTATATCAAAATAAATGGACCGCATAACACACACCAAAATTCATATCCTCCTTTTTGTTTTCGCTTACATTTGTAGTTATATATTTACTTATATATACAATTGATATTAACCATGCAGCTGCAGTAACTACCACTGCCATCCCAGCAACAACCATGGCGCTAACTGCCACAGCGCAGACACCCAGCTATGGCTGCACCCTGTGTCAAAACAAGACAACTAAGGCAGCGTTCGTGAAGCCCGCGCACCAGCCGCAAGCAAAACAACTTTTCAAAAACCAAGGTATCTTCGCACTAAATACGAAACAGTTAATATACACAATCAAAAGTTAGCTCCTTTGGACCATGATTTAATTTTTATGATGTCAACACATGTTAAACAGCCGCCATTAAGCCAAATTACAAATATGGAAATGGAAATGGATGGTCAGAAATGTATTGAAGGGCAAAGAGTTGTTCCCTTAAATTTTATTCACTAAATGCCTAAGACCTTGATAGGCAGGGTGAGAGGAAAATAGGCAACAAAACAAAACGAAAAAACCGTGAAAATGATGAAATGTACTGCCGCTTTATATTAAAATAAATGCAATAGAAAACACACTCTAAAATTCATATATTCTTTTGGATCTTCGCTCACTATTGTGCTCCTAATTTTACTTTATGTACCTATTCTTATTACACCTATACATATAATTTAAATCAAATAAAAAAGGTTGCCCTGTCACACCCCCAAATAACCACTAACGGAGTTTATACCGTTAAGGGGCGCGACTAGACCAGGACCACAACCATTAGTTACAAATACTAAATGAATCAGAGTAAAGTCCAAGCATCAATAATAAAAACAGTTTCAAAATACGCAGCGGAATTTAAAAACATCAGTATCTTAGCACTAGCCACGTGCTTTACAAATAGTTATTTCAATTCCAATTTCCCAATTTAGTTTAATGAACGTAAAAGTCTTCGCGTGCCATGCCAACCTTCAACGGATACTCTTCAACGATCTGCAAAAGTGAAAACCACACAAGTGTCAACCTAACGGTTGGTGAGTTCACGGTGGGCATGACATGCATTGGCCCAGTCTCAATAATCGTATGTATCAACATATATAAGTAGTATGGTTTTTGCAAAACATTGCCAAGAGTTTGATTATCGAATATGCACTAGTTATGTAAGAGTTAAAGCAGTCAACCGATATCGCGGGTAGCTAATCCGGTTTCCATGCACTAAGGAAGTCGTACTAGGGCTGAAAGCTGACGTAACAGTGTACGGCATTTGCCGTTGGTTTGTGCCTCCAGTTGTGTCCCATTTGGGATGCCCACAACTAAGAACAGGCTGATATTGCACTCCGTTCGGCCCCCGGCCGGTTGGCTACACATTTGTGTACCGCGGAGCAGGGTTTGTCAAACCCTCAGTAGATCTACCCAACATCCCCTCGCTTTCCAGATCATCAGTACTAAGTTGAGGTCTTTAAGTTTTTAAGCATCCTTAGAAATCATGTGATATCATTTGGTTTAGACTTTAACCTACGCTAGTCATATTAAAATGTTTAATTCGGATTTCATCTGAAATCCCAAAAAGAGTTTAAGTGTCATAATAGTTGGTTCCGGATTTCTTTTGAAACCCCGAGGATGGACAGTTGCAAGTGTTCCCCATAAAACACCCCAACTTCCATAACAGGTATCCCATTAGGCAATACCTCAAATTTGTCAGCGTTGTTTTCCGTTCAGTATGTTCGTTGTGACCCAAACGGGCTCACAAGTAAAGGGTTTGTGAAACTCACCTTAGGTTGCTCAGCTACACTTGTTAATCCGATTTGTGTTTGCTAACGAAGACCTAGTAATCACATTAAGGTCTTAGGTGTTAGGTTGTGTCTATCTTTAACTTAACGTCACTATGGCCCATAACATAGCACGTTTGAACTACGACTCGACATAACGACACACGACACCGATGGTTGATCATAAATCATGGGTTCATACATATCAGTAATCATAGCATGTATCATCATGGCATAACACTTAAGCAAATTTCACAAGTTTGGTTTTTAGGTCAGGTCTTAGTTTCGCTAGCACAGTTTCGCTAGGCAGTTTCGCTAGGTGCACGGGCAGCACTTTCGCTAAGCAATGCCCGGTGACACAGTTTCGCTAGGCTAGTTTCGTGACGCAGTTTCGGCTAGCCTAGTTTCGCAGAGAAACTGGTTTGAACTTTCGTTCAGGTATTTCGCTCGGTAGTTTCGCTTGAGCTGGTCTGGTCAGGTTACCCGGCGACACTATAGTTTCGCTGGGTAGTGTCGCTGAAAGGAGATATAGCTTCGCTACTTAGTTTCGCCCAGAGAACACGCAGTTTCGCTGGTCGCGAAAAAACATACGGATTTGCCTAAAAATTAACCTAACAGCTTCTGATCTTACATGCAATCCATTATTTAGCATACATAGGCATTTACCAACATAAATCAACAAGCTTTAGCACCTTAAACATGCATTTTGTCATCAAATCACCCAAAACACATATAAAACCCTAAAATGACTAAAATGGCATAAATCTCTATCATGGTTGGATTTCATACGCAAAGTTGGAGACTTTATCACAGATCTAGCATCCCTAGTCATAAATACAGAAGATCTAACAAGTTCATGAAGGATTGAGCATGCTTTATGAAGAAACATGTAGAAAATGCATGTAAATGGGTTTTGGAGACTCACGGTTGATCGAGGATCGATGGATGCTCTTTACCAACAGTGGTAATAGCAGTAAATAGTGATATCTCAGCTGGTCCAGAAATCTCAGAGAGTGTGTGTGTGTTTGTTGTGTGGTTTGAGCAAATGAGGCTACTAGGGTTTATTAAGTTTATTTATATCAGAGGCTAGTTTCGCTGGCAGTTTCGCTGGCCAGGCGAAACTAGCTCTGATCTCGGGTACATTGGTCAGTCTAGCCAACTACCGGGCGAACCTGTAGTTTCGCTCGGTAGTTTCGCTGACTACCAAAATTAGGCAATTTTTCACATAATCAAGTAAATTTGTCATGCTATTCATAATATCAAATCATGCATTTAAATCTCATTGCACATAAGGACAATAAATAAGCACATAACACATATGGGCGGGTTCGGTGATCAACCAAAGGTCGTGGACGTATTCGGCCTAGTTTAAGCATTAGTTACCTAAGTTAACACTTATAACGTAACTAACGGATTTGTCTAACGGAAGTTAACCTTGAAATTCTCGGGTGTCACATGCCCACTCATTATTATCTTATCAGACTATCTCTTCGCCCAAATTACACAACTGATCTGGACCATGCAGGCGGCCTATCTACCACTCCCATAACAGCTGAAAATAGAGGAGTAACTATTGGCCTATTGCACAAGAAGCACCCCCTCATCAAGCTGCAACCGCATGCAATGACAAACCAAAAGCAGGTGATCCGGCCATCGTGAAACCCACTGACCAGCCGCAAGTGAAACAACTTCTCAAGAGCCAAGGTAACTTGACACCAAATTGAAAACATGCAACATACACAATTAAAAATTAGTTCCTCTGGACAATAATTTCATTTTAGAATGCCAACGCAAGTTAGACTTTTCTATGCAAATTATAATCTCCAAATTACTAATGTCTACTATGGTCAGTATGAAAGTAAAATGAATGAAAAGGAATAGACCATTTAGCCTTTTTATTATCTAAATATAGGGCATGTAAAAACCAAAACAGCCCACCCACAGCTCCCTCATTATTGTCTAACCAAATTGTTCCTTAATACAAGTTATACAACTTATATAACCATGCAGGTAGAACAGCTGGCCTTGCCAAAAAAAAAGACTAGAAAGCACCAAACAGGTCATGAGAAGCCATTTGTAAAAACTAGATCACAACTTTTGGGAGCTACAAGAACTACTTCAAGGAGTGTAATTTTCCTTTTTGTTGTCTTTTGTGGTATTGTTTTTGGCTTTTTAAAGCCGTGTACCATGCTCTAGGCCTTGCACTTGGTCGAACAATGGAAAGGAATATCGACCTGTTTTACTTATGAACGGGTGATCTGGGTTATCTTGTATGACTGACATGTAACCAAGTGAAATAAAAATAGATGGTTAACTAAATATTTAAGTGTCATGAACATGGATTCCACCAAAGCTTCACCATATGGGATTTGGTATATCTTTCTTGTATTATCCAACTTCTTTTTGTTTTTGTGTACATGTCAAATTTAACAAAATGGTTACCTTTTATGTAATTTTAAAGTTTTGTTGATATGTCAGTTATTCCTTTTACTTACAAATATATGAATTAATTTCAGTTATAATTTATAGTAGGGATGCTCATCTTTTAGCTAAGGAACAAAGGTAAAAGGGATCCTTTCATTAATCTATGTTGTTTAGTTAACTTCTGTTGCAGTCTCATGCACAACTCCTTTATAAATATGTTAGAGGGTTTCCAGTAAATTGACTGATTTCAGTTGAAGTGACTAAAGAAAAGCTTAGTAATAATACTTTCGACCTATGGTTAGGAGCATCTAAATTTCATTTGGATTGATCTATTGTTACTTATTTGATAGCATGAATTTTCATAGATTCTTAATTCTGTTTGCTTCTATAAACATATAAAGCATATTGTCTTCGTCGTCGAACTCGCATATACCACATTATAAATTGTCTTTACGCCGCATCACCCTAACAATAACGAATATCACATTGTAAATTGTCTTGTTGTCGTCGCAGAGTGCGAACAGAAGATGAATAACGCGTTATACATTATCGCCGCTGCAACGCGCAGGCACACGGCTAGTATATATATATATATATATATATATATATATATATATATATATATATAGAGAGAGAGAGAGAGAGAGAGAGAGAGACAGAGGTAAGTTATAAACAATGCCTATGTTTATTTATATCTTATTATCTTAGTAATATTTTATTAGGGTTTATCTCTTTTAAGGCTAAAATAACCAAAATGTCCTTATAGACATAATAACGGTTTAATTGATAATATGAAGACGCACATTCCTATAAGTAAACGCTCACCCGGGATCGCCTAGTGAGGTATGTCAGGTCTCAATTGGGATTTATGCGACACTCCCGCTTTGCCAAAAACCCCAGTGTACTACCGTCCTCCCTTTCCGGTCCGCACGAACTTCTAAATATCCGATTAACTTGGTATTTCTAATACTTAACTATTTATAAAATTTAAAATCATATATACTTATTATATATAAACATGTTATAATACCGAAAATCAAGTCCCGATACCCTCCGGATTATTTTATATTAATTAACTAACTTTAGAAACCCTAGTTTCACGCATTTCTCGTTTTGTTAACAAAACTCATTTTCATTTCAATCCAACTCATGGTATTATCCATTATAAAATTTTATAATATCCTTTAAAATATCAAAGCTTAATCCAACACCGTTTACTCAATTTGGGCAGAACAACGTTATGAAAACCCTAATTTTGACCCATTTACAAAACCATTACCAAGACTTTTCCAAATGTGAAATAAACTTAGGGCTTTCTTAAATCACATCTTTTAGGATTACCTACAAAAATTCACACCCTAATTCCCACCCGATTACCCAATTTTTACAAAACAAGCTTAAGAACCCTAATTTTAACGCATTTTTAGAAATCATACATAGAGATCGATTTAGCTCTTGATAGTGCCCAACTGCATAAATCCAGCTCTTGAATCCTCTTGCGAAGCTTGCAATTAATCGATGAAGATTTTGGGTTTTCTTAGGGTTTTTGAGGAAGAAATAAGTGAATTAGTGTGTTGTTTGAACGAATTGAAGCTCCAATTTATACTATTTGATGCGAACATGATGCCTACACGTCCTATGATGACTAAGAATGCAAAAACGACGTGTTTCATGGCCAAACTTGGGCTACAAGGGTGATGGCTTAGCTAAAGAAAGAAGTGATAGGTGTCTGCTCTATTTGTCTCCCACACGTATCGCACCAAATGAGGTGATGGGTTAAGCGATACACGACGCCCATGCTTCCGGCCATAATTCAATTAATTACATTTTTAGTCCTTATTGTTTGGTTTGGTGCGTTCTAAGCCCTCGAACTTTTATTCTTTCATCATTTTAATGTACCAAAACATTATGGGACATATTTCTAATATTTTCTAAGGTTTCTAAGGCTCCGGATTCATACGATAACATATATATATACTTATTTATTATAGCCAATTTATGTTTTAGCCTCTAAAACATTATAATACTTATCATTTTATGCTACGAATTATGTTAGGATATATTTTACTAATTTCTAAGCCTCGGGATACTTATAATGATAATTATACATACATTTATATATTTACATGATTACACTTTTAACCCTCCAACTTCTATTTAATGCACATTAACCCCTTATCTTTTGGTATAGTTATTATTTCGTGTCCTAAAACATTCCTAAACATATTTACAACATTTTTTAAGGTTCGGTTACGTATAACAAGGATTATAATTATATATTATATATTATATATTATATATTTTTCCATTTTTCTTTCTCGTTGAAAAAGCATGTAACCATCGATTCTATAGTAGATAACACAACGATTAAGGACCGGGGGAGGTTGGACAGAACCTCCCCTCTCAACACATTGAGCTGGACAGACTCTGGACAGAAACTTACAAATAATTACAAAGACGAAACTATTTATACTCGTGTAATTTTGTCCGAACTGGGCTTCATCCGAACCCTATCCGAACTGTATCCGAACATAAGTTCGGATCCACTTCGGACGCACACGAACATCAAGTTCGGCTGGAGTTCAGATCCCAGTCAACTCAGTCTGTTTTGACAATTCAAACAGTAACGGCCACACAAGGTTCATGTATCCCCCTTGGACGTTACTATCGAATACAGACTTTGAGATTCTAGCAATCTTCAATCAGCTTGTTGTGGACACCTCTATCTTTAGCAAATTCCGCTTAACTAAAACTTCAGGTATGCAGGAAACAGCTTGCAATCTTGTACAATCATCACAATCAATAAAATCCCCCTTTCTTCAAGCACACCCACGATGAGAACTTATCAATCACCTAGTGGGAAACCTCAACCACCGAATATGACATCAAGATGCAGGATCACTTCATTTAATTGTCATGAATAAAAAACAAAATCCACAAACATCACCACATTTGACAGAAATCTTTAATCTTCACCGAATTGCAATACATTCTGATCTTTATAAAAACAGAAACGACCATCATCTTTAATCACGAAAATTCCCCCTCAGCATTAAATCCTTCCCTATATATTACTCCAGTAAACGCATATCTCGTTGCAGACTGGAACTTGACCAAGTCTTCACAACTCAAGAAATTATTAGGCATATGACAGAGATTTCCAAACCATAACTGAAAACATTGACATATCGGTTTGCATGAACACCAGAATACACCACATTTCCATGAAGATCAAAAATCACCATCATTCCTGAACTGATTACTTTTGAATATTCACTTTTTCAATTTTGAAACGTTCACTACTAGAACAGGGCCTTCCTTGACGCACGAACGATGGCGCTCGGTCCTTTTTTGACGCGCAAAAAGACATGTCATAAAAAACTATCAAGAATTAAAAAATATTAATGCTAGATGACACTCAATTTTACGCGTCATAAATTTCTATCATAAATATAAAAAAACGGAAGACACTTCAGAAGTACGCGTCAAAAAATTACTATCGTTTTTTTATTTTTTCCCGCCAAAAAGTTTCCCCAAATTCTAAGCCTCCTCCAAAATTTTCCCATACTTTGCCCTAAAATTTCCACCGCCAAAAGTCTCGGTTTCCATCACTCCTATCTTTATTCCCGCTTAACATCGATAATCAGATTCACTCTCGCTACAACAGTGCCGCGCTCCTCCGCCAACCTCACCACCACCACCACCCTTTCCTCCCAAACCTGCTTCCGCCTCTTCTCTCATTCACTTTCACTTGACCGTTCTCTAAACTTCATGAAGAATCACGTGACTTGTGCTAACCAGATTTTGATCGTTCGTAATTCTTGTTCGAGCTCTTCTGGTTCGTCTTCCGAGATGGTAGCGGATCGGAGCATGATCAGAAGCTCACCGCTCACAGGATGCCCATCAAGTTTGATTTTTTTTCGCATCCACCCTCAAAAATTGCCTCGATTCCTTCCTTAATTCCCTGTGCTCTCCCGCCAGATGTCCAGACGTATCATAATGAAACTGGAACTGCGCATGCCATTCTCCATCTCCGATCCGGTCTCCACTCTTCTCCGGTACTACTTCTTTTCCAATTCCCTCTCTAATCTAATCTAATCTAATCAATCTACGTATGTTAAAGTATGCCAGTTGATTTCTAGTAATTGATGCTTGAATGAACTTAGGGTTGTAATTCCTAGTCTGAAATGAAGCATTCATAAACGCTTAACTGCTCAAGTCTGATTTAATTGGCTTATTGCTTGGGAATCCAGCTCTATGAAATCCAATAATAACTGTAGAAATTCAATTTAACTATAATACAATACACAACATGTTGTACCACCCATAATGCTCAAGTTACAACTCCTTATGCAGAAATATGTACCTCACTTGAAGCTAAAGTTACAATTTGTAATGCACAAGGAAGTTCAGATGAAGCTTCAAGCCTTTACACGGGTGGGGCCCTTATGTAGATTGTTTTCTTTCTTCTCCCATACCAAATTCAAGCCCCCCATGCCTCTCTGATTGCTTTATCCCATACCTCTCTCTCTCATAAAAAACCTACCGTATCCTCGATCGTTTCTCTCCATTTCACCCATCCATTCGGTTTCTGTAGAAGCTTTAGCATTAGAGATCTCGGCTAACAACATGGATGTTCCTCCCATCGCCATCATCATCACCATCGCCAACACTTAGGGTTTTATGGGGTAACGATTTGTTTTCAAACTATCGTGAAAAATTAGATCTCGACTGCCTCGATTTGGGTTTATTTACTCGCATATAAACCCTACTGATTCTTTTATCATCATTTTTGAAGCCTCCAAAGGTATGTGTGTCGTTCGTCACTCTCAGCCCTTCACCATATAGGTAGGTCGAAAACTCCTATTTTATTTGCTTCGATTTGGGGTTTTCTCGGTTGTATGTTTATATGTGTATCAGAAAAGGGATCTGGAAGAAGATGGATTTTGTTTTAGATGCTATGTTCTTCAAGTATCTTGCTTTTGAAGTGATTGTAATTTGGGGGTTTTAAATTTCCTTGCAGAAACCTAGACGGAGAACCAGAACCGACTGTTGCAACCAATTTTTGTATCCAGATAATAAGCTTGGTCAAGCTAAACCATCTTCTCTTATTTTGTTGCACACATACTAAAATTCGGTATTTATTTGTTCACCTTCACTCCACACAGTCCTTCACAGAATCACAATTGTAAATTTTGGATATTTCAGACTAACAAGGTTAGTTTATTGTATGGTTTTGAAGCTTTAGTATCAGTTCTTGGAATGTAGACATTGATATTGTTCTTGAGTTTATTGTTCTTGGTTTTGAAGGTTAGTTTATTGTAGCGATTTAACAGTTCTGCTCTGTGTGGGTTTGTTGAATTTCTATGATTGCTTAATACAATAAATTAAGTTCTTTGGTTGAAACACACATTTGCTAAACAATTCTTAATTCATATACTAAAATTCAACTATATAATGTTAGCAAAAAGGCATGTATAGGGTTTTAGTACGTTTTGGTTGATTGTTAAAGCATGGTATCTTTTGTGGTGCGATTAGGGCTCTTCTGTGGTGGCGGCGGCGACATGTGCGATTAATGTCTTTCTCTCACCGGTAAGGATTTCTTTCTTCACTTTCATCGCCATTAAACGATTTCATGTTTTATCTCACAATTTCTGCTCAGATAACGCCCCTCTTTGGTTTTCTAGGGTTCGTGGATGTTCAGAAGGGTTCTTTCAGTTATAAACCAGAGTTTAATAAGTTATTCAAAATCTGTGTTGTTTGTGTTCCTCATTTCTACCTCATGCATTAGATGTTTAAGTCTTCATTGATTATGAATGGATATTTTATTGTAGTATTTTTATTTTTCATGTCCTCATTATTCTTTGTTTCTTTCGTGCAGGAGTATATTGTATTTTCATCCTGCTATTTTCTTCCCTGGTATGTAATTATTTCCTTACGTGTATCAGTTTCTTATTGTTAATTTGTGTGTTGTTTTGCTGCTAATTTGACTATTTGTCTGTCATATGGATGTGCACCACAAGAGTACTGCAGGTAGGATACTTATGAAGATTGGATGCTCAACGGTCCAAAAGCATTTCTGTCTCAGTCTGAGGTGATCTTCAATCAATGTAGTGCAATTTTTTAGGTAACTAATTAGTGGTTTATCCAGGTTATAGCTTTCCTATATGCTGCTATGAGAAGTGTAGATGTAGGATTATGAGCTGCCATGATTGTGACACCTGTAAATGTTGTGCACAACTGGAGGCGTAAGTTTACAAAATGAAGACCTACATAATTTAAGCCTCTTCATGTCGACATGCTGGAAGACGTCCGAAGGTTTTATTGCCATTTTTTTCTTTTCTATTTATATTTTTACAATATGAAGGCGCAAATTGCATCTAATTTAGCATCACACTATTAAATATGGGTTCAATGAGATTAAGTTTAATGAACCCATACTGCGATTTGTGATCATTCTAATGGTTAGTCTTTATGACTTCTTTTTATATATTAACATTTGTATGGATAGAAGACTAACATTTGTATGGATAGAAGGCTGGAGTTGCTAATGAAGTGGAGAGCAAAGGGTGGTGTTTTCTAGATTGGTTAATACTAATTTTCGTAATTTGTCTCTTGGAAAGCATGTTAAGGATCGTCACAGGTGTCTGTTTGAGATGGCTTTAACCTGTTTGCGTTTAGCTTTCATTCAGGTATATGGTTTTTATTCAGTCCTTTAACCCAGTTTTTTTCGGTCTTTGTCTTCCTGGATCGATGTAAAAGATTTTCTAATGGCTGCTCTTATTTGCCCTGTGCAGGGGTTCTTTGCTAACCAGGTATGTCATTGGTTGTTTTATACCCTCTTTTGTATGGCATGTTTTCACTTCTGTTTTTTCCTGCTCTATTTGTTTCAGTAAGGTTTTAACAGGCTGCGTGCCTTTGAAATATATGTACAGCCTCACCCGCTGTTTGCTGAATGTTTTTGTGTGTTTGGGTAAAAAATTATAGCCTGCTCACAGTTAATTTATTCGACTTGGGGCCTGCTATGGTGGGCTAATTAGAGGTTGTTTAGAGGTTTTTTGCTTAGATTTAGGGGTTGTTGTGGTGAGCTAACCTATATGATATATAATAGATATATTTTGCTCACCCTCGGCTTGGTAGCTTATTGTTTGGTCATTAGTAGTTAGTGTTTCTTTTAGCTTTATAGTTTAGTTAACTTTTTAATAGGTTCTTGGGTGAAGTATGAGCCGCAACATTTGGATTGTTTCCGTTGTCTTTCTTATGCTTATATGACCCGACCTCTATTTTCTTTTTGTAGGATTGTTAGATATTTCTCTGTTCGTTGGTGATTATTTTGTATTCCATTCTCTGCCTCCGAACAAAAGCAAAAAGAAAGCTGCTTTATGTGGAAGGTAAACCTCAAAAGACAATAGTTTTAGACATGATTACATGGTCATTTAGAACAGACTTACTTTCAACCGAAAAGGTTAAGCAATGGAGATTTTTCGATTCAGGTACCATTATTGCTTTTAATTCCAAAGTTTTTAGCTTTACTATCTGGGAGTGTTAAGTGGATTTGCTTGATGTTCAACCTTATTTATATTCATCGAATGTATGACACCGATTGAAGTTATTGTGTACAGTATGATGTTAGAAAACACATCTCTGCTTATACAATAGAGGAAGGTATAACTACATCTTTAGTTTTATTTTTCCTACATGAGTTTCAATTGTGTGTAGATTTCCCACTGTTTATTTTATTAGGCCTCGATAACAAACATTGCTTTGTTGCTTCTCAAATTTTTTTTTTTTGGGTTTTACATCTGCAGCCTTACCGCTTGCAACATGAGGCAAAAAACACAGCCCCAAAAAGTTAAGAGTCAAGAAGGAACTAAAGAAGAGCAGTGACCAGCAGTGCTTTCGGGTAACCAATTGGCTATTGGGAAGCCCTTTTTGGATGTTAACAACCTTTTGGTGGGAAATGGTAACCTCAATCGCCTATATGATAGCTTATAGATATTTCATTTTGATAAACTTTGACCCAAGTGGTTGTTTGGTGTTGGTAGATGCTTCATTTCAGTAAACCTTGAACCAAAAGGTTGTATGCTGTTAGTATGTGTTTTGCTTTGGTTAGGTTTCTCCTATGTCTATATGGGATTAGTACACTTAAGGCTTCATGGGCTGCATTTTGTTGGTTTTATGTACTTCTCATGAACTGAAACATGGTGTTTCATTTTGGTAAATTTTACTCCCGAGTAGTTGTATGGTATTAATAGATGTTTAATTTTGGTAAAGTTTATGTACGCCTTTGTTGTTTTTGATGGTTCTCATGAAAACTACATGTTTTTGTTGATATTTATATGACCTATGGTTCGTTGGGTTTAGCATTTTTCATTTTCGCTCGACTCATTGGTTGTTTCTCATCGAGTAAACTCACATGCTTTTATGGATTTTATATAACGTATGGTTATTTGTGTTGATGGTTTTGTGCTTTCGTATGCCGCCTTAGTTATTTCACATTGATGTTGCTAGATTCAACTTTCAACTGTCTTGCGTGTTTGACGTCACGGGCCGAGAAACACATGGCAACTCCCACCGTCACAGCAGCCGCATTACTAGCCGCAACGCGCTAATTGTCCCACTAGTTTAGGACATATGACAAGCTATGAAATATAGTACAACCTAGAAAAACATGAAATAAACTTATAGCTAATTAAAAATGCATAAAAATTAAAAGAAAATGGGCTAAAACTGCAATGATAGAAACGTGGGGCTGTCAAAATCAAATGAGTTTATTCAACCGAAATCATGGAGCTCATGATCCATATTAATTCTTTTCAGTGCTGACCCGCACCATTTCACGGACAGGAGCTCAAACCCAAAGATTTTAATGGCTAACCCATACGAATTCCAATGGTTAGGACTATTAAAACTGCGAAAAGTTTACGGGTAATATTTAATGTTATCTCGTTAAATTTAACGATATTCTGGATTTTAATAAATATAAATCGTTCAAGTCACGACACATTCTAAATGTCACTTGTGTACCGTATGTATACACCATTTCATCCTCAGTCCTCACTAGTAACTAGTAAGGATACAAGATGGATAAGTTCCATGACGGATGCGTGAGATGAGATGAGAGAGTTTCTTTTTCTTTTTTTTTAAGTATAGTTTTTGTTTTTATATTACTAAATAAGAAGAGAGTGTGTGAACGAAAAGAATAGAGTGCGTTTTTACCTTTAAACGAGAGATAATGAGGAGATGTAAATATATGACGTGATATATAGAATAAAAAAAATGTGAATAAAAAGAGTGATGACATGAGAGATGTAAATTGCTATGTAGTATTTTTTTCTACACCTTTGCTTAAATTATGAACGTCCTAATTCACTATCGTGTGATACACCCGACACTTACGAGTAATTAAAAATCGTTAAAACTATTTGAACCCTCAAGCAAAAGCAGGCAGGCCAGTTTGTCAGTTTAAGATCTAAACAGTTCGGATTTCGAAGTTACAGTTTAACGGTTTTGTCGATTTGAAACATGGAACCGGTGGTGCAAACAAAACCAGTCTTTTCGCGTTTATTACTTATATATATTTCTTTTTATTGTTTGAATATGTAGTTATTTATGAGCCATCTTTCATCATTTTAATACTGATGATTAAACAAAAAAAAGAGTAAAAAAACTAACCATTAATCGCTCCAACGAACCGTACGTTAAACCGCAAAATGGTAGAAGCGGCCAGTCTAACCGACCCACCAACCAAGACGGTTTGGTTTGTCGTTTCCAAAACAATAGTTGGCTGTTTGGCCCGTAATTTTCATCAAAACTCCAAACCGCTTCCTATTTGTTTGGATCGGATTCATTCCGCTAATCTATTGATTAGATTTTCTCTGCAAACCACATCAATCCTGAATCCGATCGTGAGTGGTATACACTCCATTTCATCGAAAGGATAATCGCGACTTCAGATTCTATCAGTTTACACTTTTCTAACATCTCCTTGTCAGCTCACTCAAGGCCGAATAGCGTGTGTGTGCTAACGAAGTAACTTAAGATCTCACATGTATAAATTTTTAGTCTTGATATGCACCGCGTGAAAGTACACGAAGCCGCCGTGGTTACATGTTATGATACAATATTTTTATGCCAACATGAATGGTGTATATGTGTTCATCAATCAATACCTTCTTCATGAATCAATAGGTATTGTGGGCTGGGGATCTCGTATTCGGATTCTTGTGAAAGATTGGGATTCTCCTCCCTAGAAATCAACATTCATATGATAAGAGTAGACATAACAAAACGGTTAGATTGACTCGGTACTCTTTTTCTCCAAATATATTTTTTTAAATCTTTTTCATATAAATTAGAGTGCAAGATAGAGTTACAAAAATTTTATTAATTTAATAATAATTTATGTTTTATTTAAAAGAATTCAGTAGGTTTCATGCCTCTTAAAAACATTTTGGATGAATTTTGACATATTTGACCAGTTTGACCCATTTTTAGTTGTACTCGTTAAAGATAAAGCATCACCCAATCTAAGTATTCAACCCATTTACTGATAAACGGGTCGAAACTTTAACCTTTGGTTAATAACTGAAGGGTGAAGGTAAACAAAGCTTTAAACAAGAAAGAACATGATCAAGCAAAAGTGAGACTTACGTTTTCGAATATATGAAAAGACCAACGCCAACAACTGAAAACGATACGTAATATAACCACTCAACCTGCAGAAAAAGACGCATTTTGTTGTAGATACAACTGATAAAACTCGATATACTGAAAAAAAAAGACAAAAAAACAAATCAAGTGTCAGTACAAGAATATTGTACCTGCTGTTGGTAGATAAAAATGCGAATGAGAACAACCCACATATCCGCCGTGAGGAGTGACAGATTGAACAATGTGGCACCACCTTCCTGCATAGATTTTAATGATAGTATATAACGCCATAACAACCTCAAATTTTGTACAAACGGTACTAAAGTTATCTAGAAGAATATAACAAACCTTTAGAATAAGAGGAGTTAAGGTGCAAAACAGTAAGAACGTCACCATGTAACCAGCAAATACTAGTATCTAAAGGAAAAAGAAAAAATAACATACTATGAAATGAGCCATTAACCAATAAATCATATATTGTCACACGTTATAAAAAGCAGCAATATATCCACTTACAAGTTCAGGAGACCATGTCAGCGCCTCGAGATTCTTCCTCTCGAATATGACACTAGATATTTGTTATGGAAACAGTAGAGAACTATTGTATTCGATGTTAGTTGTATATAGGCGTTTGGTAGAAGTAGTTATAGTTATACCTAGAAAGTGTAAAACGCGATACATAGACACTGGTCTATTAAGGTGTAGGATTATTCCGAAAGGGTATTGTGGGTAATTTTGCTTAATATCTTAAAGTTCCTATAAACTTCATGCAAAAGAGACCATGTATCATAGAAATGGATACATCTCAATAACACTAAAGAGCATTCCAAACAGACCAAGCATTGCATATGCTTCAAGACGGCAGTTTTTCTTAACACAAAATTCCTGCAAAATGAATGTATAGATAGATATATATGAGATTCACACGGATTGAAGGTGAAGATTGATGACCCGGTTATTTATTAATAGGTCGAATTGCATTATGTTTTATGATTTAGGTCAAATGGGATAAGCTAGAGAATTTAACTACAAAGGAAACATCTTAAGCCTATTCAAATGCAAAAAAAAGAAAGAAAAAAAAAAACTCCTAAATCTACTTTCTTAAAAAGATTATTTTTGTGATAATAAAGTTTAATAATATTAATAATATGACTTTCCAAAAAAAAATTACTCAAGTATTTTAAGGGTTGGCACTTAAGACAACCCCACCTGAATTGTTTTAACCCGTGCTCAATACTACTTGTTTTGACCCATCACCCAACCCGGCCATTTTATCATCTCTAACTAGTGTCTAACCTGACCAACATTGCTCAGTGCATAACAAATTGTCGCTCCGGTGACAATTATATCACCCAACAGTGGATTCGAACCACCTGAAATACGAAAAGCTGTAGATCTAAGATCAATTTTATTTAGTATGAAAAGTATAGTTTAAATTCTTCATCTGAAATAGCACCTCCACCACCAACCCCAGCATCAGAAAGAACCACTAAACAAAGGCCTAACCCACAAATAGCGGCGCCAAGGAGCTGTTGTAGGGAATATTTTGTGCCCAAAAATTTCCAAGTAAAAAGTATGGCCCATGCAACTGTCCAACAATCTAATAACGCCACACTTGTAATTGATGTGAAGTAAAATGCAGAATTAACTGCAGTCAATGGTCAATAGTAAAAAAGTCAATATCTTTATATGAGAAACTAAAAGGTTACCTAAGTACCGAATCACAACACAAACATACATTGGAACATGTCAAAGCGGGCAAGATGGATGGGTCGGGTCAGCTGGCCCAACCCAGTCAAACTAAAAAACATAGCCATAAGCTGGTCCAACCCAGCCGTACGCAAGATGGATGTTTTTTAGTTTGACTATTTTGACATGTTTAAAATAAAAACACGACCCATATTGACCAAGTCAACAGTAAATGGTTTGAAATTACCACCTCCACAAAATTTCAGTTTAGTGGCACAATTGAGTTACATGAGAAAAAGTCAAAAGAGTGAGATGAAGAGAAGCAAACCTACAAAGATAGTTGCCTTGTACATCAATAAATGCTAAAAGAGCATACCAATACCATGGAATCTGCAAAATTTCCCAAAATGGAGTATATCTTTTTCACATCATAAAACAATAATCAAACTTCAAATCAACTTACTCAAAAAATAAGTACCTAATCATAACAAGATAAGCTAAAAAAATAATGAGGCTTTATACAGTCACACATAGATATATAAGTTTCTGAGTAGGTGTAAGGCCATCCGTAGTGGGCTCCATGTAAATATAACGCCCTCATGGAGCCCCTTCCCACCCCCCTTGGGCGCCATCTTAGAAGATGGGATCACCGGCGCCATGTTAATAACGCCTCCCCTTTCTTCTTGATTGGTTGAATTTTTTTTTATTTTCTTTTTATTGGATAGATTTAATTGAATGGGTTTTTTAAATAATAATTGGGTAATAATTAGAGGGGCGTTATAAATTGGTTACCACTACACCACTTTAGTCATGGAGCCCTCTTTATGACGTGGACGCCACATGGCGCATAACGCCACGGGGCTCCATCCACTACGGATAGCCTAAAGGAAGGTGATAATACAATGAGTTCATGGCGCTGGTACAACAAGATGCTTCCGTTGACCACGGTCAAAGCCAGATAGCCAAAAAGTCCAAGAGTAGCAGGTGAATTGGCACCTATATAGAAGAAACAACTTACATATATAGGTCAAAATACCTTAAAACCCACCAAGGAGTTCAGATCAACAACAGAAGAAATAGAGAAGAAATGAACAAATAAGCCAAAAGAAAAAAGGTGTCAAGAAAAGGGTCACACTTTGATTTTAGATGTCAACTTGGGATTACATTTCAACATTCAAAACAGACAGGCTTCAACATTATAGCCTTCATAAACACTAACTTTCCTCAATTATTGCAATCGACTAAAACTGATCGATTAAGTTTACGGCTGACTACATGTATCCTAATTGCAAGATCCAGATAATCGAATGTGTAAGCATGGAAATCAGTTACGAAAAACTCGAAAGAGGGTGATATTTTTTTTTTACCGAGATTGGCAGAAAGGGATGAAGTGAAGTTCATAAGTGCCAGTATAAACGAGACCAACTGTCCGAGTAGCAAAAGGGACACCACGTTCGAAAGCTCCGATCTCTGCGGCCACCGGAAGATAGTGTCGGAGGTCATCTCCGTTCCTCGGAGGGAACAAATTCTAGAGGAATTTCTGGCAAAAATATTCTAAAAGAACAATAGTATTTTTTTATTTTTTTTTTAAAAGCCAGCTTTTTATATAAACCTCCAAGGAAAAAAAACAATACAATGGGCCCCAACAACTCAAACAGCAAGTGGCTCCTTGCTCACAACAACAATAGTACTTGGATGGATGCACCACTTGCACAGGAAGAACCTTAAAAAAGAATGAAACCACATGCTTGACACAATTTATCTTTGGAAGTTGTGTCAAATGGATTTTATTTTTATATTTTACCATATATTAAAGGACAATGGAGCAGAAGTGGTTTTCTAGCTTCTTTGTTTTTTAGTGACGTGTTTTTTTTAACCACATCGATTAGATGATCTTGATTTTACGTGTAAACCTATCTTTGCAGGGTTATGTTTAAGGTCAATTACTCGGACCTCCTTGAGAACCAAGACACCCCCTCCTGAAACTTTTTCCTGACTCCTGACAGAAACCTCCTCTTGAAGTTTTTTAGTGACATGTTAGATTTATTTTATTTTAGTTTTAACGCAAACTACTACCACTCATAGATTTTATTTTATTTATTTTATATTTAATAATTTGTTCTTTTATTTTATAACTTTCTATTATTTAATTACATTGTTAGAAGACGAAAGGTAGCAATAGAGATGAATATATAAAGATGCAATATCGTTAAACTTAAACCCAAGCATTTCGTTAAAAAAAACAATAAAGAGTTGAGTAATAAACGAGTACGAGACACCTCTCTACTCTAAAAATGGAAAGTAAAATTTGTTGTGCTTGTTCTTTTTATCAATTTTAACTCGTATTCTAGATATTAGGTTATAGTTAGACCCGTGTTTTATATGGTGAACAATCAAAACCTTTTTTTTCTTAATAAATAGTTATGATACCATTGATGAACATCAGTTGACAATTTCTCTAAACCTAGGGCCGCTTCCGAAAGAAACTTTGGTTCCATGCTTAAAATCCTATTCACTAATAAATTCATGAAAACTTGAACACTTTCATAACTTTCATATGAAATGATGCCTGAGTTGAGAGAGCAAATCTTTACCAGTCTACTTCTTAAGCAATTCAACTGCAAATAAATCTGTTAAAATTTAGAAGAAAACACAATCAGGTCACTGCCGAATTATATCAAATTAAGGGGCTGTTTGGTTGAATCTGTTTCATTAGGTGTTGGATGAATAAGTGTCTAGATGAATAAGAGATTCTGAACCAATAAGTGATGAAGCAGTTAGGACCTGTTTGTTTGGATATCTGAATGAGAAGGCTGATTCTAATTTTTTTCATTTAACTTGTCCCACATTGGTGTGGGAACAAAAAAATTGTTAGTTTATATATGCAAACATTTATAACATATTAAGTTCTAATGTTATGTTTTACTTCGGCATCTACCCATGCGCATGGGGGGGGGGTGCAGATTTGGTTGAAATCCCTTAATAAAAACAATGTGATGCATGCAGACACGAATGCAGCTCCGAAAACCCGGGTCTTGTGCGAGCAAATTTTTGTTAGTGTCAGCTACTGGTTTTTCTCGTGCTTGCTATTGGCTACTGTGACCGACCGGCCTTCTCCAGTTGTTCTCTGGTTCATCCAGCAAGTTTCAAGCCCCCGGATCAAACAGACCCAAATCACTTTTTCGGTCAGACGACGAACCAAACACCTCTGGAACACCCATTCGTCTGATTCGAGTCAGATCCAGACCCTGGATCAGACCAACCAAACAGCCCCTAAGTTCATATTCCAGTCAACAAAGTCGTGATCCAAAAAAATTAAAGAAACAAAGAGACCATATTCACATGTTTTTTTCTTTCATATAACCAAACGATGACGTCATGAATCGAAGCGCACAATCGTATCGTATTACTCTAAGTGAGTTTTTGAAAAGATTTAAATCATCAAGTCATATCATTTTCAAAAAAAATAAAAGTAAATTTGTTCACAACATTGTTTAAAAGATAGTAGCGGAAGCATAAGTGAAATCATTGTTTTAAAAAGAGTTCATGACATGACACCAAGTGAAAGCGAGGTCCCAAATGCAAGTGTTCCTTCAAGTGGACCCAAGTGTATGCAACGCCATATGGAACAATCTATTTACCTGAGAAAACATGTTTGAAAACGGTCAACAATAATATTGGTGAATTTACAGGTAAGTATATGAAAGTAAACATGCGTAAAAAGACGTTTTTGAAAGATGTTTACGAAAACCATTATTTTACGTGGTCGTGTTGATCAAACACAACTATTGTTTTGAATCACTAAAATCGATGCTTGACTAAGTTTTGCCCCAATGCTAACCGTTAAATCCCAAACATTCGTGAAAATTAGGTCAATTTTATACCCATTTCGTTCGGCACCCGGAGTTAGCGCTATTAACGCGCGTATGGTTTGTCAAACCTGATAAGTCAATCCAGAATTACCATAGACATCATACAGTTAACAGTCTAATTGCGTAGGGTCTTATATGGGATGATATAAATCGTGTCTCATACATTCAGTGTGAATTGCCGAGTGTCATTAAGTAAAAACACTCATTTTCATAACCAAAACCAAGTTGTCAAATAATCAAACATGTTTAATCATTTACTTGACTTAAACAAATACTCGCCAGCATGCGTCACGAACTGGTACACATGCGTGGTTTTTATCGTGTCTAGTGTTGTTATGCATCAATGTTATTTAGAAATAAACACTAAAATAGATTCGATAATTCCGACACATCTTCGGATGTATCACATGACACATTTCAGACATACACGTGATATACATGCTAGCATCATCGCACGGTGTAGCCGGCTAGCTAGTGACATCCGGGTCGATGCGGTTCCTTCCAATTCTACCAACAAATTATCAACAAGCATAATATATATGTAGGAAATCAATTCGAGGCATGAATCTCGTATCTAAAACTGATGCATGCATCAAAACACTTCAAACTATGATCTAAATGATGGGTTTCAGGCACTACAAGCATACTTAAACTCTTAAGGGTGCATGCAACCTAAAACCAGGATCTATGTTTTCTCTATCGGACCTACAACTAAGAACAAATAACGAACCCTAGTCTATTTTCGAAAATAAACAAACATGTAAACAAAACAGACAGAGTTACATACCTTTTAGTTGTTATAGTAAACAACTAACACAATCCCCTTCAACGTTGAGAAGCTAGCACCACAAGCGTCGTGCCTCTAATGGGATCACACCCAAGTACTCCAAAGGGAGAAAATTAAACTAGAAGTGGTTAGTCCAAAATCGAATTTTGGTTAAACCACAAAGGGGGGAGAAAGAGAGAGGCGAATACTCAAGCCTGATAAGCAAGTTGGAATGAATCCCTAAGGCCCCTATTTATAGCCTTGGATATCCTCCTCACTTTATAATTCCACCAATGTGGGATTATTAGAATTTTCGAAATTCTCCTAACCCTAGGAGGATTTTCGAAAATCTCAATGTGGGATAAAACCATTCCTAATATAAATCAACTATTGATTTAATATTTATCTCCTTTAATTAACAAACTGTTAATTATCCTCCCAAATAGTTTTGTCTAGTTAATTATTAAACTATAATAATTAACAACACTATTACTTTTTCCCTTTTAATTAATTCTCCATTTGCTGAGTCTCGAGGGCAACCCAAAAGGACTGTGCTGCTATCAATTATAGTTATAGGCTTAGACACCTAATCCAACAGTCTCCCACTTGGATAAGTCTAATAACTATTATTGCCTTTGTAACTTCCTAATTGATCAGCAAATTATAGCTTCCAACGAACGCTGTCGAACTCTGACCTAGTCAGTTCGTGTCCTAAGATAAGAGATCATATAATCCTTCGTTCTACAAGATATCATTCGAACATGAGACATGGAATGTAATCAATCTCATTGTTCAGTACTTCGTTTCTCAATTTCCGATTTGTAATGACTTTAGAACTTCAATTGAACACATCAATTTAGTCCTGACCGGGCCCGGCACTATAAGTCAACATCAAATCACCGAGGGGCCCAAAGATATCACTTTTCCCGTTAGGGCAAAAGAAACGAATAAACTTTGACTTATATGCTTGTACCATCTACTCATCAAATCATGCACAACAATACGTTTTATAACATCGAGTTACCGATGCGTTTACATATCATCAATGCACAACTGACTTGCAAACCACAACTCATATATCTCCGCTTAAAGATTATAGGATATTATCGTCTCAGAGTTACTCGTGATAAATTCCATGAAGTAATTCTCTGAGCGTGGGTTTATCCAATACTTAAATTCTCCATTTCAAAGTACTCATGAATATTGCAGCAATTCTATTGCTATGTCGAACACTCTTTAGACAATCTACAATCTCATTCATGACAGTCTTAATTCATACTTACTTCCAAAAGTATGACCGACCGTGGAGTTTTGAATAATCTAATCATTCAGGAAGTAAAACATGCAAAATGAAACACAAATAATAAACAATTGACAAAAGGTAGTAAACAAACTCATAAATAATTCTCCATTATTTAATCACCAAAAGTCAATTACATTTACTTTGTTATAAGTTTCAATATAACTACCAAAAACTACATCATCCTTCAGACCAATGCCCCTAGCATGCTGATGGTGTCGAATCCTACTCAGACCCTTCGTAAGCGGATTTGCAGGATTCTCCTCTGATGATATCCTCTTCACAACGAGGTACCCTTCTTCTACTTTATGTCTGATGAAATGATACTTTCTGTCGATATGCCTTGAATTGCGATCATTTCTTGCATCCTTTGCCAAAGCAACTGCACTTTCATTATCACAGAAAAGTTCAATTGGCTCCTTAATGGTTGGCACAACTCCAAGATCTCCGATGAAGTTCTTCAACCAGATAGCCTCCTTTGATGCTTCGCTTGCTGCTATGTACTCTGATTCACAAGTAGAATCAGCCACTGTTTCTTGCTTGGAACTCTTCCAAGTCACTGCTCCTCCATTCAAGGTAAAGACCCAGCCAGATTGAGACCGAAAGTTGTCTCTATCTGTTTGAAAGCTGGCGTCACTATACCCAGTCACTTTCAATGTATCACTGCCACCAAGTACTAGGACCCAGTCCTTAGTCCTTCGCAGATACTTGAGAATATTCTTTACCGCAACCCAATGAGCTTTACCTGGATTTCCCTGATAACGACTAACCATGCTCAAGGCAAAAGACACATCAGGACGAGTACATGTCATAGCATACATAATAGATCCAACGGCGGAAGCATATGGAACTCTACTCATTTCTGCTAACTCTTCATCTGTACTCGGGCTCTGAGTCTTACTCAGTTTGGTATTGCTCTGGATGGGTAAATCTCCTTTCTTTGAATTTTCCATACAGAATCGCTTCATTACTTTATCCAAGTATGTACTTTGATTCAGTCCAATTAGCCTTTTACTTCTATCCCTTGAAATCTTTATCCCCAGAATATAAGCAGCCTCTCCTAGATCCTTCACAGCGAAACACTTTCCAAGCCAGGACTTAACCTCCTGCAAGGTTGGAATGTCATTTCCTATAAGGAGTATGTCATCAACATACAACACTAGGAAGGTTACTTTACTCCCACTAGCTTTGACATATACACAGGACTCATCCTCACTTCTAGAGAATCCAAACTCTTTGATTTTCTCATCGAAGCAAAGATTCCAACTGCGAGATGCTTGTTTTAATCCATATATGGATTTCTCAAGCTTGCACACTCTATTAGGAAACTTTGCATCTACAAAACCTTCTGGCTGACTCCTGTAAACATCCTCAGCCAGCTTCCCATTTAGGAAGGCAGTTTTGACATCCATCTGCCAGATTTCATAGTCATGAAACGCAGCTATGGCCAGCATTATCCTAATAGACTTTATCTTAGCTACTGGTGAGAAGGTCTCATCATAGTCAACCCCTGGGGTTTGAGTAAATCCCTTCGCCACCAGTCGTGCTTTGAATGTGCTTACATTACCATGCATATCGGTCTTCTTTTTGAAGATCCATTTACAACCAACTGTCTTTCGACCAGGCTGTTCATCAATCAAGTTCCAAACTTGATTGTCATACATGGACTGTATCTCGCTATCCATTGCCTCTTTCCATTTTGCAGCCTCAGGGCCCGCCACGGCTTCCTTGTAGTTAGCTGGCTCATCCAAATTTACCAGTGTGTTATCACTGATAAACGTGTCACTATCTGCAGTTATATGGAAACCATAGAACTTAGGTCGGACGCTAACTCTTTCAGAACGCCTAAGAGGTAATGAATTGTCAACTGGTTCAACTGGAATCTCTTCCTCTGGTTGAACCCTAGCGGTCTCAGAAGTTCCTTCATCGGTTGACTCTTGAATCTCTTCAAGATCAACGTGGCTCCCACTGTCTTCTTTGCATATGAGCTCTTTCTCGCGAAAGACTCCTCTTCGTGCTACAAAGACCACGTTCTCACTTGGTCTGTAGAACAAATATCCAAAAGACTTCTGTGGATAACCGATGAAAACACACTTCTCACTTCGAGGTTCAAGCTTGTCGTGAGTCTCTCGTCTAACGAAAACCTCACAACCCCAAACCTTGATATGTGCTAGTGAGGGGACCTTTCCCGTCCACATTTCGTGAGGTGTTTTGGCAACTTTCTTTGTTGGGACAAGATTAAGGATATGGGCGGCAGTCTCTAAGGCATACCCCCAGAATGTGATTGGAAGTGAAGCTCGACCCATCATGGAACGAACCATATCTAACAAGGTTCGATTGCGTCTCTCAGCTACACCATTAAGTTGTGGTGTCCTAGGAGGTGTCAATTGTGAAACTATTCCACATTCCTTAAGATAGTCGAGGAACTCGATACTAAGATACTCTCCGCCTCTATCCGACCTGAGCATCTTTATCTTCCTGCCTAGTTGATTCTCGACTTCTTTCTTGAACTCTTTGAACCTTTCAAAAGTTTCTGACTTATGCTTGATTAGGTAGACATATCCATATCTACTATAATCATCAATGAAAGTCACATAGAATCGATTAGCATCTCTTGTGGTAGATCTGAAGGGCCCACACACATCCGTGTGTATGAGATCCAACAAACCTTCACCTCTTTCACAAGATCCAGTGAAAGGTGATTTTGTCATCTTACCCAGAAGACAAGACTCGCATGTATCTTCTGACCTTAAGTCAAAAGACTCTAACACCCCATACTTTTGGAGCTGTTCCATGCGTTTCTTGCTAATGTGTCCAAGACGACAATGCCACAAACATGCTTCGTCTATACCATTAGATGAATCAATTTGAAATACACTATTACCTAAGTTGTCTACACATGTCACAGTTTCATACACACCATTACAAGGTAAAGCTTCAAAATAGAAAACACCATTCTTATAAGCAGAAATGGAACCATTCTCATCATTAAAAGAAAAACTAAAACCTTGTTTAAACAATGCATGAAAAGAAATAATGTTTGGTGTCATTTCTGACGAGTAGCAACAATTCAATAACTCTAAAGTAACACCATTACTAAGCACAAGACTATAAACTCCAATCTTGGTAACAGGTGAAGATCGCCTATTCCCCATGATCAGGTTCATCCTTCCATGCTCCATATCTTTACTTTTTCTTAGTCCCTGCAAAACAGAGCAAATGTGGAATCCACATCCTGTGTCAAGGACCCAAGAATTAGAAGATAATGAGTTATTAGATGAAATAGTGTATGTACCTGCAGAAGATGGTTTCACTTTTCCATCCTTAATGTCCTGCAGATACTTTGGGCAGCTTCTTTTCCAATGACCCTTCTCATTGCAATAAAAGCAAGTAGCCTCTTTGGGATCAGAGACAGGGGCAACTTCAGAACCTTGCTTTGGCTGAGACTTTCCCTTCCAGTTCTGTTTAGGAGGACCTTTCCTCTTCTTCCCCTTTCCCTGACCAATGGCTAGAACAGGAGTATTAGCAGGAGCGGGAACAACATTCTTCCCCTTCATTCCTGCTTCAGTCGTTCTTAGAAGATTGTGCAATTGAGCCAAAGTGGTCTCACTGTTGTTCAAATGATAGGTCAAGATGAACTGATCATAACAACTAGGTAAGGAGTTCAGGACTATGTCAATAGCCAACTCCTGATCGATTTGCACATTCAACTTCTCAAGGCGTTCCACGTAACGTTGCATCTTTTGCACGTGAGCGCTAACTGACTCCCCTTCTTTCATCTTGCTAGATATGAGGGACCTTACTATCTCGTACTTCTCTTGACGAGCTCGCTTATGGAACTTTTCCATAAGGTCCTTGTTCATCTCGTACGGCCAGTAATCCTCATAGTACCTTTGCAATTCAGGGATCATAGTGGCAACCATGACGCAAGCAACCTTTGATGCATCCTTCTTGTGTTGCTCGTACGCGGCTAATTCATCAGCAGTGGCGGTCTCTTCGTTTATTTCTACAAGGTCTTCTTCGAGGACATACTCCTTGTCTTCAAAACGAAGGGCCATCTTGATGTTGCGCATCCAGTCACTATAATTGGCACCATCCAATATGACTTTGGAGCAGATATTCAGTAAGGAGAAGTTGTGGGTGGAGGAGGAGGAGGAAGCAGTAGTATCCATTGGAGTAGTCATTTCTAAAAGTAGAGGGTAGATAAGTTAGATGAGAATAATTAGGAGTACAACTTATAAAATTCACAACTTAGAAAAGGGATGCCGTAATCTAATCGCAAATTATATAATGTAGGATTATTCTTTTGAGATTCATTGAAACTATTCAATGGCATGTTTAATCTCGGAATATGCTCTTCCATTTGTGACTGGGATACCGAGGATCACAAACAAGATGTGAATAACCATGCAAATCTGCTTGGCAACCTCAATGTCATTTATCATCTCAATTGATGTGCTGGTTAACCACATGCGCTCCATCAACAATGATAATTCTTGAGATACCCATTACCACTCTTTATTAGTCCCTATTAGTGTGCTGGTTAACCACGCACGCTCCACTAATGACTTATAAAGTGTAATGTGCAATTTCATGGGTTAGCATACAATTTCACATTTTTCCTAAAAGTAACTAGGAATAGTAAATATAGGTTTAGTTACTTTCAATATCATTATACTTTTAATGTTATTAATTTAGTCCTATCAAACCCGTTCGGCTAACGACCCTCCACTAGTCAAGGGAGCGGTGGGTGAGGAATGTACACCCATTCAACTGCCATTTTATAGGCAATCTCCTTATACCCCCCTTTTAGACCAGCTTCGTGAATGAGGCCTAGTATTGGTTGACTGACTTTATTCTTATACATATAGTAATTATTAATCTTTTACATATAGTATAAGGTGTATTTTAAAACTTTTTCAAAATACTAGGTTTATTAGGAAATAAACCCATGGATCAAATTCGTATATATATATATACTATATATAATTTACGAATTTATATATATATATATATCAAATACAATTAATTATCTATTAATAAGTATATACATATATATATCTTATAGGATAACTATTAATTTAATTAACTTATCCTAAGGCATTCGAAATTCTAGGAGCAAGATTAGGTTTACTATAACCCTAATTACTAAAATCGAATTTTCAAGCCTCCTACAAAATCGAAATTCAACCTCATCAAATTTATTCTAGTCATAGCTAATTCAATAGAAAACAAGCCTTATGCTCTGATACCACTGATGGGTTTCAGGCACTACAAGCATACTTAAACTCTTAAGGGTGCATGCAACCTAAAACCAGGATCGGGGTATTCGGGTGAGCATAAAAACGGATTGTCGGGTCTTTACATGTGGAACCAAGGCTAGAGAACATCAAGAAATTTACATGCATTCATAAAAGAATGAGAAGAGAGGATAGAGGTGCTCACGGAGGAGCTCGTGTTGGCGATGGCAGGGTTGTGGTGGAGTGAACAGTGGCGGACAGTGGCAGCTCAACAGCGACAGAGCGTCGAACAACGGCACGTCGGGGCTAGGGTGTTCAGTCGTGAGAGCTTGAAAGTGTGAGGGTGTTTGCTTGTGAGCTCTTGAGGGTTTGGTAAAAGTGTTTGAGGTATGAGGAGTGTGGTTTTAAATAGGAAGAAGGGTGGTGTGTGATTGGGTGAGGGTGGGTGGCGGTAATGGTGGTGACGTGGGGTGCCTAGGCCTGCTAAAGGAGGGTAGAGTAATGATGGTGTGGGTGGTTAAGGTGGGTCGGGTATTAAATTCTTGAGTCTGAATTTGAGAGGGAAAGAAGGGGAGAGTAGCGAGAGAGAGCCGTGTCACACCCCAACCGACGGCGGAATTTGTCGGGGCATGATGATTGTCCAAATGCTCATGACAACTAATTTAAGTTGCAATTTACTTTAACATGCCCTTTTTATTTATTTAATGAAGAACATCTTACAAACATAATTATACATAACGAAACAACATAAACACTGATTTAAGTCCTTAACTAGGTCCAGCATCCTAGTATGATCACAAAAGGCTCAAGCATGGTTCCCTGCAACATGTATAAGATAAAGTGTCAACTACAAAAGTAGTTGGTGAGTAAACATAGGTTTTGTGTATATCATTTATATAAAACATGCGATCTATGTGTTAAGTGAACATTCGTAGAGTATGATAAACGAGTAATGTAATAGAGTACATAATATGAGCGTATCAAACCCTTGACAATTAGGTTTCCAATCACCCATTGAAAATACGTTTCAATTTACCGGGTGGGTTGTCATACCAATAGATCTATTATTGTTACCCCGACTTGGTATGTTAATGAATCCGATTCGAGTTTGAGTTTGAGCACAACAACATCAATAATCCAAACAAGTTCAACACACTTAGAATACACATAACGAGCATAAAGTTCGCATATATTTTTAGAGTCGTATATATAGAGTTTGAGTTTGAGATAGAGATACATGTTACACCCCAAAGTATTAAAAGAGAAGGAATCACCCTCCTAATAATAACAAGAGTTTATATCGCATCATATCCCATAATAATAAAAAGAGGGGGTATGGATATTCACTTGATAAGGAGATCGGAAAAAGATAGATAACACCGAAACGCAAAAGGTAATTAACCCTGAGATTATCCTAATGACATAAATAGGCTATATAAATAAGAAAATTCACAAAGGAACCGAGTTCTAAGTATCTAAAGAGTTATAGAAACGCTATGTTTAATTGAGTTAAAAATTACCGTTTTACCCTTTATAGTCATAGTTAAATGATAATATGAAGACGCGCATTCCTATAAGTAAACGCTCACTCCGGGATCACCCAGTGAGGTATGCCAGTTCCCAATTGGGATTTATGTGACACCCTCGCTTTGCCAGAAACCCCAGTGTACATGCGCTTACCCTTCCGGTCCGCACGAACTTTAAATATCCGAATAACTCGGTATATTAACATTTTATTATTTTTCACTTGTGAATCTATAAATATATATATTAACATGTTTTGGTTCAGAAAATTATATTACAATTCAAAATGGATTGGAAAAGGTGAGAAATGTGTCGTTATAACACCACTTGTCTATTTTTCTTCATAAATTAGTATAATACATCTTATGCGGTTAATGCACCTTTAAATAACTACTGAAAAACTGCTGCTAGCACAATTTTGTTCATAGTTTACAACAATAAAGAAGATATACGTGTGTGTTTAGGGTTTTGAAGTTGCTGAAATGTGCCCCTAATAATCTATCAGATTCTAGCAACAGTAAACTTCTAGAAAAGGGTTTAAAAGATACCACCATTCAATAGAGTTTATACTTTAAAGTCTAATTCTCTAAACACGTGTTGTTAAGTAATAGATTAACATATCCCTGAAGATTAGTATATATTTCCTATTTACATAAAAGTTACTTACTATTGAAGTATTGATCTTCCTTTAATTGATACCCAATACAAAAAATATCATACAAACACGACTCAAGGCATTATAGAAGAAAGGCGCCAACAAGCTGCGTCGTTAACCCTTTCTGAATAGCAAACCTTAGACGCGTAAAAACGACATTCATCAACCTAGGGGACGCGAAGTTTTCAAACAAGACCTTCTGGAACCTGATTTCTTATTAAGCAATCCATAAAGAGGTAAATAGAAGGAAAAGAAAAGATCACTTTGAAACAAAACCAGTCTGATGAGATATTTAATCCAGAAACCTGATTTTAATCTCTAAACTTTGGAAGAGACAACCATGTCCAAACATCATCATAATATATAAATGATTAGGCCTGATTGTTGATGAAGGCACAAATTTTGGTGCGCAATGTACAAGCCGAATCAACATAAGGGCTAAATAGGAAATACACATGGTCCACACCTTTATCCTCGATAACCTCTATATCTCCCCTCCATCCATTTCTACCCAAAATACCCTTGTAATACCATCCCCTATCCTTCAAAATATCCTTCTCCCCCACATAAACAAGTATCTTGGAGCATCCAATATCCGACACTTTCGGATCCATATCCGGGTTAATCAGCGGGTCATCCACCCCACTTGTTCCCGGGTGGGCAAACTTCCATAAATCCGCGATTGAACTCGTCCACGGGTTGTCATCCGATTCTGACCCGACCCGGTCCTTCCCCCAGAAATACGGGTGGAGCAAGACGACACCCTGAAGATTCACACCCCCACCCGGGTTTTCAGACCCGACCCGAATTGCCATATGGTGGGCAATATTGGCTCCGGCACTGTCGCCGGCGAAGAACACGTTAGCAAGATCTGCGTACTCGTTAACCCATGGATCCGGGCCGGATCCGGATCCGTGTAGCGCGGCCCACCTGATTGCTTCCCATGAGTCGTGGAAGCAGGCGGGAACAGGATGGTCCGGCGCCGTCCGGTAGTCGACGGAGAGTATGACGGCGTTAGATTCGGCGGCGATGAGGTTTAAGAAGGAGTGGTAGACTGGGGGAAGCGGCGGTTTCGATGATGAATCCGCCGCCGTGGAAGTAGATGAGAAGGGGGCGCTTTTTATTGGGAGTTTGGGGGGGTTTGGGGATGTAAAGGCGGACGGAGAGGGGGGTGTCGGGTGAGATAACGACGTCTTTGGATTGGACGCCGGAAGAAGGGTCGACGCCGGCGGGAACGGTGGCGGTGCCGCCGAGTTTTTGGTAGCGGCCGTCTTTATATACCCGGATGAAGCCGGGGATTTCTTTGATGATTTCATCCACCGATGACTCCATCTGACTGACTTACGGGAGGTTTTGGTCCATTTGTAGTTATATAATTAATTAACTATATGTAACATATACTATATTTCTTGTTGTATAGTATTTTATATTTTAACATATTTAAAGATATAGATATCATGTTCACCGTTCATCATAGTCCACACGTTTCTTATCAAGAAAGAGAGATCTGATCCGTCGCGTACCCCCGTCTTCTTTCCTCAGATTCACGGCCCTCGTCATCGATGGGATTTCCACCATTGTTGCTTAGATATTAGATTTTAAAACCCTAATTTTGTAAATCAATGATTCTAGTTAAACAGTTATACATGATTAAAAAAATAAAATTTCACCATTAAAAAACATTTGCGCTTGAGTTCATTTAAGAAGAGAAAAAAAAGGAAAATGATTATGTGAAAGTTTTTATGTTCCCGAGTTTCACTTAACGTTGTGTTCCCAAGTTCACTTAAGAGAAAAAGAACGTAAAGAGGAGTAAAAATATTTGTGTTCCTGAGTTTCATTTAATGAGAGAAATGAAAGGGAAAAAAATTGTGTTCTCAAGTTTGGTTACTTCTCAATTGTTTAAACTACCTTTGAAATAACAATATTTTTTGAAACATTGCAATAAAGCATCTGACTGTGATAAACGCCTAGTCGTCGCCAAAGAAAACATCATAGCCTAAAAAAAGAAAATGCCCAGACGGAAGTCCGATGAAAAGAGGAACGCAACCCCATTACTCAAATTTTAGACCACGTAAACTCATGATCTTAACCGCCATAAAGGCTGAGATCCCATGACGGTTGCTAGAAACATCTCGCCTCCACCAGAGACATTATACCAAAACCCCATTAACCAGAAGAAAAAAAATGACTTGTAGAACAACTCCCATAAGCATAGTTTATCACTGGCAACATCGGCACACGGGCTGTCGCCAAAGCATAGAAGACAATAATGACGACTACAAACACGGACATACGGCACGGACAGCGCTGAAAGCGCCAAACGTCATGCTTTGAACCAGCTGTACTTGCGTTACGGGCAGCAATCTCCGCTAATCTCGGGGGTATGACGTCAGCGGCAAAGACTTGCCATCGGTCACGCAAATCGCAAATGACAACGATTGCCACCATCAACGATTGCTACCATCAACTGACCACTACATACTACAAGGCAGATCGCAAGCAGTGTATGTATGTTATTAATGAGAGGAAAGTACAGCACAATGAAGCTAACCAAGATGCATGCATGATCTTAAATTTTGAAAGGATTTGGTTACGGGAATCTTTCATAAGCTTAGGGTAAATGTGTCTTAGAAGCACTTACCATGGTTATGTAATTGACAAGAGTACTCCTGCTCTGAATAATAAAGAGATCTTAACGTCGATTGTAGCTGTATTAGAAGCGCAACTCTATTAAATTAACAAATGTCATGACTTAATTAAATTGCTAGAACTTAACGCTCAATTAAACTGTATGAAGCGCACTTTATTTAATTAAGAAAGTATGGAATAAAAAGAGAATTAACGTCACCGTGCCAGGAAAAAAAATTTGGACCATTTCTCAATTTGTACGTGTTATCCTTGGCATGGACCATTTCTCGATTTGTGCGTGTCATCCTTGCGCAGGGGCCATGCTAATCTTCTCTGTATCGTTCCAATTTTATCGGATGTCCCCGAAGGGACAAAAGTATTGACCGAGCGCTGCTAAATAAACCCTGCGAAAGTTGATCGTGTAGTCGATGTGGGATGGGGGAGGAACCGATTAGTTCAATATTTTAACTCTTCTCCACCCTTGCTTGCGTGCACCTTGTTTTTAATTAATGTGCTTTCGTTATTATATTATATTGTATTTTTAACATGCACTTTCTTCATTTTAAATTTAATAGAATAGAACAAGATATATCATAAAATAGACATCAAATTCAAATTGTTGTTCTAAAACGTGAAGGACTTTAATCTTTGCGGAGTCCGTCCATTGATGATGAGTAAAAGCAACATACGGCGAGGAGGCGTAGGCGATATTTCCCGGTTGCTTTGCCCAGAAGAAAAAGGGATTTAATTAAATGCGATAACTAATATTAATATCTCTCGGTCCGAGCCGGTGTTGCAGCAAAACCCATATGAAATAATATTTCGTTTAGATTGAGATCAAGCTGAGCCTTAACTGAATACTGATTATATAAGTGTACAAAGACAAAAACATAATGTTTGCCAAAGAAAGCAAACAAAAAATACATATTTTGTAAGCAATTATAATTTTTTAGACTCTATGCAAGCCGCGTTTTGCGAGTGAAAAAAAAAATCGTAATACATAAACAACGCTTTGAGTGGATCCGAATGGATCACATCGAGTGGCTTGTGAGTCTTGTAACTAGTTATATCAAAGGGTAGTCTCATAGGCAACTGCAGCTTTTGTGAGGAAGTCTCATAGGAATTGATCCGGCTTTAATTACTACCACTAGCGGGCTCTTCTTTTTCCGAAGGCTTGGACTAGGTTAACGAACTGGTCTAGGTTATTTGGAAGTCTCAGTTCCTATTCGAAAAGCCACAACCATTTACTGCAACCATATCTATGCAGTTTACCTATCTGCAGGTAACTCGGTCCAGCATCAACACGTGGAACTCGACATTCACTTTGTTCACGAAAAGGTTCATATTAGTTACATTCGAGTTCTACACATTCCAACCGATTACCAGAATGCAGATATTTTCACTAGATGACTACCACGCCAACTTTTGATTCGTTTCTCATCCAGTTTGGACATCCGTCCTCCTCATGTTCCAACTAGAGGGGTGTATTAACATGTATATCATAGTTTAGATAAATATACTGTATTTATTTATCCTATTATCTAAAGTTTAGATAGATCCATAGTGTTTGGGCATGGTATAGTTCCATATCGTATTTGTGTATATATTGGTCATTATCAGCGAAGGAGACCATCTTTGAATCCTCGATACTTTACAGCAATTACTAATTACATGCTATGAATATAAGTGTTTATCAATCGATACCTTGTTCGTGAACCAGTTGGTATTGTGGGTTGGGGATCCCATTTTCGGGTTCTTGTAAAAGATTGGGATTCTTCTCCCTGAGAAATGAACATTCATATGTTAACAATAGAGACAACAAAATTGGGCAGTCAAAATAGACTTTCAAAACATTCGACCCGTTTGACCCGTTTTTTTTAATTTTACTTATTTGAGATAAAGAATCACTCAGTTAAGTATTCAACACATTAATGGATAATCTGGGTGAAATTGTAACCTTTGGTTGATAAGTGAAGTTAAACAGATCTGTACACAAAAAGAACATAATGAAGCCGAGATGAGACTTACGTTTTTGAATATATGAAAAGACCAACGCCAACAACTGAAAACGATATGTAATATAACCACTCAACCTGCAGCAGAAGACGCATTTGGTAAAACTCGACATATACAATAAAAAGAAAAGACAAGAACAAATCAAGATTCACGAAAAGAAATTCATACCTGCTGTTGGTAGAAAAAAATGCGAATGAGAACATCCCACATATCCGACGTGAGGAGTGACAGATTAAAAAAAGTTGCACCACTTGCCTGTGTAGATTTCAATGATAATATGTAACTCCCAAACAACCTCAAAATTTGTACAAAAGTTACCAAGGCTGTCTACAAGAAAAGAACAAACCTGTAGAATAAGAGGAGCTAAGTTGTACAACATTAAGAATGTGGCCGTGTAACCAACAAACGTTAGTATCTGTAGGAAGAAAAAAAAGGTCGATGAAATTATCCATTCATTGATAAATCATACATCTGTCACACTTACAAGTTCAGGAGACCATGTCACTGCCTCGAGATTCTTCCTCTCGAACATGACACTAGATATATATTTGTTATGGAAACAAACAGAGAGAACCACTGGATAAGAAAGTGTAAACTGCGATACATAGACACTGGTCTATTAAGGTGTATAATTATTCCGAAAAGGTATTTGGGTAATTTTGCTTAATATCTTAAAGTTCCTATAATCTTCATGCAAAAGATACCTTGTATCATAGAAAAGGATACATCTCAACAACACTAAAGAGCATTCCAAACAGACCAAGCATTGCATATACTTCAAGACCGCCGTTTTTCTTGACACAAAATTCCTGCAAAACGGATGAATGTATATAATATTCTTGGAGGTGGAAATTTCGCTCTTTATTACAAAAAAATAAGATAGTCTTTATAATAATATGAATATATGGGTTGGCTTATTACCCAACCCACCATTTTATCGCCTCTAACAAGTGTCTGACCTGACCAACATTGCTCAGTGCATAAAAAAGTGTCGCTCCAATGACAAGTATATCACCCAAAAGTGGATTCGAACCACCTGAAATGCAAAAAGTTATCAATCTATGATCTACTTTATGTAGTATGAAAACTATAATTTAAATGTTTTTCTGAAATCATCACCTCCACCACCAACACCAGCATCAGAAAGAACCACTAAACAAAGGCCTAACCCACAAATGGTGGCGCCAAGGAGCTGCCATAGAGAATAAGTTGTGCCCAAAAATAACCAAGTAAAAAGAATGGCCCATGCAACAGCCCAGCTATCTAATAACGCTACACTTGTAATTGATGTGAAGTAATATGCTGAATTAACTGCAGTCAATAGTTAAAGGTAAAAAAAAAGTCAATATCTTCATATGAGAACCTAAAGGGTTACCTATGTACCAAATCACAATATAAACATAGATTAACACGTCAAAGTGGACAAGATGGGTGGGTCGGGTAGCACGTCAAAGTGGAGCAAGATGGGTGGGTTGGGTAACACGTCAAAGTGGGTCATTTTAGTACATGTTGATACTACAATAGACTTTGGAATGACATTTTTACTACTTTGACTTGTTCCCCTTATGGCTAAGTTTTTTAGTTAACTATTTTGACACGTTTAAGATAAAAACACAACCCAAATCAAAAAGGTCTAACAGTTAAATGGTTTGAAATTACCACTTCTACCAAATTCTAATTCAGTTGCATGAAATTGAGTTACATGAGAAAACAGTCAAAAGAATGAGATGAAGAGAAGCAAACCTACAAAGATAATTGCCTTGGACATCAAAAAATGCTAAAAGAGCATACCAATACCATGGAATCTGCAAAATTTTCCAAAATGCATTATATATTCTTAAGAGCATTCACTCTATGTTCTCCATCCTCAGTCCTGCATAATTTTAATTAAAAATCATCAATTTCCGAAATGTATTCCCTGTTTTCTAAAACCCTCACATCCCATTCCTCGTATCTATCCCTATTTTAGAACCTTGAATTACTGATTTTCCTTAAATTGTGAAGATAAATGAGGATCCTATTGTGAATGCTCTTAATCATAAAACAACAATCAAACTTTAAACCAACTTAATTACTCAGAACCTAAGTACCCAAGCAAAAAATGATAACTAAGCTTTATAAAGACAGTTTGAAACATAGATACGATATATAAGTTTGTGAGTAGATGTGAAGGAAGGTGAGAGTAGGTACAATGAGTTCATGGCGTCGGTACAACAAGATGCTTCCATTGACCACGGTCAAAGACAGATAGCCAAAAAATCCCAGAGTAACAGGTGAATTAGCACCTGTTGAGAAGAAACAACTCAGGTTGATTTTTAGGGCTCTAAACTAAAACCGATCGATTTAGTTAACCACTCATTGACGGCAGCAATGAAATCAGTAATTTCCAGTTGATATTGATTACCATACAACAACATTAAAGCCTCAATAAACACTAACTTTCACCGATTTGATTAAGTTTAGGGCTGACTAGATACATGCATCATAATTGCAAAATTCACAAAATGGAATCGAAAGAGGGTGATTTAGTTATTTATTACCGAGATCGGCAGAGAGGGATGAGGTGAGGTTCTGAAGTGCGAGTATAAAGGACATCAACTGTCCGAGTAGTAAAACAGATACCACCTTCCAAATCTCCGATCTCTGCCACTGCCACCACCGGAAGGAGGCCATATTCTCACAGATAAGATCCCCAAATCAATATCTGCAGTAATGGCGGGAGATAGCGTGTTCCCTTGGCGGTTGACTTTTATCAGTTGCTCAAATTTTAAATTGCCAAAAAAATAATAATAATAATCACATTTATTTTTTATTCACTTTTTAAATGCTTTGTCAATCCATTCTCATTTCTTTTCAGTTTTTTAAGTTTCAGTTATAAAAAAAACAACTTGATATTGATATTTGATGAAAAATTTGTCTTTAGTTGTTAGCCACATCAACTATATGACACCCCTCAAAGAATCGGCTCCTGATTACACACAATGGAAAGAAATAGATGTCCTAGTTTTGCAGAGGATTTACTCTACACTTTTTAATGATCTACTTGTCCATGTAATTGAAAACTTGAAACCGACACTATGTGATACGGATTATGAGAAAGCCCGTATCCAAGCCCGATTGGCCTATCCACCCATGGGCCCACTATCTTTATTTTAACCTAGTTCCTTGTTTTACAAGCTTGTGTTTTCCTATTTAAAGAACATTGTATTTCATTATTAAGAGTTAAGTTTTGATTGATTAATAAAAAGATCCTGGAGGTTTATCCTAGATCCCTAGTCGCCTGGTTTAGGTTGACTGATTCGGTATCATTTGGCATCAGAGCCATGGCCGAATATCGGAGGCATCTTCATGATCATCAGCGTAGATTCGCCGCCGGAGGCAACGAAGATCATCATCGAGATCCCCGAGACGTGAAGGACCGTGATCAACCTCGTAGATTCGCCGCCAGAGGCAACGAGGAACATCACGCTTATCCACGATACGATGAAGACGGAATTGAACCAGACCAAGAAGAATGTTTGTTGATCCAAAAGCTTCTGGGTTGGTTTACTCTTCCGTCATCCGCTTCCCCGCATGTGCGGCTCGCGACATCCACGCCATCCACGCACTTCCCACCACCCGTGCAACCGGCGCCATCCGTGCAAGCCGTATCACTATGGCTCGTGTCTGTGTGACTAAAGATACAAAACATTTTTCTAAGTAACAAAGGCTCTCAGACTTTGGCCTTAGAGCATGTGTTCACGATGCTCACTCTCACAACATGTTCATACATGGATGAATATTGCCGGAAACTAAAGGACATTGTTGAATAGTTTGCCGACGTTAAATTTTTCGTATCCGAAGACTTGCTTGTCAAAAAGATGGTTTGCAGCCTTCGCCAAGAATAATGACACCATTACCGCCATCATCAACCAAAATTCTTATACTTGCACCGGCATAATGACATTTGAAACAAATTGATACCTGTAAAGTGTAACGTATAATATTTATTTTCATTTCAACCCGACATCTAGTTTTATGTATAATATTTCTTCTTGAGCCACAAGTATAAGACTCAGATGCCAAGGCACAGAGCCAACGAGGAACATTCTTTTCTATACGTTACCCATAGCTAGCTTTATCAACCTTTTTCTATCACTGAAAAATCTTATCTACCGAAAAAGATTCATCATAGTTCGGGAAAAAAAATCTTATATATCGAAAAAGATTCATCATACTTCGGGGAAAAAAAAAGTGTATAAAGCCACGAAAACATTCTTTACCGAAAATCCAGATTCATCATGGCTTTACCGAAAAAAGATTCATCTCATAGTTCGGGAAAAAAAAAAGTGGGAGTCCATTAGAGGGAATCCAGATGGCTATCTGGGACAAGGTTGCACCGACCTGTAATCCTTCCACTGTTTGGACCGAGAGGTTATCGCAACTCTGTTAAGCCAGCCTAACGCGGTGCCCTCTACTCTAGGAGCAATGTGGCCCAAGCCTTCGCCAGAACCACATAGCCCAAGTCCAAACTTGGAATGGGCAAGCCAGAAACTGCAACAGCTTGGCCCAACCGACATGGATCCTATCACAGTCCATCCCACTTTAAAGCCCTCACTTGAGTCACAGGCTTGCGTTACTAAGCCCGGCGAGAATTACATACCAGATGCTTTTTATAAACAAAGGTAAAGCCTCCAAAATTCTCGATGTGGGATGGAAACAGAAACTTTCTGTCATATAAAAAAGACATTTTTGCAAGTGTTAGATTTCCGTTTTAAAACCGGAGATCCGGAGAAACACACCTTGACTACATTCTGTGTAGCAGTTCTTTACCATATTGATCTTCCATCTCCGGCCTCCCTTGTCATTCAAGAGCTTTATGATCCAACGATTTGTTAGCGTGCCGGAAATTATGTCTACAGTTGTTCGATTTTCATTTACCATTATTATGAGTTAATTTTTATGTTTTAGTTTGGTTTCTACCCAGAACAGCTTTAATCTTCTTTCAAGCATCGATTCAAAGACATCTAAGCTCCTAAAGTTTATTGCTTTTACACAATCTGAATCTATTATATAGTTGATAACTTGATCATCATATCCTTGATCCTTAATTTGCTGTCACTGGTTGTTGAATTCATGAAATTTGCAGGTACTTGAAGCGGTATATACACGTCATTTGGAAACAGTGGTGGAGCTTGATAGAGATCTCCGAGGGGGCGGGGATCAAAAGATCGACCGATGGGGTGATAATCAATACATCCGAGGGGGCGATACTCCACAAATACAATTTTTTAAACATAAAATCGAGAAAATAGGTAGTTACGGACGGAAAAACCGAGGGGGCGGTCGCCCCCCCCCCCCCCGGCCCTAATGAAGTTGCGCCAGTGTTTGGAAACGGGTTTTGTTGATACGACAATAGTTGGATGGTTAGGATTGGTTTTTTAAAAGTAAAGGAGAGTTTGAGTAGAAAAGATTTGGAAATCTAGAGGGAGTCAAAAATCGTGTGTATTTTCTTTGTATTGTTCGCATTTGTAATGAAAAGTTGGCTGTTATTTCTTTAAAAAAAATGAAAGATCGTCTCTAAATCGAACAACTTCAACAAAAACGATATCGAGGTAAAAAATCGGGTTTGAGCAAAAAGTTTTGGCCACGGTCGGAGAAATAAGAAAGTATCATCATTCTCAACGGCAAGACGATGAATATAATGCAAGAAATAAATATTGTTCTTAATCATTATTTACTATGATATTTTAACGAAATAATTGTTGGTTAGGATTTTCGTTTAAAATGTCTTAGCGTTTTTTCTTTGTAAGTTACCAAATAAAAAAACATTATATTTAAAATCAATAAATTATATTCATCAACACAAACGTTGATTATCTGTAAAATCCACCATTTAAAGTCAACGAGCACATTGACCTCCTCACTATTCCCCCTTTCACTCCATCGACAACGTAGATATTTGCATTTTCATTTCACCAGTTAATTGACCCAAATACCCCCCATCTCCACCCTTTACAACCCCCACCACAACCCCATTTTCGTCATTTCACCTTTCATACTCTCCTCTTTGTACTCTTCCCTCCCTCTTTCCCCATCATTTATGATTTAACATTTTAACCCCCAAAACACACACACACCAAAACACACACCTGCAACAAAGCTTCAAATTCGTCAAAAATCCATCAAAATTCCATCAAATTGAGTGAAAAAATCATGAGGTCCAGCAATCATCTGATCGGATTGCTAAACTTCTTCACGTTCCTGCTCTCAATTCCGATTCTCGGCGGCGGAATATGGCTGAGCACGCGCGCAAACAACACCGACTGCATGACCTTCCTCCAGTGGCCGTTAATCGTCATCGGAGTATCCATCCTCGTCGTCTCACTCGCCGGATTCGCCGGCGCGTGTTACCGGAACACGTTCCTCATGTACCTCTACCTCTGGGCCATGTTTTTCATCATCGTTGTGCTTATCGGGTTTGTGATATTCGCGTATGTGGTAACTGACAAAGGGTCGGGTCGACCCGTGCTGAACCGGGAATACAAGGACTATTATCTTCCGGACTATTCGGGGTGGTTGAAGGATCGGGTCGCGAGCGATGAGTATTGGAGGAAGATTAGTTCGTGTATTCGTGATTCGGGTGTTTGTAGGAGATCGGGTCGGGCTGACGGTGGGTTTCCGGAGCCTGCTGATACGTATTACCAGCGCAAGCTCAATCCTATTGAGGTCAGTCGTTTATTTATTTATTTATTTTTCTATTACATTATTTTTTTTAAACTTATTCTAAAATTTTATACACAATAGGTGAAGCTTACGGGTATATAATCTAGTAATACATATGGAAATGACAAAGTTATCGGTTACTTAAAAAACTAAGAATTGTTAAGAATTTTAAAGGCAAATAATTTTTTAAACAAAGAATTAAAATAATTTTTTTATGAACACTAAAAGGTTAAATTATATATATGTTTAATGATTATTGACATTTAATAATGTTATTTAAATGAAGAAGTTAAATACGATATTTTTTCTCTTATTTATAAAAATGGATACCGCGTTATAAACTGTCACTAGCATAGTATTTCACGGGTTTCCAAATTCCAACTAGTTTAATCTTAAGCGTTCTGATTGATGAGTTAATATCAATGTTTTAAAAACCGGTTTTTTAATTGAACCGGAAAACTTTCCCGGGGCCGGTTCGACCGGTCGGACCGGTTGGACCGGCCAGTTGAACCGGTTAGGGGATTTATATATATACTTTTATAAAAATGTTAATAAATTTATACACCACAACGAAAATAGTTAAAATACAATGATAGTCAGTGGCGGATTTACATATAGTCCAGGGGTAGCGCCCGCTGCCCCTGAACTTTTACCCCGACGTGCTATTTTTTTTTTTTAAGTTTTTGGTTTTTCGCGACCCCTGAAACGAATTTTTCGCGACCCCTGGAAGAAATTTTATGGCTTTTACTTAAAAATATGATCAAAAGCCCCTTAAAAATATGATTAAAAGCCCGTTAACTACCTAAATTTTTTTTTTCGGGGGCGCTGCCCCGAAACCCCGCTAGTACCGCTACCCCTGATATTCTTTTCCTGGATCCGCCAGCTGATGATGGTCCACTAAAAATTATACCAAATAAGTATTTCATAAGAAAATATAAGTTATTAAACTTTTAAATATAATAAAAAATAACAATAAATTAAAAAAAATTATTTTTTTTTTAAATATCAGAAAACCGGTTGAACCGGAAAAAACCGGAAAACCGCCCGGTTCAAAACGGTCCGGTTATGTTCAAAAAACCGGGGATTAAAAAACCGGTATGATGACCGGTTCGCGGTTGAACCGGTTCGCGGTTGAACCGGTTCAACCGGTTTTTAAAACATTGGTTA
>JBCNJP010000014.1:16823707-16841572 GCA_039602395.1 Deinandra increscens subsp. villosa
TATGTCGGGGCATGATGATTGTCCAGATGCTCATGACAACTAATTAAAGTTGAAATTTATTTAACATGCCTCTTTATTTCATTTATTGGAATATTTTACAAACAGGAACAGACAAAACATAGCAACATAGATACGGTAATTAAACAGTGATTATCTAGGTCCAGCATCCTATAGCGATCACATACAGCTCAAACACGATTACCTGCAACATGTATAAGATAAAGTGTCAACTACAAAAGTAGTTGGTGAGTAAGCATAGGTTTAATACATAATATCAGTATAAATCATGCGATCTATGTGTTTAGTGAATGTTCATAGAATATGATAAACAAGTATTGTAATAGTGTAATCAACCGCGTATCAAACCCTTGACAATTAGGCTTTCAATCACAAGGCGCTACACGCGAAGCATGCCAAGTGGGTTGTCAAACCAATAGATCTATTATTGTTACCCCGGCTCGGTATGTTAATGAGTACGCATGCTAGTGTAATAGTATTGGAATATAACAACAATCATGGTCCAAAACAAGCTTAACACATCAAGAACACACATAACGAGCATAGGATTCGCATTTAGTTTTAGATAGGTAAATATAGAGTTTGGAATTTGAGATAGAGATACATGTTACACCCCAAAGTATTAAAAGAGAAGGGGGCTATGAATACTCACCTGATAAGGTGATAGGAAAAGAGACAACGCCGATTCGTGAAGGACAAGTAACTCAAGGATTATCCTAATGAATCAAATAAGGTATATGAATATAGGAATTCAAAATGAATCAAGTTTTAAGTATTTGAGGAAGGTTATATTTGATTAGGTCAAAATTACCATTTTGCCCTTCTATAGGTAAATTAGGGTTTTAGTAAAGATGTGTATTCCTAATATTTTATCAATTATCACTTCTAAGCTCATGAATACTTATTGTATATAAAATTATGATCTAGTACCAAAAATCAAGTCTTAATATCTTCCGGTTTATTTATTATTAAATAAACATATTCAAAACCCTAATTTTAATAAAATAATTAAATAATTACCAAAACTCATTAGATTTTGGAACAAACTTAGGGTTTTACTCATATTACTATATTATAATATTCTTGAAAATATAAAACCCTAATTCATTGTCGTTTATCTAGTTTTGACAAAATAATGACGTGAAAACCCTAATTTCGGTGTAATTTTATATAAAATACCAAACATGCTCAAAACTTGAAATTAACTTAGGGCTTTCTTTGTATACATTATTTTAAGATTACCTACAAAAATTTAGACCCTAATTCCAACCCAATCACCCAAAATCAAAGATTTATCTCAAGAACCCTAATTTTAGCATGAATTTAAAAAGCATACTTAGAATTCGAATTTGGAAAAACTGAGAGAGGTTATTGTTAATCATACCTAGAGGACCTTGACTGCTGAATCTCAGATCAAAACTCCAAACGAGCAGCTCGAATTTGATAGACGAAGTTTCGGACGAGTTTAAGGGTTTTTGGGTTGATGATTCGCGAAATTGGTGAGTTTGATTGATGATTCGAGCCCGTTTTTATACTGATCAGGAGCGCAGGGGGTTCCTACACGTATCCCAGGTGACTAATCGAGCTAAAATGACACGAATTCGATCCTACATGAGCTGGAACATCGTGACTAAGGTGCTGGTCGCTTTCAGCGACCAGATTGGGCGGAGGTACGCGCAGGGGGGGGGCTGGGGCTCGGCGACCCGCCAAGCACTTTGCTGCTTTGGCAGTTTTGGTCCCTCAAGTTTATAATTGCATTTTTGACCCCGAACTTCTACCGAACTGTTATTTTATGCACCAAATCATTATAAAACATGTTTATAAAAGTTTCTAAGTCTCGGGACATGCTCGATGATATACGAATACGTGCGTTTTATAACTTTCAATAAATTGCACATTTAGTCCCTCAACTTTTGTTTTATGTGTCTTAGCTTTATATCTTTCGATGTAACTAATGTTTTAAGTTCAAAATGATATTAGAATACTTTCTTAAGATTTATAAGGCTTGGGATACGTTTAACGATGCTTAAAATATTTATTTTATATATATTTATATATATATTATTTGTTAAAAACTATGAAAAATCATCAAAATTCATTAAAATTCATCATAATTCACCATATTGATTCGTGATATAGAATTCATTAAATATAATGTTATAGAATAATAGAATGAGAATTCTTGGAATGTACGAACTCCCGGTTAATACCGAAATCGCACGAAAACTCGTATTTTTGCTACTTTTGTTTTAAACCTCGAACTTTTACGAAACCTCACATACATTTACTTGTGTGTATGACTAGTATTACCCACAAGTATTATATATGTTTAGAATGCTAAAGTTTTCCGGTTTTGCACAATTAGCAAAAACAACTGAGTTATGGATCCGATTTGCACTGAATTGAAACATCGAATTTCACGAATATTGTGATTGAAGGATTAAATCATGGAATACATGAAATAACAATATAAAATACGAAATGATTCTTTATTGATTATCAACCAAGATAGAAAACGGGTCGGGTAATTACAATGGATTAACCGAAGTGTTACAGTCTCCCCTACTTTAAGAAATTTCGTCCCGAAATTAAATTCGAGAAGACTGTCTGAACAGGTGTGGATACTTGGTTTTCATTTGATCTTCACGTTCCCAGGTAAACTCTGGTCCACGTTTAGATTCCCAACGAACCTTGACAATCGGTATGCGACTACGTTTGAGTTGTTTGACTTCGCGATCCATGATTTCCACAGGTTTCTCAACGAATTGCATGGATTCGTCAATAGTAAGGTCTTCCAGAGGAACATAGAGACTTTCATCAGCTAGACACTTGCGAAGATTTGACACATGAAATGTAGGATGAACATTGGCTAATTCTGGAGGTAGTTCGAGTCGATAGGCTACTTTACCGACTTTTTCCAGAATTTTGAATGGACCTACATAACGAGGTGCTAGTTTCCCTTTCTTACCAAATCGAACGATTCCTTTCCAAGGAGATACCTTTAGAAGGACTAAATCGCCGACTTTGAATTCAAGGGGCTTTCGTCGTTTATCAGCATAGCTTTTCTGACGACTTCTAGCAGCAAGTAAGTTGTCACGAACTTGAGAAATTCGGTCAGTCGTTTCTTGGATTAGTTCGGGACCAGTGATTTGAGCTTCACCAATCTCGTTCCAACATACGGGTGAACGACATTTTCTACCATAGAGTGCTTCGAATGGTGCCATACCGATGCTCGAATGATAACTATTGTTATAAGAAAACTCGGCCATTGGTAAATGGGAATCCCAATTTCCACCAAAATCAATGACACAAGCGCGAAGCATATCCTCTAGAGTTTGGATTGTGCGTTCAGTCTGACCATCAGTTTGTGGATGATAGGCACTGCTGAGATCCAAACGAGTTCCCAAGGTAGATTGAAGAGATTGCCAAAAGTGAGAAATAAAACGACCGTCTCGATCTGATATGATGCTCAAAGGAATACCGTGACGACAAACGATCTGTTTGACGTAAATACGAGCTAATTTCTCAGCTCCATCGTTTTCACGAATAGGGAGAAAGTGAGCAGATTTGGTTAAACGATCGACGATGACCCAAATGCTATCATGACCACTAGAAGTACGCGGGAGTTTAGTAATGAAATCCATTGAGATGTTTTCCCATTTCCATTCAGGTACTGCTGGTTGTTCGAGTAAACCAAACGGTCGTTGGTGCTCGGCTTTGACTTTTGAGCAAGTAAGACATTTAGCCACAAAGAGTGCGATGTCTTTCTTCATTCCAGGCCACCAATAATGAGTACGAAGATCCTGATACATTTTATCAGCACCGGGATGAATGGAGTAACGAGATTTGTGAATCTCGCTCATGATGGTGGTACGGAGATCGTCTCGGTTAGGAATCCAAAGACGATTTAGGAAATAAAGAAGACCATTGGGTTTAGTTTCTAGTTGAAGTTCAGCACCACAAGACATTTCTTCGTACATGTTACCCTCGGTAACAGATATGTGTTGAGCCTCAAAAATACGGGTTTGAAGATCAGATAATCGATGAGTGGTTTGAAAAAGAATTGGTTTGAGGTGTTCCTTACGACTAAGTGCATCGGCCACGACATTTGCTTTACCTGGATGGTAGAGAATATTGCAGTCATAGTCGTTCAGAAGTTCAACCCAACGACGCTGACGCATGTTGAGTTCCTTTTGATTGAAAATGTGTTGGAGGCTTTTATGATCAGTATAGATTAGGCATTTGGTTCCATAAAGGTAGTGTCTCCAAATCTTCAAGGCAAATACAACCGCACCAAGCTCGAGATCGTGCGTTGTATAATTCTTTTCATGAATCTTGAGTTGTCTTGAAGCGTAGGCGATCACTTTTCCTCGTTGCATTAGAACACAACCGAGGCCTAGACGTGAGGCATCGCAGTAAACGACAAAGTCGTCGTTTCCATCAGGAAGAGTTAAAATAGGAGCGTCACATAGCTTCTGTTTGAGAGTTTGAAATGCTTCTTCCTGAGGAAAACCCCACTCAAATACTTTGTCTTTTTGTGTTAAGGCAGTGAGTGGAACTGCGATTTTTGAAAAGTTTGAGATAAAGCGTCGATAATAACCTGCTAGTCCAAGGAATGAGCGGATTTCAGTAGGGGTACTTGGGGTACTCCAACTTTTTATGGCTTGGATCTTGGCAGGATCGACAAGGATACCTTTGTCATTGACAATGTGTCCTAAAAATTGAACTTCCTTAAGCCAAAATTCACATTTAGAGAATTTGGCATAAAGTTGTTCTTTCTTCAGGAGTTCCAAAATTTGACGTAGGTGAGTTTCATGTTCAGACCTTGATTTAGAGTAAATGAGGATATCGTCAATAAAGACGATGACGAACTTGTCAAGATATGGTTTACAAACGCGATTCATGAGGTCCATGAATACTGCAGGTGCGTTTGTTAATCCAAATGGCATAACGGTGAATTCAAAATGACCGTAACGGGTACGGAAAGCAGTTTTATGAACATCCTCCTCTGAAACACGAAGTTGATGGTAACCAGAACGAAGATCGATTTTTGAAAAACAATTGGCTCCTTGAAGTTGGTCAAAAAGGTCATCGATTCGAGGTAATGGGTATCGATTCTTAATGGTAAGTTTATTGAGTTCGCGATAATCGATACACATTCGGAATGTACCATCCTTCTTTTTGACAAATAAGACAGGTGCTCCCCAAGGTGAGGAACTAGGTCGAATGAATCCTTTGTCAGAAAGTTCCTGTAGTTGTTTAGATAACTCCTGCATTTCTGATGGCGCTAGGCGATAAGGTGACTTTGCAACGGGAGTAGCACCAGGAATAAGATCGATACGAAAATCGACTTGACGAACGGGAGGTAGACCCTTTATGTCTTCAGGAAAGACTTCAGGATAATCTCGGACGATTGGAATGTCTTCGATTTTATTTTCTTCCTCCCGAACCTCCATGATGTGGGCCAGAAATGCCTCATACTCCTTGCGTAAGTACTTTCGGGCTTTAGTACAGGACATGAGCTTCAGCCCGTTTGATGGTTTATCGCCATGAACCGTAAGGATTTGATTATTCGGACCAGGTAGACGAATGATTTTGTCAAAGCAAACGAGTTCAGCGTGATGTCGAGATAACCAATCCATGCCAATGATAATATCAAAGCTTCCAAGAGTCATAGGTATTAAATCAATAGGATAGATGTGATCTTTGAAGTTTAGTGTACAATTGCGAATGATAGAATTAAGAGTGACTGGCTTTCCATCCGCAATTTCAACCGAAATGGAAGGATTAAGAATAGTACGTGGCATAGCAAGTAAGGGTTCAAATTCCAAGGAAACAAAACTCTTATCGGCACCCGAATCAAATAAAATAGAAGCGTAACGATTATTGACTAGGAACGTACCGTTAACGACTTCCTGGTTAACCTGAGCTTGGTTGGTATTGAGATTGAAAGCACGAGCAGGTGCTCCACGATTATTGTTGATCGGAGGGTTGGTGTTTGCAAGTCTGGGACAGGTATTGCGGAAGTGACCAGGGTCTCCACAGTTGTAGCAGGCTCGGATATTTGGAACTTGAGCATTCATAGGTTGAGCCGGACGTTGAGTCATAGGTTGAGTCCTCAAAGGTTGAGCTTGCATCGGAAAACGACAAACGTTGATCTTATGACCCAAACGTCCGCAATTATCACACTTCCAGCAAGGAGTAGTGGTAGGATGATGATATTTACACGTATGGCACTCGGGATGGGGTCCAACATAAGGTTTCTTGGCAGGAGGAGCAGCAGGTTTGGAAGGAGTAGCGGTGGTAGGAGCGGTGGTTACAGCGAAGTTTTTAGCATTCCTCTTCCTTTTATTTGATTTAGCAGACGAGGACTCGGCTTTAACCTCCTTTTCCTTCCCCTTGTTCTTGGTTTTTGTTTCCTTTTTAGAACCTTTCCGAGTTAAGTTCCCGGCTTTAACATGATTATCAGTCAACCTTCCAGCAAGGCGCATGGCTTCATCGAGAGTTGAGGGTTTACTTGCCCAGAGAGCATTTTGGATGATCATAGGAAGACCACCAATGAAATTTTCAATGCATATGTAGTCAGGAGAGGCCTTATCAGGTAACAAAAGCTTTAGTTCTTGGAAACGGTCCATATAAGCTTGACTTTCTCCACTGTCTTGTTCCAAATCATGAAATTCATCTTCGAGCATCTTCATTTCGCTACGCGGGCAAAATTTTTCTTTGATTACATCCTTGAATTGACCCCAAGGTAAAGCCAGAGCGTTATCAGAACCCCGGAGTCGTTTTTCGCCATTCCACCAAGTAAGAGCTTTCTTGGTCAAAGAACTGCTAGCACGACAGACTTTCAAGTTTTCAGGGCACTCGCTATTGGTGAAGGTATTCTCCATACCTTCGAACCATTGGAGTAGACCGGTAGGGCCTTCAGATCCAGAAAACTTGGGAGGGTTACATGAGTTGAAATGCTTGAATGAGCAATTAGTAGCAGCATCGTGATTGTTGTGATTAGTATCCAGACCTTGTTGAAGTTGAACCATCATATTAGGAATGACGGTTGCCATCTGGGTGGCGATTAAAGAGGCCATTTTGCGGTCCTTGTTGCCCTTGCGCTGACCACGGAAACGAGTCGACATGCTAAAGAGAAAAATGTTCGTGAGACTAGTGATAAGACATGATTGATAATCAATTTGGAATGCGAATGGTTGTTGTATGTGTCACTAGAGAATCATAGAATATCGAGAATCTTTGTAAAACATAGAATTGCGTTGTCCTTGATAAAAATGGAGTGGTTCTCATTTCCCGATTGGGAAATTACAACCGTGACTAATCAGAGTTATTAATGGTTCTTGGCAGTATATGACATGCTTTGGCTTAATAGGTTCTGACACTCTCACCAAGGACTTCCAAATAGACATCCAGGCCCATACAGCTGATCCGGGCTTATACGCAATGTCTGTTTGGATAGACCCTTAGCTACCGGCATCTTCCCCCTTCCAGTTACTACATGTCTACTGACAAAAGCCTAACCCCGACGGATTTAAAATCAGAATTCAATTAAAATGGTACGTAAGGCACCATTACTTAAGGAAATAGGCTAGGAAGCCTAAAGATTCCGTGTGTGTAAGTGTCTTTAATAGTAAGACGAGATTTTGAGAAAGGCATAGTTAAATAGCAGATAAGGACATCACATAATATAATAGGCATACTAACATGAGTTAATCATGTGGGACACCTAAGGCATAGTCTAGGTTATCCAGTTCTAATAACCTAAATCCCTATAACCAAGGCTCTGATACCAATCTGTCACACCCCAACCGACGGCGGAATATGTCGGGGCATGATGATTGTCCAGATGCTCATGACAACTAATTAAAGTTGAAATTTATTTAACATGCCTCTTTATTTCATTTATTGGAATATTTTACAAACAGGAACAGACAAAACATAGCAACATAGATACGGTAATTAAACAGTGATTATCTAGGTCCAGCATCCTATAGCGATCACATACAGCTCAAACACGATTACCTGCAACATGTATAAGATAAAGTGTCAACTACAAAAGTAGTTGGTGAGTAAGCATAGGTTTAATACATAATATCAGTATAAATCATGCGATCTATGTGTTTAGTGAATGTTCATAGAATATGATAAACAAGTATTGTAATAGTGTAATCAACCGCGTATCAAACCCTTGACAATTAGGCTTTCAATCACAAGGCGCTACACGCGAAGCATGCCAAGTGGGTTGTCAAACCAATAGATCTATTATTGTTACCCCGGCTCGGTATGTTAATGAGTACGCATGCTAGTGTAATAGTATTGGAATATAACAACAATCATGGTCCAAAACAAGCTTAACACATCAAGAACACACATAACGAGCATAGGATTCGCATTTAGTTTTAGATAGGTAAATATAGAGTTTGGAATTTGAGATAGAGATACATGTTACACCCCAAAGTATTAAAAGAGAAGGGGGCTATGAATACTCACCTGATAAGGTGATAGGAAAAGAGACAACGCCGATTCGTGAAGGACAAGTAACTCAAGGATTATCCTAATGAATCAAATAAGGTATATGAATATAGGAATTCAAAATGAATCAAGTTTTAAGTATTTGAGGAAGGTTATATTTGATTAGGTCAAAATTACCATTTTGCCCTTCTATAGGTAAATTAGGGTTTTAGTAAAGATGTGTATTCCTAATATTTTATCAATTATCACTTCTAAGCTCATGAATACTTATTGTATATAAAATTATGATCTAGTACCAAAAATCAAGTCTTAATATCTTCCGGTTTATTTATTATTAAATAAACATATTCAAAACCCTAATTTTAATAAAATAATTAAATAATTACCAAAACTCATTAGATTTTGGAACAAACTTAGGGTTTTACTCATATTACTATATTATAATATTCTTGAAAATATAAAACCCTAATTCATTGTCGTTTATCTAGTTTTGACAAAATAATGACGTGAAAACCCTAATTTCGGTGTAATTTTATATAAAATACCAAACATGCTCAAAACTTGAAATTAACTTAGGGCTTTCTTTGTATACATTATTTTAAGATTACCTACAAAAATTTAGACCCTAATTCCAACCCAATCACCCAAAATCAAAGATTTATCTCAAGAACCCTAATTTTAGCATGAATTTAAAAAGCATACTTAGAATTCGAATTTGGAAAAACTGAGAGAGGTTATTGTTAATCATACCTAGAGGACCTTGACTGCTGAATCTCAGATCAAAACTCCAAACGAGCAGCTCGAATTTGATAGACGAAGTTTCGGACGAGTTTAAGGGTTTTTGGGTTGATGATTCGCGAAATTGGTGAGTTTGATTGATGATTCGAGCCCGTTTTTATACTGATCAGGAGCGCAGGGGGTTCCTACACGTATCCCAGGTGACTAGCTAATCGAGCTAAAATGACACGAATTCGATCCTACATGAGCTGGAACATCGTGACTAAGGTGCTGGTCGCTTTCAGCGACCAGATTGGGCGGAGGTACGCGCAGGGGGGGGGCTGGGGCTCGGCGACCCGCCAAGCACTTTGCTGCTTTGGCAGTTTTGGTCCCTCAAGTTTATAATTGCATTTTTGACCCCGAACTTCTACCGAACTGTTATTTTATGCACCAAATCATTATAAAACATGTTTATAAAAGTTTCTAAGTCTCGGGACATGCTCGATGATATACGAATACGTGCGTTTTATAACTTTCAATAAATTGCACATTTAGTCCCTCAACTTTTGTTTTATGTGTCTTAGCTTTATATCTTTCGATGTAACTAATGTTTTAAGTTCAAAATGATATTAGAATACTTTCTTAAGATTTATAAGGCTTGGGATACGTTTAACGATGCTTAAAATATTTATTTTATATATATTTATATATATATTATTTGTTAAAAACTATGAAAAATCATCAAAATTCATTAAAATTCATCATAATTCACCATATTGATTCGTGATATAGAATTCATTAAATATAATGTTATAGAATAATAGAATGAGAATTCTTGGAATGTACGAACTCCCGGTTAATACCGAAATCGCACGAAAACTCGTATTTTTGCTACTTTTGTTTTAAACCTCGAACTTTTACGAAACCTCACATACATTTACTTGTGTGTATGACTAGTATTACCCACAAGTATTATATATGTTTAGAATGCTAAAGTTTTCCGGTTTTGCACAATTAGCAAAAACAACTGAGTTATGGATCCGATTTGCACTGAATTGAAACATCGAATTTCACGAATATTGTGATTGAAGGATTAAATCATGGAATACATGAAATAACAATATAAAATACGAAATGATTCTTTATTGATTATCAACCAAGATAGAAAACGGGTCGGGTAATTACAATGGATTAACCGAAGTGTTACACTAAAGTGACAGAATTTGCAGTCTGAGTTGCGTAGCTCGAAGCTATTCATCGACGGAATATGAGCGGTGTAGGAAAGAAAGTGGCCGATGTGGCATTCAAGGCATCAAAATCAATCGATTGGGATGGAATGGCCAAGATGATCGTCACCGATGAGGCTCGTAAGGAGTTCTCTTCACTCCGTCGTGCTTTTGAGGAAGTCAACTCAACTCTGCAGACCAAATTCAGTCAGGTGTTCAAATCAATCACTCAAATATCTCCGATTTGTATATGTATATGTATGCCTTCGCATCGAATCTGTTGATGTTAATGTGTTATTAATACGGATCTGCATTTGATTAGGTAGTTAGGGTTTCAGTGAATCGAAAACGTTCGGACTCGGTTTGATACTGAAAGTTTTTATTTATTTACATTCGATATTTTCTTATTATGATTAATGAATTTTACATCATCAATTTGTAACTAGTAACGAGATGATGATTTTGTATCTGGAATTTTCATCTATTTTTGTGTATAATTAAGACGATGGATTTGGACTCCTGCTGATAATTTGATCTATTTTCTAGAACTGCCTAAGGCAATTAATGTTGATGTGTGTGTTGAGTTATACGGATCCATGTTTGGCTGGGTAGTAAGGGTTTATATGAAACATGTAATTAGATGATGATTTTATTTCAGGCTGGGCTCAGCCTCTTTGAGGTCTAAAACCATATAAAAAACCAGGTACATTTAGTTAACTTTTTTTTTGTAACTTAGAGTCAGAAACACATATAATTAGGCCGATAAGGAATAATCTAGAGTGAGAAACAACCATAGAAAATAAAAATAAATAAGTGGACGTTTTTTAATATAACAAATATGCTGATCGTTGGTTAACGAGAAGACTGACAGTCATGCTTTCATGTAATAAATAAGTTGATCATGTAAAAATGAATAACAAAAAGAAGAACCAGTGAGTCACAGTAGGTCAAAAGACAGAATCAGTGAATCACATTAGGTCAGTAGGAAAGACAACCTTTAGGAAAGTCAGCTTTAAGTCTTGCCATCTATTCCGTTAAATCAAACACAAGCAAGTTAGACCCAGACAAAATTCTATCATACACTAAAAAAAGCCAATTTTGGGAACTTTACTTCAATAGCATATTTTGAGATTACAACAAACATAAATGATCAGCTGATCAGCATAATCACACTCAAACATTAGGCTCTAGGGAGGGTGGTGAGGACAAATCTTACCTCTATCTATGGGATAGAAAGGCTGCTCCTGAAGTAGAATAATTTGACCTATCTACCCTTCTTTTTACATATTATTATGAGAGTTCTGCCTCCGTTTCTTCAAGATGTTTATCCACAACTCAAACAACATGATCAGCATAATCACACCCAAACAAATATACCTCAATTTTTTAGGATAAAGTCACCACAACCTGCATTCTGTAGGATTTGAAAACATAACCTTTTGACTAAGGGGTACTTCATTTTGATACGTGTTTACCACGTGATCTCATGCACGTCTCCAACTTCTTTTCCCATTTTTCTGTTCCATGTTTAACTTCGTTGTTTACTTAGTTGGTAGTGGGTCACTTTAGTCGGTTAGCAATTTAGTGGGTTCAATATTTAGTTTATTTTCTTTGTTAAGGCTATATATAGCCACAGTTCATGGTTCTTATATTATGCAGAAAGTTTATCGAAGTTCTAAGTTTCTTTCTAAATTTCTCTCTAGATTTCTATCTAATTTCTTAGGCCATTGAATCATTGATCGAACCACATCACATTTGCCCCGAGGATGTCCTCTTGAGGATTGGAATCCTATAATTGGGTTTCACCGTCCCAATGCAGGTCAGTGTCTAAAGAAACATGTGAGTCATTGTGGGGCAGGCCGACTGTACACATACCATGCTTGCAAGCCTAAGCCCAATAATCCATCTGTATATGTTTTTATTAACAAGCCCTATTATTTTGGGGGCCCAAATTTGGGCAGTTTTATTTATTTCTTTGGATAAGAGAATTTTTTTGACTTGATTGGTGATACCTCGATGCAATTTTAGAACTGGTCATTTTGTTTTTTCATTCAAACTGTATAGGAAATTGAGTGCTGATTTGCCCCTCAATAGATTTGGTAAATTGTATGCTTTTGTACGTGACATCCCAAAGACTGTTATCTATATGATCAATTGATCAGCATCATTGTATATTAATAAGAACGATTTATCTTATTGAATTATGCAGGAACCAGAACCTATTGACTGGGAGTACTACAGAAAAGGGCTTGGATCTCGCATTGTTGATTCTTACAAAGAATATTATGAAAGTATGTTTTGCACTTTTGCTTTACCAAACTTCATCCTGCATAATCCTTTTTATAGACTATGTTTCTGACTTTAGGCACCAATAACTCATAAATAACAGAGTGGGATTCTTTGGTATGTGTTTTGTTGACTAGAATCTCTTAATTGGTGTTGAATCTCATCATATGAGGAAATCATGAGATCCACCACTGTTTAGTGGAAGGTTTATTTTATGTCTACTCTATCTTTCTGTGAGAAAAATGAAATATATAAAATTGGCCCTATATGGATGTATTGCTGACGACAAGTGGAGATGTCCTTTCTTAAAGATCTTGGAGAATATGTACATGACCATTTTGAGCAACTGTAAGCACACGGGGATATTGAAGAAAATCCATGCCCAAATTATTAATTTCTCATTAGTAGAGAGTAGTTACTTGGTAACACAAATGGTAAATATAAGTGATCAACATGAACAAGTAGGCTATGCAAAATTGTTATTTAAAGAGGTATCTGAGCCAAATATTTACTTATACAATGCTGTAATTAGGCTTCGTACACAGACACTTGAATTTGTTCATTGTTAATTTATACAAAGCCATTGCTTAAAGAAGCAATTTTTCCTGGCAATTTAACATACCCATTTGTCATACGGCCACGTGGAGGGAATTCCAGTCTTCATTTGTCCAAGCAAGTTCACGGTCATGTATTGAAGCCCGGAGTTCAATCACATACCGTTATTGAAAGTTTACTTCTTGGTATGTACGTAATGTGTGATGGAATTGATGATGGGCAGCGATGTTTGATGAAATGACTAAATTAGATGTAATGTCTTGGAACTGTCTCCTTTATATGGGCATATAAAGTTGAGGCAGATGAAAAGGGCAAGACAATTGTTTGAAGAAATGCCACAGTAATCAGTATTATCGTGGACTGTAATGATTTCTGGAATTCTGGGCACACATGAACTAGGAGTAACACAGTTACAGTTTTTCCATGTGATGCAACTGGCTGGTTTTTGATAAAATAATATACTGTTACGTAAAAAAGATTTTTTGTGAGCCGGGGTGTTGGTGGAGCAACCTCTCTATCCCCTGGTATAGAGGAAATGTTTGCTCTCATCCACCATCCGCAAACCCAACCAATAGCTCTGCTATGAGTGGGATATTACAAGATATGTTTGTTTGTTATTCATTTTTTGATAGCAGCCCAGCATTGAGAGTTATTGAATTCTGGTTTTAAATTGATATACTATCTAATTTCACTTTTATGACACCTTTCCTTCTACAGGTGTTGAAATTCCCAAGTTTGTTGATAAGACGACTCCAGAGTACAAACCCAAGTTTGATGCACTGGTAAGAAATCATATTTGACTTGTACTACTAAATATTTGTTCTTGTATGTTTTTCCTATCTTTGAGTAACTGGTTATGGATGAAAGTATATATTATGTGGATAAGAGAAATGGTCACCCGCTTGTGTTGAAGGATGAACTATGAAGAAAGAGAGAAGAAATGGTCACACAAGTATCTTTGGCACTTCAAGTTCTAGTGTTGATTTAAATAAGACAAACGAACAAATATACCCAGTTATATCCCACTGTAGTGTAGACTGGAGAAGGGTGAGGTGAGAGAAACCTTACTCCTATTCCTGGAGATAGAGAGGCTGTCCTAGTGAGATTCCTAGCTCAACACGAAGTTCTAGCGTTGACTTACATGAACCAAATTGTTATTTATACAGCTGTTTTAGATTTAGATTCAAATGTGTAAAAAATAAAGGTTTTTGTTATGCCTCAACTAGTTATGTCGGGTCTTTAATTATATATATTAATCTTGAAATTACAGTTGGTGGAACTGAAAGAGGCTGAACAGAAATCTCTCAAGGAATCTGAAAGATTAGAGAAGGAAATTGCTGATGTCCAGGAGCTGAAGGTAACAATGATACTCTGCTTTTACTCTGCTTTTACTCTGCTTTTAGAGTTTTAGTACGGGTCAAAAAAGTATAAATATAAACAGGAGAACTCTAGATTTGTTGGCCTACTCACTTTTGCATAACTATTGGAAAAAAAAGTAACCTTTTCTTAAAATTGAAAACCTGTTCAACTGTTAACCATCCGTTTCAAATCCGAGTGGTCTAATCTACGGTGACCATACCGGTGAAGAGCCAGTTCCGTCTAATAATGTTCCCCATTAAATTTGTTTTTTGATTTTATAGAGTTGATTGTTTTGTTATAACAGAAAAAGCTTAGCACCATGACTGCTGACGAGTACTTTGAGAAGCACCCAGAATTGAAGCAGAAATTTGATGATGAAATCAGAAATGACTACTGGGGCTATTGATTTGGTTTCTTCATGCTTTTATCCATTCCCTTTTTTCCTTTTACCATACGAAATAATCCGAAATCGTTGTCTTCTGTTGTTTGCCAGCAAATCTCTGTAATACCGGATACTTTGTCACGTTGAATACAGTTGATGCTTAATAATTTTATTACTCTGTTATAATTGGTTACGGGTGTTTATAACTGTTAAATCCGAATTCAAACCGAAATAAGTTGAGCCTTGGTTATAAAATGTGTGCACTGGAACTCTAGAAGCGCGTAATGTGTGATGTGGTGACCGCTTTGAGATCCAAAGGGTTCAATTCTCATGTAGTAAAATCTTTTTTTATATATATATTGTTCTCATTTTTGAAATTTAACTTATATATGACTAAAACCACGAACTATCTTTCATTACTTGAAAATTTTCAATACAAGCTAATAGTTCTTAAAAAAAAGAAAGAACCGAGTTCGGGTCTAAAACCGTATCCAACTAGGTCGGGATTTCTCCATGCGGGTCTCTCCATACGGTTCATCGTTATCCATCCTCCTATTGTTCCTGAACGCCCCACACGCAACAACATAGGCAATGACCAGGAGGATGAGAACAACAATGTTTATTATCGACACCTTCCTCCAACTCTTCCTTAAACTAGCGAGCACCCCGGCCTTGCATGAGTTACAGTTGTAACACAATTGGTCTTGGTCGTTGCTCCAACGGTTGCAGTCGTGGTTATCTGTTACTAATACGGAATTGATCGGGTTCCAAGTTGTCTCATTAACATACACGAACCCACATTCTGTTGGTGGCTTGCAACATCCCGACTACAACCATAAAAAAGAAGATTGCATTAGTTCTTGAGAGAAAAAGGTAACTTTTAACAAGAATTTTAGAACACTAGTTCATTACAAGATTTGAATTATCAACCTATTAAACATCTAGATATCAAGAAGGCTTTTCATATATCTACTACCCATAAAAAAAGGAAAAAGAAAAGCATAATTTATGGTGCCGAAAATGACCCATTTTTTACGCTCGTCTTACTAAACCACTCAATTCAATGGGACCAACCTTTGTTTTATTTCGGTTAAAATAGCACTCAATGGGGCCCATTAACCAGCTAGAATAAAGCAAATAGTGAAATAAATCAACATCATCCCTATCATAATTGAAATCAAATGATATCATTTGCTGACCCCTAAAATCTTGATTGGAAGGCTACAATGAGATGCACAATATCACGGATAAGGTCTAGATTAAAATTGGGAAAAATCATAAAAAATAACAATGTTCAATACGTTTGTATTCACCATTCTATGTTAACCATCAAAATCTCCACGAAATCATCGAGATTGAGTGATTTCCATGGTTGTTAGTACGTATCGTGTGTTTACATCTCGAGATCTCGACCACATCATCGAGATCACGACATGTGTTCAATACTAATTAACACACACGTCTGTTCATGATAAGGTTATTGGCTTCAGATATAACAACTTTAAGCTAATTATTATCCATGAAAACTTAAATTATTTTGCCGATAATAATCAGATAAATAGTTTGGGTAATCAATCGTAAACAATCTCAAAAGAAGTTATTACCCACGTCGCGATAAACCGATAAACAATTCCAACAAGCAATCTTAAACCGATATTGATGAGTAGAAGTGTATAAAAGCAAAACAAGCAAGTTGTACATGAGATGTGGCTTTAAAGAGGGAGAAAAAAAGGTCAGAAGAGAAAATGCAAAGGTGAAGTAAAAGCAAGCAGTTGAGATTTGAGATCTCTTCATTAAAACTTTGACCAATAAATTATTATTTTTAACTCTTACACATTAAACCTACTTTTAAATCTGTATAAGTGTTCACTGTTCATCATCATCGTGTGATTCAAACCCTCAACTACCGCTAGACAACAAACAAGTTAATACGAAGCAACTTAGCAACCAATTAAAAAGTATAACTAAGAAAACATAAAAACTTGTTTAGTTTAAATAACTAAATCAGTGTTTTGCGTATACAAGTGATAACGTGTAACGTATAAAAATGACATATATTATGACGTATAAATGACACAATTTGTAAATATTAATTTATCATTTATGCACTCATACGTATTACGTACTAACGGTGAAATCTCTTGGCAACTTACAAGTGTCGTGGCTCTCTTTTACGTTTTAAATAATATATCGATATTTAAAAAGTTATCTAAAATGATTTATTGTTATTATTATATATCTATCAATAAAAAATGGTTGTGATAAAGTATTCATGCATTCATTTCGGCTGGTGGGTCAATCAGCCGTTTTAGTTTATCGTTTTCAGAAAAACATATTCAACTCACCAATCAGACATAAACACCAATTGAGAGTTGAACGGATGACAAAAGAACCAGAAACTGATAAATAAAACTAAAAAACTAATTCTGATAAATCTCAAGGCATTTAGAAAAGGTAACGACACAAATAAGTTTTCTTTGTGTCTAAAACCGTAGATCTACTTAGTAGAGTTTAACAGGTAATACATAACATAGTTTTTAAAAGACTTAGTTTTGCTATCTAAAAGAGTTAACGACACAACCTTTTACCGTTTACCTCATATTTCTACGTAAACTTTCATGAAAATTCACTAATATTACAAGAGAATGTATTAAGTTATGTACGATCCAATTACCCGAAACAAACATATAACTTAAAAATATCTGATGTAATTAAGTTATTTAAATGTTCTAATCCATAAGTTTTATAAAACATTTTACCCGAATCATATAGTAAATATATTATTTGAATTTGGTATATAATGAATTTTTAGTTTTTATATTTCTATTTTTCTTACATAAAAAG
>JBCNJP010000014.1:16842072-16960379 GCA_039602395.1 Deinandra increscens subsp. villosa
GTGAAATCAACTATAACCTTCGGCTACAATCAGTTCTTACACATGTCGTGACTATTTTGTAGGTTTTCTTTTGTTAAAGTGGACTACCTCATCAAGCTTTATTACTTTCAAACTTTGCGTATAAATCTATATAATCTTAAATAAACGTGTTGCATTTAGCTCGACGACCCCTTTAAAAGAGATGATAAATACATAGCGGTTACAACTTGTACGTAGACTCCTTTACGAACTAGGGTCTCGTGAATTGTTTGCGTCAATCTCTTCGGTTCAAATAAAGGTTATAATTACAGTTCACATTGACTTCCTAAAGTATGAAATACGAAATGGATTTCAAAGCTCATGTAGGGGCGAGCTCCATAACTAGTTTTATTAACAATAATACCTATATTGTTAAGATTTTAACTTATAACATTTTATTTAAAAAACCACGTTAGCATTTACTATTAGGATATCCTTTAGGGACGTTCCCTAACCAACTTGATCAACAAAGACATTCTTTTTTTATAGATCGGTTCCTCAAGGTGACTTTTCATGAAAACATCAATAATTAAAGCAAATTTTGTCCATTTAAAATTTATAAGATGCCTCTTAGTCAATTATTGATCTATTTAAAAGATAATATTGTTTTATAACTTACTGAATAGTAACTCTTTTTTATTGTTTTATCTTTTTCTGTTCATTTTATTCTTTTTATTAGTGTTTTGTTTAGCTCTTTGATGTTTGATGTTATCGTTGTGAGTTTTGAAAATGGGTTTGCCTCCAACCAATTGTAAGTCTATTTTTAGTTTTGGTTAATTTTAGGTTTTTTTTTATCTTTGTGTTTTTTAATGCTTACTTGTAGGTTTTATTTTGTTAGTTGTATATTTATTGTGATTCACCTTATAAGTTTTCGCTCATGTGTTTTAGAAATAGGTTCGCATTTGACGTGAAACATGATTTTAAGTCTACGTGGAAAAGGGCGCCAGCGTCATATAGTTTATGCACAAGATCCAAGTTTAGAGAAATCTTACTTGTATTCCTTGATGCCCGATTCTTTTTATATGTTATTTTGTATTTCACTTATTGGCGGATAGTATGTTACCTATCATTATGTGTATGGTATAAATTCTTAAAATGATATTATATATGTTGTCTTTGCTAAGCTAGCCGAGTTGTCATATTTAGCTATAACCTCTTATACTTTATAATCTCTCTCTCTCTCTCTCTCTCTCTCTCTCTCTCTCTCTCTCTCTCACACACACATACACACACACATACGAGATCGCACTACTATCGAAGGGCCCCATCATAGCTATCATCAGCGGTGAACGTTTCCGTTGACCAAAGTTATGTCCATCTTAAGGAATCAATGAACTTGCAAGTTAGGGTTCATTAATTTACTCTATGATGATGAGATGAGCTACAAGTCCGGTGATTTTCTTCGTATCTAGACGTTTTTTTTCGTTTTGTTGGTAAACACGATCTGAACTTTTGTCATCTTCTGTTTTGTGGTAATGATTATAGTTTTGGGGGATTTTGATATTTTTAACAAGGTTGAGATGACGTCTGTTTGAAACAAAGTTGCATGGACATATTCATATTGGCGAGGCAATAAGTTTCCAGCCATGGTGGGTTTTCCCTTCTTTGTTCTATTGTCTACAAATCTAGCCTCAAGAAGATGACATTTTGATTTTGGATGATCTAGTTTTCTAGGCTACTGCAATTTGAATTTGAGGTGGTCAGAAGCAAAAATAAGCAAAACTAAGCAAACATAAGAGAAGGCTAGTTTTGTAAAAAAAAAATATGATACAAGATTTGAATTTTATGACAAATTCAATAAAACATTAAAATTAAATACAACGATATATCTAATCCATTCATACATTTGTATAAATTCAATAAAACAATCACTATACAAGAAAATAAAAACCATGCATCACCACTTGTACATGCGGCTTACGAAATTGTACTATTTCCGAGGTGCTTGTGTTATTTCGTGATTTCAGATCCTCACTTCTGTCCACAAATGCTAGATTTGTACATTAAATTGCTTGATCATCGCATGCTCTTCATGCTCTCACGCAACTTCCTGCATTCTGAAATTTCGATGACAAATTGCATCTAAATAGATCATACGTCACGAACGCCTTGAATATTGCCATCGATCTTCACCCTTAGATTGGGAATAAACAGATGGTCTCCAGGATTCTTGGAATCGCCTGCTTCCGCTTCTCTGAAAAATATGGCTTTGGACATCTGTAGCCATTCTTCCAGAACTGCTTCTAGTAAAATTGTTGATTTCATTTCTCATTTCTTCATCCATATCATATTGTGACCTCTAAAAGAAAAATGTCAATTTGTAAATCGGTTGACTGTTTTATCTCTAATGGATCAAAAAGAGTTGGCTGTAAACATAAAATAATTAGCTACAAACGTCAACTTGTAAATGGGTCGAACTGGTTACTATTATATCTCTAACACGTCAAACAAACAAAAGAAAAAAGGTTGGCTATAGAGGGAAAGATCGAATGGGTCCAAATTTGATTATTGTTGAAACAGTATACATTTGGTAGCCAGATTTGACACATAAACCACTTATAATCTACCATAGTAGTCAACCCAACCTAACCCGTTTCAATCTCTACCAAAAAATGACATCTTGAGTTTGGAGAGAAGAAAGTGAGTTGGAAACGAAAAAGTTAAAGGGTAGTTTTGTGTTGTGTCCATCAGTAAGTTAAAGTTGGTTGGTGTGGGTACTGTACATGAGGAATATGAATATATGGCTGAAAAAATGAATTGGCAAAGGGGATCGATACCATTCACACCTCTAAGATGAAGACCATGGGTTCATGAGATGCCCGTTTGCAAAGGAAATTTGGAAAAGAATTATGAGGTGGAGTGGCTTGGATAGCATGCAAATGCATACGGTGACACAATCCTTACTAGCAGTCAAAAAACATAGTGGTTCTAAGCATTCGAAAAAAGTACAATAAGCTATGCAAAATTTTGGAGAATATGGAAAGCAAACAATGATTGGACCTTTTCAAAGATTAATTCGGGAGTGGTCAAATTAATAAAAGATATCAAGATGACAACCTACATGTGGTTGACAAAAAGGGATAGTAGAGTTCTAATCTACTTGGGAAGACTGGTGTAGTAACCCTCTATACACGGTATTGGGTAGTAAAGCTGTTTGGATAGGTGCTGTGAATGTTTTTTTCTGGTGCAACCATGGATACTTTGTATGTTTTTTTTTCTTTCCAATTGTAAAAAGGTATATGGACATCGACTTCCTGGGCTAAAGATGTGGCGAGTGCCCAGCTGGCCTTGAACAGTTTGTTGGGTTTGTTGTTTAAAAAAAAAGTTGGAAAAAAGAAAGAAAAGAAAAAAAATCTATTCTATAATTACAGTAATTTTATGTTATGTTAGTTAATTAGGTCAATAATAGTTTTGTCATCAAAATGAATTTTCAACTTTTTTATCTTTAAAACCTTCCATGATATTAACAATTTCACAATTATACGGATATGTGTTTGTTGTGGAAGTCCTTTCACAAAAAAACCTAAAATTTATTTATAATCCCTTATCATGTTTTTTTATTTACTTCTTAAATTTATACTTTATATTAATCTTATCTGAAATGTGGATTTTATTAAATCACCTTGGAAGGACTTGAAAGTACAGCATAGGCTTCTCCGATCATTTTGAAAAGCCGGTCCGCATCTTTGTAAACATTTTCAGATATTTCCTTCCACAATCCATCATCTGCATTATCACTTCTGCTCACCAATAAGGCCGCCTACATCAGCAAACAAAATAACCATTTTAAATACAAGGAACAATATTGACCCATTTACTTATAAACAAGTCAATTGGTTTATGTTTTATCTCTTAACAAATCAAACATGTAAAACAAAAAATGGCTTATAAGAAACCAGGTTAGATGGGTTTAAAGTTCACCCAAAAGTGTATTTTTATGCATAAAACATCGTAAATCATTTTATCCAGTAATTTCTAAAGGTTTGTAATAATATACAACATGCTAAGTACATTTAGAATCTAGACAAAACGTTTTTCAGGACGCCTCACCTGGCCTTTTTCAACCCTATTTACTTATCAATGGATCGATTCATTTATGCGGTATCTCAAGGGGTCAAAGAAGTAAGACAGATAAGTAGCTTAAAAGGAACCGGGTCAAATGGTTTGAAAGTCCCAACAGTGTATTTTATGCATAAACCTTAACCATATTTATTCATAAAGTGTAGATTATTAATAGTATGATAATATATACTTTGTAAAAGATATTCTAACACGTTAAGTTTTTTATAAACTCTTTTTCTTTTCTTTTTTTACAGAAAGCCTTTCAGGTCAACCTGAACCGGCCCATTTCAACATGCAGAAAAATATACGTTTTGACCCGAACCCAACCCATTTCGACAACCTTATCAGGATGATGTTTTAGTGCAGCTTTCCGATATGCTTTCTTGATTTCTGATGCAGCAGCAGTTGATTCAACGCCCCTATAAAGTTCCAAAATTGCATCAATACAGAGACAGCTTTTTGCTCTTTCAAACAAAATCTTGACTATTTGATTTAAAGAACTTACAATATGAGGTACATATTCAAGGGAATTTCTTTTTTGGATTCTTCTTCAATGTTATAAAGCCGGATCTGAGTTTGTCTTAGCTCATTCGATTTATCCATTTGTGATGTCAGTGAAGACACGAATCTCCTAAGATCTTGGGCGGCTTGTCCGTAATCTCTAATCATCTCATATAAGCTGGCCCGTCTGGAAATAGCCTGGAATTAAAGTAGACCATTTGTATAATGTCAATAATAACCCTTGAGAAGGAAAAGCTTACATTGCCGAAACCATATTGTTATCATTGTTGGATCCCACAACTACCCGTTTCAACTTCTTAATCTTGCTACAATACCTTCTATCCATTAATAATCATACACTAAAACTATGACATTGGTTTTCGTCCACAAGTTATGTTTGTGATTGTCCCTATCAAAGGACAGGTTAGACATTTTAATTGGTAGTCAATCTTTTCCTTTTAAAAAACTTAGGCACCATGCAAAGCATCTACTCCACATGACAGGGGATCCCCTGCCTGCTTGATGAGTAAAAGAGGCAATTTCAGCCATTAACTTAAGAATGAACCAGAATTTGGGTTATGTTCTATGTCTAACGCGTCAAGTGGGTAAGATGAAAAATTTAGTTAAATAGAGAACATATTGAAATTCGAAAGTCACCCAAAGTGTGTTTTTAATGCATAAAACCTCCTAAATCATTTTATTCAGAATTTAACTTCTGTAATCATATTTAACAGATAAATTATCTACAAAGAATATATATATATAGCTTTTTGAGGGAAAAAGGTATGTGTTTTGGGTCAACCCGAGTTGGCTCTCCTTTTCAACTGGTAGAAAAAAGTTGTATGTTCCTCACTCACACCCGTTGCACAAAATCCACGACTATAATTAACGCTGAAAAAGTGGTGCATGTTAGCAAACCTTGACATAATTTGGATCAAGAGCTATAGCTAAGCTGCAATCTGCAATGGCATCTGAAATTTGGCCCAAAGCCCTGTACGCTGCAGCCCGATTGCAAAAACATACGGCTGCAAAAGGGCGTGATTCAACACTACATGATAGGGCAGAAGTGTAATTTTCAACTGCTTCTGAATACCTTCCGGCTTTATAGGCTTCATTTCCTGCTGCCTACAAAAAGAACAATAAGATTATATTATGCAAAATCCCATGGAATAAACTAGTCACCTCAATAAGTTGAATCACAAGAATTTATTAAATTAAGAAAACAATAATTGAAGAGAGAATGTAACTATTTCCATACCTTGCGAGATAAAAGCTCGCATATAGTGTCAGCTAAAGGTATCGTCGACTCCAATCTCATGCTTTCCAACCTGGAAATTAATAAGACAAATATGTTAAATTGGTCCTTTTTATTGTGAGTAACGGGTCAAAACAAGTTTGGGTTGAAAGTGGTCCTTTTTATTGTGAGTCAAATTGGTTGGGCTAGGTTGGGTTGACCAGAAAGACTTTTTTGACCAATTCTTAATAAATAGCTAATGCAATAAAATGGTTTAAAACGCCACACGTAACAAGATGTTTATTATTTTAAAAGGGTACCTGTCCGTAATATGCCCACAACTCTCTTGTTTTTTGATAAATTCATGAGCTTCCTCGAGCCTTCCTAATGAAAAAAAGGACTTTACAATCAGGTTTGATCTCCATGAGTCTGATCCATCAGAAGTCAGAGTCTGCTCACACATCTGAATAATTTGTTCATATCGATGTAACTGCAAAACAGACATATCACATAAGATTATCAGATTCGGACCTTAGTTAACAACAATAATTATCAAAAATAATAAAAGTCATATTACTTCCTACTTTGGAGGTCCCAAGAAATACAACATCCCACATGGGACCGAAATCCCACAAGACCCACACATCTGGCAGCCTGATGCACTGGGTTTGTCATATTTACTTTTTGCCAATTAGTACAGGTTGCAAGATAGGTGGATTGGGTAATGGATCAAACGACCACTTATTAGTACATGCAGAAATGGGTAGGAATGACTCCAAGAAGACATACTTTGGTCCAATGTATTACTTTTACTAATATATAGCTAAGGCATTGTAAGCATTGAAAATACACTTTGGGGGACTCTCAAACCCATTCTTTCTTCAGCTAAATTTTTTATTTGACTTGTTTGAGTATACAGGTCAAACTCACCACCTCTACCAGTTACTAATCATCATTTGCTGTCTTGTTGTTTGTAGGCTCTACTTTATTTTCTCCTTGTTAGAGGGCATATTAGATATTTAGCCCATACACAAACATTTTTATCAACTTTAGTACAAACCATGAGTAGGGTATCTGCTTTCATCTGAAGCAATTGCTCTGAATGACTGCTTATTTGCAAAGCTTCATCAATAACTTTCAGAGCGCATTCTAGATCTTCTGGAGTTCTTCGTGGAAGTTCATTATACTGCTTAAGGCATTGTGTCACTTTCTGAAAAACCAAAGATTCATATAAAAATATAAGATAGAAACTTAAGCAGGGTATGCAGCTGTGTAAAGTAGAATTTACTAATTATAAATAAATAATAAGAAGAATTTCACATATACCACTACAAACTTATAAAATGTCATATATACCCAATGCAAATTTAAAACATTATATAAGTCCTTTTTTGAATCAATTTTTAGCTTATGAGTCATAAGATAAAAATTCATACAAAAAGTTACGAGACATGTATGAGCTTTTTAGCTTCTGAGTCATATAAGTTATGACTATTTTAACCTCTCAAATATATTGTTTTTTAGCCCTATTCAAATTTTCTGTATATATACGGATAAAAACATCTGGGATTCTGGTAGTCAATCGCCAAATGCTCTAACTCTATGGTTTCTGATTTCAATAGGCTTTTTGATCTTTTTCAGTTCATTTTATCGTTGCTACAACTTAATCGCCAATTGCTTGAGTCACAGTCTTCAATCGAATAGCCGATTGCTTCAAGTCTTCAACTTGATGGTTTTCAATCAATTTCTTCATGGTTTTCAACTGCATTTCTTGTCTGCTTCAACTCAATAGCCGATTGCTTCAATCACACTCAAATAGCCCATTGGGGACCAAACAGCCGATTGCCTCAATCACCCTCGCAGAGCCCATTGCTTCAATCGCAACTTATATAGCTGCGCAAAAACTTGGATTTGTTTGGCAAATGCTGATTGCTTCAATCAATTTCTCCAGCCCTAGATTGTGATAACTTCGTACGGCTGATCACAACTTATTTGAATGCTGCATATTGTAAATTTAACTTAATGACACGTATTTAATTTTTACTTTTTCTTTACTCTTCACTGGATAATTTGAATGCTACAGATTGTGAATTTGTGATAAATCTTTTGATAATTTGTTTCGAATGCTGCAAGCCTTTTTATTTTCTTTTGATAATTTGTTTCCGAGTTTGTTCATCATCATCATCTTCGTGCCATTCTTCATCATTAACAGGATGTCCATCGCTTTCTCCTCATTCGAGTCCATCAGATTGTTTATGATTTTATGTTTGCGTTTGTGAATTTTTAATGGTATATATGAAATTATGATTTAGTATGTGTGTACCTATTGAATATGATTGTATGTTTGTGTTTGTGAATTTTTGTACTATAATTATTTGTGTTTTACAAACTCATTGAAACAGTTTGCAAACAAGTTTCAGTATCATAACTGGCAGAAAGTTCATGGGTACAAGAACTGAATACATTTTAACCTTCTCTCGATCATAAAGGTCTGCTCCTTTGTTACTAAATTTGCTTAAACGGTGATGATATAAGAATTTCCTAAACAGTAACCATAAGGTACATCAATACATCAGTGTGTGCATTTTAGTGATGATATATGAATTTTAGTTGTGAAAACAGCTTTCAATACAGTAAACTTGGTATATCAATAGATCAGTTGTAAAAAGATAATTTACTAACGATATATTAGTCAGAGGCTTGCTTTATAAGTACATCAACAAATCTTTGTGGGCATTTTAGTTTTATCAAGGTGTAACAACGTAAAATTCGTGAAAACCGGAAACCAAAGAAATAGAAAACATAAAGCTGGGTAAATAAGAGTAAAATAGCCATTTCTTAAATTGTTTATAACAGAATTGGTAAATTTGATACATTTAACAAGTTTTTAAGGTATATAACTATACATAATATTTTAAGCGTGCATTAGGTATATATGACATTTACAAGTTTGCAAGTATATATATGAAATTCTTCCTAAATAATAAATTACAGTAAGAAACTTTTTACAAACATGAAATACCTGTGCCTTTTCTAAGCCCTCTGAGGCATCTACTAGCAATTTTCTGTCCACGCAGACATCATTCCCGGACTGCAAGCATTTCATATACTGAACTGTTGCGTTTTCAACTTCTCCAATAGCAAGGTAACAACTGAATATATATGATAGATTATTTTTTTAACAGATAAAGAAAAAAAAATATAAAAAGATTATTAAAAGGTAACAACAAGCAACTATTTATTAGATTCTAATAGGTGCTAGCAACTCCTTACGAGCCAATTCCATAGAACGGAAGGCCCAAAATTTTCCTAGTCCATTTGGAGGGAACACCTTGCATGCTCAGAAGTCAAGAAGAGGCCCCACGTATCATGGACGTAACAACCTCTCTTTCCCTTTCCCGCTATATCTTTAAAGCACTATGCACAAGCGCTTACGTGGTCTCTACTTAAAATTTGTTCTGTAGTGACTAATAAACACGCTCATTTAGACACCCACACGTGCAATAGTTCATGGCACGTAATAAAAAATAAATAAAAATAAATAAAAAAACACATGTAACCAAAGGTGACAATCTCGACCCATAACCTTTGAAAGGTACAATTTGGGTTATGTTTTCTCCCTAATGAGTCAAATGGAAAGAAAAAAAAAAGGCATGTTAAAAAGGAAACATGTAAAAAGAAGTTACCCAAAGTGTTTTTTAATGAATAAAACATCACTAAAAAGTTACAAGATTACTGAGATAATATAATTTTGTAATCATACTTGTTAGCACATTCACATCAGTTTCTTTATATTTCATCTTATCGTTAGATTTTAAAGAAAATATAAGACAGGTTTATTTTTATACCTACACTAGGATCTTTATATTTAAACATTATACTTAAATTTTAAGGGATAAATATAAGGAATTGGTATACATAGCAATCCATTACACATATATGGACTTTTTAAGGATAAAGAATATTACGTAGAGTTTTTTTTTAAGTCTTAAAATTTTATGTATAAATATGTTCTCTTTTGATAAATTATAAAGATAAAGATAAAGACCCTATTGTGAGTGCTCTTAAGCTAAATGTTTAGTGATAATTTTTTTGGAAAAAGAGGTGTTTCAGGGTCAATTCAACCTGACCCGTTTAACCCATCCATTTTGCCACCTTTACGTGTTTAATAGATACATAATCTTAACCTTTCACAATACTCTAGCTGCCAATAAATTAATTACTTAACCGGCATGCATTTTCAAACATAAAGATCTAACTACATGACTGTCGATCTATAAAACCTATAAAAATGTAACAGAGGTGACACTTACTGTGCGGCACGAACTTGAACCTTGAGAAAATTAGGATCTATTGCTGCAGCCATAAGACAATCTTTTAAAGCATCTTTCATCCTTCCAAGAGAAATCCTAGTTGCTGCACGGTTGCTATAGCATAGCATCAAAGCCCTAAGGCAACCTTTAGATTTCTCAGTTTGAGGAACTGAATTTAACCCCTGTGTGTAATAATCCTCTGCTTTAGCGAGATCCCCATTACCATAAGCTTGGTTCCCCCTGATATAATTCAAAATAAGTCTTAGAACAAAACAAGGAATCCTTAGTTGTAGGGGTGACCAATGGGTGGTTGGGTAAAGGGTTGTGGACAAAATGGGTAAGTTTCTGGTACAGGTTGAGACTGTGTGGGTCAAACTGGGTTCTTACATAAAACTTTTTTGGTCCATTTCTTATATCTGTATTGATAACTAACATGTTAAATATGATTACAAAAAGTATATATTACAATGAGGGCAAATTGCATATTTGGGGTAACATAGTTTGTACCCGCAAAAAGGCTCAGCTTTCAAAAAGTTTTCATTTTAGGTAATCTTGTAATTAACCATTTTTTAGCAATGGGTCAACGGAGGGAAAAAGTAGAAAAGGTCAACGTTATCAAAGTTACCTATATGTCAGCTGTCCTGTCAACATTATGACTACGTAACTCAACAACAACAAACATACCCAGTCAAACAAATAATTTTAAGTTTAAATCAAATTTCTGAAAGTTTAAGCCTGTTTAATTTAATAAACGAATAATAAGAAAGTCTGAGCCTTTTTTCTTGGTGCGATTATCAGCCTGTTGTTTTTATGATAAATAAATTCAGAAGGCTGTATGCAACCCAAAAAAAAAAACTACACTTAGAAAGACTGTGGACCGGTTAAATAAAAGTTAACCCAAATCAACCCATCTATTATGAACAGGCAGAATTTACCACCTCTAGTTAACTAATAACACAATTTAAATTCTATTGCCATATAAGAGAAATCCTTCCCCTAAAAAGAAAAAGAAAGAATTTAACACCTTAATCGCCATTTCTCACAGACTTCCTCTGCTGCAATGCTGACTGATGCAGTTGCTAACTTTCCATGCCTTAAATTCTGATCATTTACTGGTTTAAAAATGTCATTATCTTTACTTGACAATGTAGACATATCAACTTTAGGGGTATTCCCAGGAGACAAAATCGAAGAAGACGAAGATGCATACGTGTTTGTTGTATCTGATGTTGGACTGTAAGAATCTTGACCGGTCTTCAAACGATGTTTCTTTTTATGCTTACGTGTCTCTGGTGACATTAGACTTTGACTAGATGTAGAAGCAGCAAAAGTGAAATTCTCCTTGCTTATATTTTCTAATTTTGAACCAAACTCGAATAACCGAGTGCTCGATTTTTCTTGAACCCCGGAAGTTGCAGTGGAGCTCAATTCAGAATCCAATGCTGTAGCAAAAGTATCACTACTAAATTCCATGTTTTCCATTGCAGATTTAAAGGTTTCTGACTCTGAAACTTCACATTTTACCTCACCATCATTAACATCTAACTGTTGAGTAGCAGTAATTAAATCTTCATCAGACGTGATATTTGAATTAATAACATGTGGCTCACTTGACACGCTATTTTGGTCATTTATATGGGAAGTAGCATCATCAGATGTCACAGAAGTTCCTCTAGAATAATTATCAGCTAACGTTTCTTGATATGGGGAAACATCCATCGGTGAGTAAGCTTCAAAATTGTCAGAAACCTGAGGCGAACTTTGACCAAACACAAAATCTTGTTTAGGCTGCATTTGACCAATCACAGGCTTTCTAACTCTTCCTTTCTTTTTCTTTAACCTAGCTTCAGGCATGTTTTTTGCACCGGAAAACAAACCTCCCCTTGTATCAGGTGTTTTAAACTCTACATTAGGAACCCCGGAGTTATCCAACTTGCTAGAAAAGGTAAACTCAACATTCTTTTCAGGTCTACTTGTAAAATAAGGATTACCAAATGCTTGGAAATTGCTAGATGTTGTGGCCTCAGATACCTTTGGTTCAACATTTTGACCAAACACAAAGCCTTCTCCAGCTGCACCTACTTTCAGTTCCCGCATCCTATCCGATATTAAATCAGCCTTCATATGTTCTTCATTATGCTCACTGTTTGATCCAAATACAAAGTTTTTCAAATTATCAACTTTAATATTTTCTTCATTACCCTGCTTGCCATGATTTACGGACTCTGACCTCCCAAATACAAATCCTTCTAAATTACTGCTATCCTGACCAACATTTCCGTGCTTACCGAGGTTCAATTTGTGCATTTCGTGTTGTAACTCCGCCTCCAATTTGCTACCAGATGTATAGGCAAACTGACTCTGAACATTCTTCATACTTCCAAGATTACCTGAACTAACAGAATCTCCGATATTCAATTTGCTAATTTCGTTATGTAGTTGATCAGCCATGGGCTGTGTAAAACTGCTCTTATTCTCATTTTCAAAACCTTTAAAGTGAAATGCAGCATTTCCCCCAGTAGCATTGGTGTGAGTTCTATCACTATCAATTTTCATTTTCGCCAAATCATCGAGAACTCCACTAGGAACTCCCAAATTAGGGCTAGAATAGTTACTACTACCAGCTCCAAATGAAAACGTCTGATTTGGAAGATAACCAGAACTTGAATCGCTGAATCCGGGATCAGAAGAACTCCGAAACGGATTAAACCCTAGACCAGTGTCAGCCACCTCCCCACGGCGGTGGCTAGCGGAGACGGGAGTAGACCTAGGGTTATTGGAAGTGTGCCGTCTCATCTTCATAAGCCGCGGCCGTGAAACATTTGAACCTAAAGGCGGCGAATTAAACCCTAGACTAGGATTTGTGTCATTCGAGTTCCGGAAGCCGTAATTCGAATTCGATGATGATGATGTGTTCATTTCGTTGTGGAGAGAAGGATTGAAAGAGGAAGACTGACCGGAGTATGAATCTAGAACCGCCGACGGCGACATGTCCGGCGGAAAGAAGGCATTAAACCTGATGATTGTTGGTGATGTTGACTGATATCAGATCAATCTCGATGGAATTTAGGCGTACGAACGGATCATTTTGCTGTCGATTTGGATTTGATCCGTTTTGTTGTCGTGATCAAAGCGAGGTGTGTCAGATGTGGCGTCCCTTGATTGCTTTCATCAAAGACGCTGCCCAATTGACATCTGACCCAATGAGTGAAGGGATTTTAGCATTGATTTTTTTTTTTGTTTCACCATTTGCGTGTAAGTTCAAAGTTAAAAAATGTGTCACACACCGGATGTCATGGAGAGAGTTATATGAAAGTGAAAATTGAAAAAGTGGTGTAGTGATAATGGTGATCTAAATGTTAGAGTAAATGAAATGTAATTGTTTAAGTGGTGTGAAATAAAAAAACAAACAAGACATTTAACGCTCGTGGTCTACACAACAAAGGGGAGGAAAACGCATGAGGGGCGGTGTTGGCCGGCGTTTTCTGGCGTGTATGGAGCAAAAAGCCCCCTTCACGGGGCACTACAGACGGTGTTAGGTCATCCATAGACCATAGTACTCCTATGGTGGTGGCGAACTTTTTTTTCTTAGGTCATCTGTAGTACTCCCGTGGGTGGATGGCGTGACACCTCTAAGTGTTTTTTTTTCTTCTTCTTTTTTTTTTTTTTGGAGGGGGGGGGGAGAGCGTTTTCTCCTCTTTCGTGATTAGAACAACATACATGCTTATTATTATTATTTTTTCCACCAACCAAACACATCATTATTTCTTTTTAAATAAAACACAAATTCACACAACCGTCATTCACACTATCACTACCCAATACATTATTTTTTCACACCACTTCCTGTGTGGCAACCTGCGTGTCACATTTTCAGCTTTAAACTTTCATGCGACTACGGATAGCCTTAGAAGTGTTTTTTCGAGTATCTTTTTAACAAGATTTCAACATCCCCAGTTATTTAGTCATATCAAGCCTGCACGTGGTTACACGTTATTAGGTAACGAAATACACCATTTAGATAGAGCATTGTCATTTAAGGTGATGTCACTCTTAACAATCAAAATCATGACATATACTCATCTCCTATGATGTATTTGGTTATTGGTTATTTATATAAGATAAAAGTTCACATCGTATCTACTGCTTTAATAATTAATAAGGTGCTCTTTGTTTTTGCAGATGTAGAATGTCTACCGTCTGCGGATCACATTTGTAGACATCTACAGAAGAAGAGGTAGACCAAACCCCTGCAGTGTGTAGGAAGAAGACTGATTGTTTTCTAATTCTACATATTGTTAAAAAAACTGAAATTTAAATAAACCGGTTTTTTTTTAACTTAAAATAGTTTTTCAACATTCTCATTTAACTAAAAGTCATACAACCTTGAAATAATATTTTTTTAAATCATTCATTAATTTAATACTTTGCATTATTAACTGCTTAGCAATCTACTTCTACTACTTTAATAAGTAAACATTTTCTTACACACGTGTCACTAGCTCAACTCATCTCCGTCATATTTTCGCGCCATCGCTTTCCCTCTTAATAAACCCTAATAGTAGTCATACCTCATCTCATTCAGTTTCATTCAATCGATCAATCAATGTATTCAACGATGGGGACCTAAACAGTTTAGGTTTTCACTACCATTCCCTGTTATTAAGCCCTAATAATAATCTCAATCAATTTCATCCATTCGTGGACGCTCAGTTGATTTGAAACGATCCTTCTCCCTAAATCATATAGATTTCAATCGTAATTGGCATTCAATCCATATCAATTTTGAAACTGATCCTTCTCCCCAACCGCAGTTTTCATTCAATCGCATTATCCATGTCTTTAGTTGGGGATCTGAATCGTTGCAGGCTTCAGTGGTTCGTAAATCAAGCTCCTCCTTATAAACCGCCGTGACTCTCCACCCCTGACCCTGCATCTTCAGGTTTGTCGCTGCTGTCTTCCCTTTTCAGGTTAGTATTTCATACTTTTTTTCTGCTTCTCCTGAATTGGGTGCATACCACCTGTACGTTTGTTTCCTCTTTACTGTCGGATATGAAAAGCATGTTAGTCATAATCATGTAACTTTATGACTATAGTTCTGCAAATGAAACAACTAGGCGATGAAGATGAATATCCCGTTGGGGTCTTTGAGTTTTTTATTATACTGTTATCTAACTTCAGTTAGGAAAATAATCTCATATGTTTCTTATTTACTCTCTTATTTACATGTATCTATTTGCAATCTCTGATGCATTACATAATCTTTGACCCATGTTTTAGTTATGCTTATACATATAGGTAGGAAAATTGAGTAATACTAGATTTAAGATTAAAAAAATAGCTATTGTAAGATGGCATTCCTTTTAGAAGGCTGCACACTATTATGTGATGGAGGGATGTGGGTAAAGTCAAAGGAACTCATAACTTAATTGATTGTTTACAAATTGATTTACATATATTAGAGTTAAACAAATTTATATTGTTTGTTTGACTCAACAAAGGGTCTAAGTTTCATGGGTCAGTAGTTGTTTATAAACGATTTTATCTAAATATTATTTTCTGTTTCTAAATTTTGTGTAAAACTAATAAAAATGGACTGATGGTTTCCAAACAGTTCACGATTTTGTATAATGTGTTAAGTGAATCATGCTAACTCACATGTCATTTTTTTTCCCAAAACCAGCTATGGACAAATTTGAAACAAACCATACTCATGTTTCCTTTCCAATTACAATTTAAAGAGGGTTTTTTAGGATTTTACAAATCTGTAGGTTAATACACAACTGATATTAGTTGTTAGTGTTGCGGCTTTTTCAGTGCTAATTGTCTATGAAGTTGGAGTATTTTGATTTGCTACTTTAACTTCTCCCATTTGAGATTATCATGTACGAGGGTTTGCTCATTTGATAGAACTGCATAACAACCAAAGAAAGTGGCTTCTGCGCGGCTCAAGTAAGCAAACACTGATTCAATGATCAAGAAAGACGCAACCAAATTGACTGAAATTCAACACCATCTATAAAGCCTATTATAGAGCTGTGATTTTATTGATCTTTCTTCAGACGGCTGAGGTGTGTGTGCTTTATTGTTTTCAAGGCTATTTGCGATTGCTAAAAGGTTTTGCGGTTGGTGTAATCATGTAAAATTAATTTTTTGCTAACAAGCATGTTATATATATGTATTACGGTGCTCAACATCACATAAACAGTAACTTTTTATTTTTTTTTATTATTCTATGTAATTTTTAATATGTAATTTCAGTTTTTTTAAGTATTTAGACATTTATGAACTTTCTATCAGCACAACTGGGTGAATGATCTACTACATGGGCGCTGCAAATTATCATTTTTTATGGACTATAACTGTAGTTTTCATTTTTTAATATTATTGATAATAAGTAATTTTAATCATCAGAAATATATAAAGATTTATAAATTATTTAACTTTTATTAATTTTTTTATTTTTTTTATTTAAGGTGGCCTATACAGGTCTTAACTTTTATTAATTAACCTTCAATCCTTGCTAATTTGAAAACATATTTTAGTGTTTGAGGTTTGAACTATAATATACCCCCAATGTCATGTTTTAAGCAATGAATAAAAGTCCATATATAATATACAAATCTTAGTACTTGATATTTTGTTTAGTAGAGTATAAAAGTGAGACTAAGACACAAGCACATGTCACACTATTTTAGTGCATTCACTAACTCATTTTTTATCCATGTTTTATCTTGGGCTATTTTTTAAAGGAACTGACTCAAGTCACCTCTCCCTCTCATTCTTTGGCTGATCTGGTAAGTCTTGAGTTTATAAAATGTTTAATTATAAATAAGATCTTGATTTGAAATCTTGATTTATATGCATGTTTCACACACAAATTATTACAATTCTTTTATTGTCATCTGACATATTCTTTGATGCTATTGATACCAAAGGAGTTGAATCATTGGGACTTAAAAAATAGTAACTCAATCTCAAGTGTTGAGAAGGCTATTGCCACTATGCCAACTATGAACGAGAAACAACCTATGACAGCCCCTAGACATAGCTCTTTGAAACGTAACCTTAGTGAAGCTTACACCGTTGGACCGTCATCGACTGCATCAGCATCAGAACCTCGAGGGAACACCTTGATAAAGCAAGGTTCCTCTGGTAAAAAAAGATTGCAAGGACGCTGAGGCAATTAGCATCAATGATGATACAAAAGGCATGAAACTAACTCCAAAAATTAAGATGTAGCTCCATCATTTCCTCTATTTTTTGTAAATGGTCGTTCGTTTTGATGGTTTTGCATTTTCGATCTTTCAACTTGACCGATATTCTCGCATAGTCAGTTGTATGTGACGCGATCAAGAGTTAAAAGCATACAAGGGCTAAAGCTTCTAATTTTAGACACAGAAGGGAACATTATAAATAAAACATTAAACAATTGTATTTAACGAAGTGTTAAGTGATTTGTAAATATTAGATGCTCATTGTCTCTATAATATATCTTACATGTCGTCACAACATGTTTTTGTTAAGGGGTTTGAAAATATTGAATGCTAATTATGTTTATATTAGATCTTATTTATATCCATTTTATATTAAAAATACATATTACAGGCCCAGTTCATCTATTTTTTACATGTCGTCTTGACATTTGTTAGGTTAAGATTATGATAAACTTATTACATGTTATCCCGTGTAACACACGGGTAACAAACCTAGTGTATTTAATAAAAAAAAATAATCAATCAATATTCTAATATCATCATACAAATCATCTTACAAGTCTAATATTATAATCATCATACAAGTTTATAAAACTTGAATTTAAAAAAAAAAACATCTAAAATCACAAGTATAGAACATCTAATATTCTAACCATCATACAAGTGTATAAAACTTGAACTTCAATGTTCAAACAACATCTAATTTCATTATAAAACTTGAAGTATGCATAATACAACATCTAACTTTAGCATACAACATAAAAATATTAAGTATACAACATCTAATTCTATAAACAATAATCAATTAATCATCAATACAACATCTAATTTTATTTTTATTTTATTTTTTCCTTTCAAACCCTAGGTTGCAAACAGGTATGACAATGGTGGAATTGCTTTACTGGAAAGCTTAAAGAGTTGAAAGGAGATGTGAGAAAATTGCTTGGGTGATTCGATTTTTTGTGTTGGCTCTCAATGGCTCCTGGTACCTGCATGCTGCTTCGCTTATGCCTTCTGATTGTTCGAACTTCGGTAGTCGCCACTCACTTCCAGGGTTGATTTTTTCTAAAAACTGACTTAGTGAGGGTTAATGGTTTTGCACTTTTGCCCCTTGAATTAAGGTTATATTGTTATTCACTAAAATCCTATATTTCTATGGCCCTTTTACATTATACAATTTAAAATAGGACTCTCATCTTAAAATTATCTTTTTATAAATTATACAAAGTTTGTATATAATTTTTCAAATGTGGGACCGACCAAATACATAAACAAAATTGAGTAGGGACCGAATTAATACATATAATTTTTTTAATGGGGATCGACTCAATAGATATAAAAACTTTCGACGAATTACATGTATACTCAGCACTTCTGAGCGAAAAACGGCAGGGATCGAGGTCCTCTTTGGTACCAAAGAAGCTCCGCCCTTGTATCTAATGATTTGGAAGGCAAGTACATGGAGTGACTTACAATCATGGTATTATCCTCAACGAGCAACATTTTAATGTATCGTCAGCTCGTAGACCCAAAACGATAAAAGTTTTTAGGTAAACAAGAGGGTGCAATGAATGTTATCGAACGGACATTTGGTGTGCTTTAAAATGCCATCGAACGAGCACAAGCTTGGAAACAAAGTAGACCATAAGAGGTAACGTATGTCGTTCTTATATTTCACTATGTGACGGTGGAAGAGAAAGATGAAAATATTTGTTCTTACATCTCATCCAATTTTCAAACACAAGAAGTCTACGAAACTAAAGAAGAATTTACCAAGAAACCCATAAAAACCTCATGACAGATTCGATGAGTCATATTTTTTTACTATAAGTGTTATTTCGGTTTCATTAATCATCTAATATTTTATTTTAATTATCCGAACATGTTTATTTTATTTTATTTAGGTAATGTTATTTTTACTAATGAAAATGTGGTGTTATAGACTTATAGTACTTATTTTATATTTATAATTGTTATTTTCAATTTTAACTTCTATATTTTTATTTTTAACATGAATGATAGAGTTGTTCATAAACAATAAACAAAGTCAGTGAAGTGAAGTAAAAGTGAGAAAACTTATGTAATGGGAGGTCGTGGGTTCAAGTCCCACTTGTAACAAAAAATAAATAAATAGGGTTACAAGTTGGGCCAGGGGGTTTTCTCATCTATGGTGAGTTTCCTCCTGATGGGGATTAGAGATGATCGGGTGAGTGGGTAATGCCCCCGTCAGTGATCCAAATTTGCCGTTCAAAAAAAAAACTTATGTAATTTTTTTGAACAACAATTCAATTCTTAAATTAAAAAAAAATCGATGTTTACACTATGTTCCCGAGTTCATTTAAGGGAGGAAAAGAAAGGAAAGAGAATGAAACATAATAGACTTTGTGTTCCCAAGTTTCATTAAAGGAAGGAAAGAGAATGAAGATATAAAATTGTGTGTTCCCAAGTTTCATTTAAGGAGGGAAAGGGAGAGAAAATAATAGAAAAATAGACAAGTTTTTTAAGTTTTGCTTTCTTTCTGATTTGGAAGGAAATAGAAGGAAAGGAATCTCTCTCTTTCTTTTATTTTTATTTCTCTCTTTTTCTTTCTTTTCTTTTCTCTCCTTCCTTAAGTGAATTCGGGAACACTAACGTTAGAAAAAAAATACTCCGTAGGATTTTACCTTTCACCTTTTATCGCATCAATATTCAATAATCACTTTGAAACCCTAGATCAAAACATCCCCATCATTTCAAAGCTAAAGTGACAGAATTTGCAGTCTGAGTTGCGTAGCTCGAAGCTATTCATCGACGGAATATGAGCGGTGTAGGAAAGAAAGTGGCGGATGTGGCATTCAAGGCATCAAAATCAATCGATTGGGATGGAATGGCCAAGATGATCGTCACCGATGAGGCTCGTAAGGAGTTCTCTTCACTCCGTCGTGCTTTTGAGGAAGTCAACTCAACTCTGCAGACCAAATTCAGTCAGGTGTTCAAATCAATCACTCAAATATCTCCGATTTGTATATGTATATGTATGCGTACGCATCGAATCTGTTGATGTTAATGTGTTAGCAATACGGATCTGCATTTGATTAGGTAGTTAGGGTTTCCGTGAATCGAAAACGTTCGGACTAGGTTTGATACTGAAAGTTTTTTATTTATTTACATCCGGTATTTTCATATTATGATTAATGACTTTTACATCATCAATTTGTAACTAGTAACGAGATGATGATTTTGTGTCTGGAATTTTTATCTATTTTCGTGTATAATTAAGACGATGGATTTGGACTCCTGCTGATAATTTGATCTATTTTCTAGAACTGCCTAAGGCAATTAATGTTGATGTGTGTGTTGAGTTATACGGATCCATGTTTGGCTAGGTAGTAAGGGTTTATATGAAACATGTAATTAGATGATGATTTTATTTCGGGCTGGGCTCAGCCTCTTTGAGGTCTAAAACCATATAAAAAAACGGGTACATTTAGTTAACTTTTTTTGTAACTTAGAGTCAGAAACACATATAATTAGGCCATAAGGAATAATCTAGAGTGAGAAACAACCATAGAAAATAAAAATAAATAAGTGGACGTTTTAATATAACAAATATGCTGATCGTTGGTTAACGAGAAGACTGACAGTCATGCTTTCATGTAATAAATAAGCTGATCATGTAAAAATGAATAACAAAAAGCAGAACCAGTGAGTCACAGTAGGTCAAAAGAAAGCTGGCTTACCTCAAAGACAGAATCAGTGAATCACATTAGGTCAGTAGGAAAGACAACCTTTAGGAAAGTCAGCTTCAAGTCTTGCCATCTATTCCGTTAAATCAAACACAAGCAAGTTAGACCCAGACAAAATTCTATCATACACTAAAAAAGCCAATTTTGGGAACTTTAGTTCAATAGCATATTTTGAGATTACAACAAACATAAATGATCAGCATAATCACACTCAAACATTAGGCTCTAGGGAGGGTGGTGAGGACAAATCTTACCTCTATCTATGGGATAGAAAGGCTGCTCCTGAAGTAGAATAATTTGACCTATCTACCCTTCTTTTTACATATAATTATGAGAGTTCTGCCTCCGTTTCTTCAAGATGTTTACCCACAACTCAAACAACATGATCAGCATAATCACACCCAAACAAAAATACCTCAATCTTTTAGGATAAAGTCACCACAACCTGCACTCTATAGGATTTGAAAACATAACCTTTTGACTAAGGGGTACTTCATTTTGATACGTGTTTACCACGTGATCTCATGCACGTCTCCAACTTCTTTTCCCATTTTTCCGTTGCATGTTTAACTTCGTTGTTTACTTAGTTGGTAGTGGGTCAGTTTAGTCGGTTAGCAATTTAGTGGATTCAATATTTACTTTATTTTCTTTGTTAAGGCTATATATAGCCACAGTTCATGGTTCTTATATTACGCAGAAAGTTTATTGAAGTTCTAAGTTTCTTTCTAAATTTCTCTCTAGATTTCTATCTAATTTCTTAGGCCATTGAATCATTGATCGAACCACATCACATTTTCCCTGAGGATGTCCCCTTGAGGATTGGAATCCTATAATTGGGTTTCACCGTCTCAATGCAGGTCAGTGTCTAAAGAAACATGTGAGTCATTGTGGGGCAGGCCGACTGTACACATACCATGCTTGCAAGCCTAAGCCCAATAATCCATCTGTATATGTTTTTTTTAACAAGCCCTATTATTTTGGGGGCCCAAGTTCGAGCGGTTTTATTTTTTTTTTTGGATAAGAGATATTTTTTGACTTGATTGGTGATACCTCGATGCAATTTTAGAACTGGTCATTTTGTTTTTTCATTCAAACTGTATAGGAAATTGAGTGCTGATTTGCCCCTCAATAGATTTGGTAAATTGTATGCTTTTGTACGTCACACCCCAAAGACTTTTATCTATATGATCAATTAATCAGCATCATTGTATATTAATAAGAACGATTTATCTTATTGAATTATGCAGGAACCAGAACCTATTGACTGGGAGTACTACAGAAAAGGGCTTGGATCTCGCATTGTTGATTCTTACAAAGAATATTATGAAAGTATGTTTTGCTTTACCAAACTTCAGCCTGCATAATCCTTTTTATAGGCTATGTTTCTGACTTTAGGCAACAATTTAACTCATAAATAACAGAGTGGGATTCTTTGGTATGTGTTTTGTTGACCAGAATCTCTTAATTGGTGTTGAATCTCATCATATGAGGAAATCATGAGATCCATCACTGTTTAGTGGAAGGTTTCTTTAATGTTTACTCTATCTGCAGTTCTGCAAGAATAGTGAAATATATAAAATTGGCCCATATAGATGTATTGGTGACGACAAGTAGAGATGTCCTCTCTTAAAGATCTTGGAGAACATGTACATGACCATCTTGAGCAACTGAAAGAACACGGGACATTGAAGAAAATCCTTGCCACAAATTATTAAATTCTCATTATTAGAGAGTAGTTACTTGGTAACGCAGATGGTAAATATATTTGATCACAATGAACAAGTAGGCGATGCAAAATTGTTATTTAAAGAGGTATCTGAGCCAAATATTTACTTATACAATGTTGTAATTAGGCTTCGTACACAGACACTTGAATTTGTTCATTGTTAATTTATACAAAGCCATTGCTTAAAGAAGCAATTTTTCCTGGCAATTTAACATACCCATTTGTCATACGGCCGCGTGGAGGGATTTGGAGTCTTCATTTGTCCAAGCAAGTTCACGGTCATGTATTGAAGTCCAGAGTTCAATCACATACCGTTATTGAAAGTTTACTTCTGGATATGTACGTAAAGTGTGATGAAATTAATGATGGGCATCGATGTTTGATGAAATGACTCAGTTAGATGTAATGTCTTGGAACTGTCTTCTTTTATGGGCATATAAAGTTGAGGCAGATGAAAAGGGCAAGACAACTGTTTGAAGAAATGCCACAGTAATCAGTATTATCGTGGACTGTAATGATTTCTGGAATTCTGGGCACACATGAACTAGGAGTAACACAATTACAGTTTTTCCATGTGATGCAACTGGCTGGTTTTGATAAAATAATATACTGTTACGTAAAAAAGAGTTTTTGTGAGCCGGGGGTGTTGGTGGAGCAACCTCTCTATCCACCATACGCAAACCCAACCAATAGCTCTGCTATGAGTGGGATATTACAAGATATGTTTGTTTGTTATTCATTTTTTGATAGCAGCCCAGCATTGAGAGTTATTGAATTCTGGTTTTAAATTGATATACTATCTAATTTCACTTTTATGACACCTTTCCTTCTACAGGTGTTGAAATTCCCAAGTTTGTTGATAAGACGACTCCAGAGTACAAACCCAAGTTTGATGCACTGGTAAGAAATCATATATGACTTGTACTACTAAATATTTGTTCTTGTATGTTTTTCCTATCTTTGAGTAACTGGTTATGGATGAAAGTATATATTATGTGGATAAGAGAAATGGTCACCCGCCTGTGTTGAAGGATGAACTATGAAGAAAGAGAGAAGAAATGGTCACACAAGTATCTTTAGCACTTCAAGTTCTAGCGTTGATTAAAATAAGACAAACAAACAAATATACCCAGTTATATCCCACTGTAGTGTAGACTGGAGAAGGGTGAGCTGAGAGAAACCTTACTCCTATTCCTGGAGATAGAGAGGCTGTCCTAGTGAGATTCCTAGCTCAACACGAAGTTCTAGCGTTGACTTACATGAACCAAATTGTTATTCATACAGCTGTTTTAGATTTAGATTCAAATGTGTAAAAAATAAAGGTTTTTGTTATGCGTAACTAGTTATGTGGGGTCTTTAATTATATATATTAATCTTGAAATTACAGTTGGTGGAACTGAAAGAGGCTGAGCAGAAATCTCTCAAGGAATCTGAAAGATTAGAGAAGGAAATTGCTGATGTCCAGGAGCTGAAGGTAACAATGATACTCTGCTTTTACTCTGCTTTTAGTACGGGTCAAAAAAGTATAAATATAAACAGGAGAACTCTAGATTTGTTGGCCTACTCACTTTTGCATAACTATTGGAAAAAAAAGTAACCTTTTCTTAAAATTGAAAACCTGTTCAACTGTTAACCATCCGTTTCAAATCCGAGTGGTCTAATCTACGGTGACCATACCGGTGAAGAGCCAGTTCCGTCTAATAATGTTCCCCATTAAATTTGTTTTTTGATTTTATAGAGTTGATTGTTTTGTTATAACAGAAAAAGCTTAGCACCATGACTGCTGACGAGTACTTTGAGAAGCACCCAGAATTGAAGCAGAAATTTGATGATGAAATCAGAAATGACTACTGGGGCTATTGATTTGGTTTCTTCATGCTTTTATCCATTCCCTTTTTTCCTTTTACCATACAGAAATAAACCGAAATCCTTGTCTTCTGTTTGTTTGCCAGCAAATCTCTGTAATACCGGATACGTTGTCACGTTGAATACAGTTGCTGCTTAATAATTCTATTACTCGTTTATAAGCGGTTAAGGGTGTTTATAGCTGTTAAATCCGAATTCAAACTGAAATAAGTTGAGCCTTGGTTATAAAATGTGTACACTAGAAGCGCGTAATGTTGTGATGTGGAAGGGTTAATTTCTCATGTAGTATAATCTTTTGTTTATATATTGTTCTCATATTTGAAATTTAACTTATATATGTACTAAAACCACGAACTATCTTTCATTACTTTAAAATTTTCAATACAAGCTAATAGTTTTTAAAAAAGAAAGAACCGAGTTCGGGTCTAAAACCTTATCCAACTAGGTCGGGATTTCTCCATGCGGGTCTCTCCATACGGTTCATCGTTATCCATCCTCCTATTGTTCCTGAACGCCCCGCAAGCAACAACATAGGCAATGACCAGGAGGATGAGAACAACAATGTTTATTATCGACACCTTCCTCCAACTCTTCCTTAAACTAGCGAGCACACCGGCCTTGCACGAGTTACAGTTGTAACACAATTGGTCTTGGTCGTTGCTCCAACGGTTGCAGTCGTGGTTATCTGTTACTAATACGGAATTGATCGGGTTCCAAGTTGTCTCATTAACATACACGAACCCACATTCTGTTGGTGGCTTGCAACATCCCGACTACAACCATAAAAAAGAAGATTGCATTAGTTCTTGAGAGAAAAAGGTAACTTTTAACAAGAATTTTAGAACACTAGTTCATTACAAGATTTGAATTATCAACCTATTAAACATCTAGATATCAAGAAGGCTTTTCATATATCTACTACCCATAAAAAAAGGAAAAAGAAAAGCATAATTTATGGTGCCGAAAATGACCTATTTTTTACGCTCGTCTTACTAAACCACTCAATTCAATGGGACCAACCTTTGTTTTTTTTTGGTTAAAATAGCACTCAATGGGGCCCATTAACCAGCTAGAATAAAGCAAATAGTGAAATAAATCAACATCATCCCTATCATAATTGAAATCAAATGATATCATTTGCTGACCCCTAAAATCTTGATTGGAAGGCTACAATGAGATGCACAATATCACGGATAAGGTCTAGATTAAAATTGGGAAAAATCATAAAAAATAACAATATATGTTCAATACATTTGTATTCACCATTCTAAGTTAACCATCAAAATCTCCATGAAATCATTGAGATTGAGTGATTTTCATGGTTGTTAGTAAGCATCGTGTGTTGACATCTCGAGATCTAGACCACAACATCGAGATCACGACATGTGTTCAATATTAACACACACGCCTGTTCATGATACGTTTATTGGCTTTGGATAAACAACTTTAAACTATTTAGCATTCATGACAACTTATTTCACCGATTATAATCAGAAAACAATCTCAAAAGAACTTATTACCCACGTCATGATAAACTGATAAACAATTCTAAAAAGCAATCTTAAACCGATATTGATGAGTAGAAGTGTATAAAAGCAAAACAAGCAAGTTGTACATGAGATGGGGCTTTAAAGAGGGAGAAAAAAAGGTCAGAAGAGAAAATGCATAGGTGAAGTAAAAGCAAGCAGTTGAGATTTGAGATCTCTTCATTAAAACTTTGAGCAATAAATTATTATTTTTAACTCTTACATATTAAACCTACTTTTAAATGTACATCATCAATGTTCACTGTTTATCATCGTGTGATTAAAACCCTTAACCACTTGAAAGCAACACAGTCAATACTAACTTTGATACCGTTAGACGACAAACATGTTAATACCAAGCAACCAATTAAAAAGTATGACTAAGAGAACATAAAAACTTGTTTAGATTAAATAACTAAATCAGTGTTTTGCGTATACAAATGATAACGTGTAACGTATAAAAATTAAGTATAAATGACATAGTTTTGTAAATATTAATTTATCATTTATGCACTCATACGTACTAACGGTGAAATCTCTTGGCAACTTACAAGTGTCGTGGCTCTCTTTTACGTTTTAAATAATATATCGACATTTAAAAAGTTATCTAAAATGATTAATTATTATATATCTATCAATAAAAAATGGTTGTGATAAAGTATTCATGCATTCATTTCGGCTGGTGGGTCAATCAGCCGTTTTAGTTTATCGTTTTCAAAAAACATAATATTAACCAATGTTTTAAAAACCGGTTGAACCGGTTCAACCGCGAACCGGTTCAACCGCGAACCGGTCATCATACCGGTTTTTTAATCCCCGGTTTTTTGAACATAACCGGACCGTTTTGAACCGGGCGGTTTTCCGGTTTTTTCCGGTTCAACCGGTTTTCTGATATTTAAAAAAAAAATAATTTTTTTTAATTTATTGTTATTTTTTATTATATTTAAAAGTTTAATAACTTATATTTTCTTATGAAATACTTATTTGGTATAATTTTTAGTGGACTATCATCAGTGGCGGATCCAGGAAAAGAATATCAGGGGTAGCGGGGACTAACGGGGGTTCGGGGCAGCGCCCCCGAAAAAAAAAATTTAGGTAGTTAACGGGCTTTTAATCATATTTTTAAGGGGCTTTTGATCATATTTTTAAGTAAAAGCCATAAAATTTCTTCCAGGGGTCGCGAAAAATTCGTTTCAGGGGTCGCGAAAAACCAAAAACTTAAAAAAAAAAAATAGCACGTCGGGGTAAAAGTTCAGGGGCAGCGGGCGCTACCCCTGGACTATATGTAAATCCGCCACTGACTATCATTGTATTTTAACTATTTTCGTTGTGGTGTATAAATTTATTAACATTTTTATAAAAGTATATATATAAATCCCCTAACCGGTTCAACTGGCCGGTCCAACCGGTCCGACCGGTCGAACCGGCCCCGGAAAGTTTTCCGGTTCAATTAAAAAACCGGTTTTTAAAACATTGATATTAACTCATCAATCAGAACGCTTAAGATTAAACTAGTTGGAATTTGGAAACCCGTGAAATACTATGCTAGTGACAGTTTATAACGCGGTATCCATTTTTATAAATAAGAGAAAAAATATCGTATTTAACTTCTTCATTTAAATAACATTATTAAATGTCAATAATCATTAAACATATATATAATTTAACCTTTTAGTGTTCATAAAAAAATTATTTTAATTCTTTGTTTAAAAAATTATTTGCCTTTAAAATTCTTAACAATTCTTAGTTTTTTAAGTAACCGATAACTTTGTCATTTCCATATGTATTACTAGATTATATACCCGTAAGCTTCACCGATTGTGTATAAAATTTTAGAATAAGTTTAAAAAAAATAATGTAATAGAAAAATAAATAAATAAATAAACGACTGACCTCAATAGGATTGAGCTTGCGCTGGTAATACGTATCAGCAGGCTCCGGAAACCCACCGTCAGCCCGACCCGATCTCCTACAAACACCCGAATCACGAATACACGAACTAATCTTCCTCCAATACTCATCGCTCGCGACCCGATCCTTCAACCACCCCGAATAGTCCGGAAGATAATAGTCCTTGTATTCCCGGTTCAGCACGGGTCGACCCGACCCTTTGTCAGTTACCACATACGCGAATATCACAAACCCGATAAGCACAACGATGATGAAAAACATGGCCCAGAGGTAGAGGTACATGAGGAACGTGTTCCGGTAACACGCGCCGGCGAATCCGGCGAGTGAGACGACGAGGATGGATACTCCGATGACGATTAACGGCCACTGGAGGAAGGTCATGCAGTCGGTGTTGTTTGCGCGCGTGCTCAGCCATATTCCGCCGCCGAGAATCGGAATTGAGAGCAGGAACGTGAAGAAGTTTAGCAATCCGATCAGATGATTGCTGGACCTCATGATTTTTTCACTCAATTTGATGGAATTTTGATGGATTTTTGACGAATTTGAAGCTTTGTTGCAGGTGTGTGTTTTGGTGTGTGTGTGTTTTGGGGGTTAAAATGTTAAATCATAAATGATGGGGAAAGAGGGAGGGAAGAGTACAAAGAGGAGAGTATGAAAGGTGAAATGACGAAAATGGGGTTGTGGTGGGGGTTGTAAAGGGTGGAGATGGGGGGTATTTGGGTCAATTAACTGGTGAAATGAAAATGCAAATATCTACGTTGTCGATGGAGTGAAAGGGGGAATAGTGAGGAGGTCAATGTGCTCGTTGACTTTAAATGGTGGATTTTACAGATAATCAACGTTTGTGTTGATGAATATAATTTATTGATTTTAAATATAATGTTTTTTTATTTGGTAACTTACAAAGAAAAAACGCTAAGACATTTTAAACGAAAATCCTAACCAACAATTATTTCGTTAAAATATCATAGTAAATAATGATTAAGAACAATATTTATTTCTTGCATTATATTCATCGTCTTGCCGTTGAGAATGATGATACTTTCTTATTTCTCCGACCGTGGCCAAAACTTTTTGCTCAAACCCGATTTTTTACCTCGATATCGTTTTTGTTGAAGTTGTTCGATTTAGAGACGATCTTTAACATTTATTTGCTCAAACCAGATTTTTGACTCCCTCTAGATTTCCAAATCTTTTCTACTCAAACTCTCCTTTACTTTTAAAAAACCAATCCTAACCATCCAACTATTGTCGTATCAACAAAACCCGTTTCCAAACACTGGCGCAACTTCATTAGGGCCGGGGGGGGGGGGGGGCGACCGCCCCCTCGGTTTTTCCGTCCGTAACTACCTATTTTCTCGATTTTATGTTTAAAAAATTGTATTTGTGGAGTATCGCCCCCTCGGATGTATTGATTATCACCCCATCGGTCGATCTTTTGATCCCCGCCCCCTCGGAGATCTCTATCAAGCTCCACCACTGTTTCCAAATGACGTGTATATACCGCTTCAAGTACCTGCAAATTTCATGAATTCAACAACCAGTGACAGCAAATTAAGGATCAAGGATATGATGATCAAGTTATCAACTATATAATAGATTCAGATTGTGTAAAGCAATAAACTTTAGGAGCTTAGATGTCTTTGAATCGATGCTTGAAAGAAGATTAAAGCTGTTCTGGGTAGAAACCAAACTAAAACATAAAAATTAACTCATAATAATGGTAAATGAAAATCGAACAACTGTAGACATAATTTCCGGCACGCTAACAAATCGTTGGATCATAAAGCTCTTGAATGACAAGGGAGGCCGGAGATGGAAGATCAATATGGTAAAGAACTGCTACACAAAATGTAGTCAAGGTGTGTTTCTCCGGATCTCCGGTTTTAAAACGGAAATCTAACACTTGCAAAAATGTCTTTTTTATATGACAGAAAGTTTCTGTTTCCATCCCACATCGAGAATTTTGGAGGCTTTACCTTTGTTTATAAAAAGCATTTGGTATGTAATTCTCGCCGGGCTTATTAACGCAAGCCTGTGACTCAAGTGAGGGCTTTAAAGTGGGATGGACTGTGATAGGAACCATGTCGGTTGGGCCAAGCTGTTGCAGTTTCTGGCTTGCCCATTCCAAGTTTGGACTTGGGCTATGTGGTTCTGGCGAAGGCTTGGGCCATATTTCTCCTAGAGTAGAGGGCACCGCGTTAGGCTGGCTTAACAGAGTTGCGATAACCTCTCGGTCCAAACAGTGGAAGGATTACAGGTCGGTGCAACCTTGTCCCAGATAGCCATCTGGATTCCCTCTAATGGACTCCCACTTTTTTTTTTCCCGAACTATGAGATGAATCTTTTTTCGGTAAAGCCATGATGAATCTGGATTTTCGGTAAAGAATGTTTTCGTGGCTTTATACACTTTTTTTTTCCCCGAAGTATGATGAATCTTTTTTGATATATAAGATTTTTTTTCCCGAACTATGATGAATCTTTTTCGGTAGATAAGATTTTTCAGTGATAGAAAAAGGTTGATAAAGCTAGCTATGGGTAACGTATAGAAAAGAATGTTCCTCGTTGGCTCTGGCGGCATCTAGTCTTATACTTGTGGCTCAAGAAGAAATATTATACATAAAACTAGATGTCGGGTTGAAATGAAAATAAATATTATACGTTACACTTTACAGGTATCAATTTGTTTCAAATGTCATTATGCCGGTGCAAGTATAAGAATTTTGGTTGATGATGGCGGTAATGGTGTCATTATTCTTGGCGAAGGCTGCAAACCATCTTTTTGACAAGCAAGTCTTCGGATACGAAAAATTTAACGTCGGCAAACTATTCAACAATGTCCTTTAGTTTCCGGCAATATTCATCCATGTATGAACATGCTCTAAGGCCAAAGTCTGAGAGACTTTGTTACTTAGAAAAATGTTTTGTATCTTTAGTCACACAGACACGAGCCATAGTGATACGGCTTGCACGGATGGCGCCGGTTGCACGGGTGGTGGGAAGTGCGTGGATGGCGTGGATGTCGCGAGCCGCACATGCGGGGAAGCGGATGACGGAAGAGTAAACCAACCCAGAAGCTTTTGGATCAACAAACATTCTTTTTGGTCTGGTTCAATTCCGTCTTCATCGTATCGTGGATAAGCGTGATGTTCCTCGTTGCCTCTGGCGGCGAATCTACGAGGTTGATCACGGTCCTTCACGTCTCGGGGATCTCGATGATGATCTTCGTTGCCTCCGGCGGCGAATCTACGCTGATGATCATGAAGATGCCTCCGATATTCGGCCATGGCTCTGATGCCAAATGATACCGAATCAGTCAACCTAAACCAGGCGACTAGGGATCTAGGATAAACCTCCAGGATCTTTTTATTAATCAATCAAAACTTAACTCTTAATAATGAAATACAATGTTCTTTAAATAGAAAAACACAAGCTTGTAAAACAGGAACTAGGTTAAAATAAAGATAGTGGGCCCATGGGTGGATAGGCCAATCGGGCTTGGATACGGGCTTTCTCATAATCCGTATCACATAGTGTCGGTTTCAAGTTTTCAATTACATGGACAAGTAGATCATTAAAAAGTGTAGAGTAAATCCTCTGCAAAACTAGGACATCTATTTCTTTCCATTGTGTGTAATCAGGAGCCGATTCTTTAGGGGTGTCATATAGTTGATGTGGCTAACAACAAAAGACAAATTCTCTATCAATATCAAGTTGTTTTTTTTATAACTGAAACTTAAAAAACTGAAAAGAAATGAGAATGGATTGACAAAGCATTTAAAAAGTGAATAAAAAATAAATGTGATTATTATTATTATTTTTTTGGCAATTTAAAATTTGAGCAACTGATAAAAGTCAACCGCCAAGGGAACACGCTATCTCCCGCCATTAATGCAGATATTGATTTGGGGATCTTATCTGTGAGAATATGGCCTTCTTCCGGTGGTGGTGGCAGAGATCGGAGATTTGGAAGGTGGTATCTGTTTTACTACTCGGACAGTTGATGTCCTTTATACTCGCACTTCAGAACCTCACCTCATCCCTCTCTGCCGATCTCGGTAATAAATAACTAAATCACCCTCTTTCGATTCCATTTTGTGAATTTTGCAATTATGATGCATGTATCTAGTCAGCCCTAAACTTAATCAAATCGGCGAAAGTTAGTGTTTATTGAGGCTTTAATGTTGTTGTATGGTAATCAATATCAACTGGAAATTACTGATTTCATTGCTGCCGTCAATGAGTGGTTAACTAAATCGATCGGTTTTAGTTTAGAGCCCTAAAAATCAACCTGAGTTGTTTCTTCTCAACAGGTGCTAATTCACCTGTTACTCTGGGATTATTTGGCTATCTGTCTTTGACCGTGGTCAATGGAAGCATCTTGTTGTACCGACGCCATGAACTCATTGTACCTACTCTCGCCTTCCTTCACATCTACTCACAAACTTATACGTATATGATCTATCTTGTTTCACTTTTTGCTTGGGTACTTGGGTTCTGAGTAATTAAGTTGCTTTAAAGTTTTATTGTTGTTTTATGATTAAGAGCATTCACAATAGGATCCTCATTTATCCCCACTTTTTAAGGAAAATCAGTAATTCAAGGTTCTGAAATAGGGATAGATACGAGGAATGGGATGTGAGGGTTTTAGAAAATAGAGAATACATTTCGGAAATTGATGAGTTTTAATTAAATTACAGGATGAGGATGGAGAACATAGTGTGAATGCTCTTAAGAATATATAATGCATTTTGGGAAATTTTGCAGATTCCATGGTATTGGTATGCTCTTTTAGCATTTTTTGATGTCCAAGGCAATTATCTTTGTAGGTTTGCTTATCTTCATCATTCTTTTGACTTTTTCTCATGTAACTCAATTTCATGCAACTGAATTAGAATTTGATAGAAGTGGTAATTTCAAACCATTTACTGTTAGACCTTTTGATTTGGGTTGTGCTTTTATCTTAAACGTGTCAAAATAGTTAACTAAGAAACTTAGCCATAAGGGGAACAAGTCAAAGTGTAAAAATGTCTTCCAAAGTCTATTGTAGTATCAACATGTACTAAAATGACCCACTTTGACGTGTTACCCAACCCACCCATCTTGTCCACTTTGACGTGCTACCCGACCCACCCATCTTGTCCACTTTGACGTGTTAATCTATGTTTATATTGTGATTTGGTACATAGGTAACCCTTTAGGTTCTCATATGAAGATATTGACTTTTTTTTTACCTTTAACTATTGACTGCAGTTAATTCAGCATATTACTTCACATCAATTACAAGTGTAGCGTTATTAGATAGCTGGGCTGTTGCATGGGCCATTCTTTTTACTTGGTTATTTTTGGGCACAACTTATTCTCTATGGCAACTCCTTGGCGCCACCATTTGTGGGTTAGGCCTTTGTTTAGTGGTTCTTTCTGATGCTGGTGTTGGTGGTGGAGGTGATGATTTCAGAAAACATTTAAATTATAGTTTTCATACTACATAAAGTAGATCATAGATTGATAACTTTTTGCATTTCAGGTGGTTCGAATCCACTTTTGGGTGATATACTTGTCATTGGAGCGACACTTTTTTATGCACTGAGCAATGTTGGTCAGGTCAGACACTTTTTAGAGGCGATAAAATGGTGGGTTGGGTAATAAGCCAACCCATATATTCATATTATTATGAAGACTATCTTATTTTTTTGTAATAAAGAGCGAAATTTCCACCTCCAAGAATATTATATACATTCATCCGTTTTGCAGGAATTTTGTGTCAAGAAAAACGGCGGTCTTGAAGTATATGCAATGCTTGGTCTGTTTGGAATGCTCTTTAGTGTTGTTGAGATGTATCCTTTTCTATGATACAAGGTATCTTTTGCATGAAGATTATAGGAACTTTAAGATATTAAGCAAAATTACCCAAATACCTTTTCGGAATAATTATACACCTTAATAGACCAGTGTCTATGTATCGCAGTTTACACTTTCTTATCCAGTGGTTCTCTCTGTTTGTTTCCATAACAAATATATATCTAGTGTCATGTTCGAGAGGAAGAATCTCGAGACAGTGACATGGTCTCCTGAACTTGTAAGTGTGACAGATGTATGATTTATCAATGAATGGATAATTTCATCGACCTTTTTTTTTCTTCCTACAGATACTAACGTTTGTTGGTTACACGGCCACATTCTTAATGTTGTACAACTTAGCTCCTCTTATTCTACAGGTTTGTTCTTTTCTTGTAGACAGCCTTGGTAACTTTTGTACAAATTTTGAGGTTGTTTGGGAGTTACATATTATCATTGAAATCTACACAGGCAAGTGGTGCAACTTTTTTTAATCTGTCACTCCTCACGTCGGATATGTGGGATGTTCTCATTCGCATTTTTTTCTACCAACAGCAGTTATGAATTTCTTTTCGTGAATCTTGTCTTTTCTTTTTATTGTATATGTCGAGTTTTACCAAATGCGTCTTCTGCTGCAGGTTGAGTGGTTATATTACATATCGTTTTCAGTTGTTGGCGTTGGTCTTTTCATATATTCAAAAACGTAAGTCTCATCTCGGCTTCATTATGTTCTTTTTGTGTACAGATCTGTTTAACTTCACTTATTAACCAAAGGTTACAATTTCACCCAGATTATCCATTAATGTGTTGAATACTTAACTGAGTGATGCTTTATCTCAAATAAGTAAAATAAAAAAAAACGGGTCAAACGGGTCGAATGTTTTGAAAGTCTATTTTGACTGCCCATTTTGTTGTCTCTATTGTTAACATATGAATGTTCATTTCTCAGGGAGAAGAATCCCAATCTTTTACAAGAACCCGAAAATGGGATCCCCAACCCACAATACCAAGTGGTTCACGAACAAGGTATCGATTGATAAACACTTATATTCATAGCATGTAATTAGTAATTGCTGTAAAGTATCGAGGATTCAAAGATGGTCTCCTTCACTGATAATGACCAATATATACACAAATACAATATGGAACTATACCATGCCCAAACATTGTGGATCTATCTAAACTTTAGATAATAGGATAAATAAATACAGTATATTTATCTAAACTATGATATACATGTTAATACACCCCTCGGTTGGAACATGAGGAGGGCGGGATGTACAAACAACTGGATCAGAAACGAGTCAAAAGTTGGCATGGTAGTCCTCTAGTGAAAATATCTGCATTCTGGTAATCGGTTGGAATGTGTACCACTCGAATGTAACCAATATGAACCTTCTCGCGAACAAAGTGAATGTCGAGTTCCACGTGTTGATGCTGGACCGAGTTACCTGCAGATAGGTAAACTGCATAGATATTGTTGCAGTAAATGGTTGTGGCTTTTCGAATAGGAACTGAGACTTCCAAATAACCTAGACCAGTTCGTTAACCTAGTCCACCAAGCCTTTGGAAAAAGAAGAGCCCGCTAGTGGTAGTAATTGAAGACGGATCAATTCCTATGAGACTTCCTCACAAAAGCTGCAGTTGCCTATGAGACTACCCTTTGATATAACTAGCTACAAGACTCACAAGCCACTCGATGTGATCCATTCGGATACACTCAAAGCGTTGTTTATGTATTACGAACATTTTTTTTTTCACTCGCAAAACGCGGCTTGCAGACTCTAAAAAATTATAATTGCTTACAAAATATGTATTTTTTGTTTGCTTTCTTTGGCAAACATTATTATTTTTGTCTTTGTACAGTATAAAATCAGTATTCAGTTAACAAACTAAACAAAATATTGTTTTATATGGGTTCCCACATCGACTACACGATCAACTTTCGCAGGGTTCATTTAACAGCGCTCGGTCAATACTATTGTCCCTTCGGGGACATCTGATAAAATTGGAACGATACAGAGAAGATTAGCATGGCCCCTGCGCAAGGATGACACGCACAAATCGAGAAATGGTCCAAATTTTTTTCTTCCCCGGCACGGTGACGTTAATTCTCTTTTTATTCCATACTTTCTTAATTAAATAAAGTGCGCTTCATAAACTTTAATTAAGCTTAAGTTGTAGCAAATTAATTAAGTCATGAAATTTGTTAATTTAATTGGTTATTTTCTAATAAAACTACAACATGTTAAGATCTCTTTAGTATTTAGAGCAGGAGTACTCTTGTCATTTACGAACCATGGTAAGTTTTCTAAGACACATACCCTAAGATTATGAAAGATTCCCCTATCCAAATCCTTTCAAAATTTATGATCATGCATGCTCTTGGTTTCTTCTTTGTACCGTACTTTCCTCCCATTTATAACATAATCACCCTTCTCTCTGCCTTGTTGTTGTTGTGGTCGTTGATGGTGGCAATCGTTGATGGTGGCAATCGTTGTCTTTTGTGATTTGGTGACCGATGGTGTGCCTTTGCCGCTGATGTCTAGCGTTGGTTAGCGGAGATTGTGCCCTACGCGTGTACAGCTGGTCCAAAGCAGACGATTTTTCTCTTTCACGCGTCCATGGCGTTTGTCCGTATTTGTAGTCGTCATTATTGTCTTCTATGCTTTGGCGACAGCCCGTGTGCCGATGTTACCGGTGATAAACTATACTTATGGAAGTTGTTCTACAAGTCATTTTTTTTTCTTCCGGTTAATGGGGTTTTGGTATAATGTCTCTGGTGGAGGCTAGATGTTTCTAGCAACCGTCGTGGGATCTCAGCCTTTATGACGGTTAAGATCATGAGTTTACGTGGTCTAAAATTTGAGTAATGGGGTTCCGTTCCTCTTTTCGTCGGACTCCCGTCTGGGCATTTTCTTTTTTTAGGCTATGATATTTTCTTTGGTAACGACTAGGCGTTTATCACAGTCAGAGGCTTTACTGCAATGTTTCAAAAAATATTGTTATTTCAAAGGTAGTTTAAACAATTGAGAAGTAACCAAATTCGAGAACATAATGTTTTCCCTTCCATTTCTCTCATTAAATAAAACTCAGGAACACAAGTATTTTTACATTTCCCTCCCTTTACGTTCATTTTTCTCATTAAGTGAACTTGGGAACACAACGTTAAGTGAAACTCGAGAACACAAATACTTTCACATAATCATTTTCCTTTCGTTTCTCTCCTTAAATGAACTTGGAAACACAAATGTTTTTTAATGGTGAAATTTTATTTTTTTAATCATGTATAACTGTTTAACTAGAATCATTGATTTACAAAGTTAGGGTTTTAAAATCTAATATCAATGGTGGAAATCCCATCGATGACGAGGGCCGTGAATCTGAGGAAAGAAGACGGGGGTATGCGACGGATCAGATCTCTCTTTCTTGATAAGGGTATTGGCAATACAATCGGGAAGGGGGATTCGGGGGGGAATCGGTGGCCTCGGTTCGATCGGGAACACCATTGCGGTTGGATCGGGGTCACCGATCGGTGAGGCTCTTTGGGGTACCGACGCCGAGCAAAGTGGGTGTGGGGAGAGAGCCGTTGGCGGTGCCCCCCCCCCCCCAAACGGCTATATTGAGTTTTTAAAAAAAAAATTTTTTTTTTTCAAATAAATACTATTTTTAACCCTATAAATACCCACTCATTCCAACCATTTCCTCACACTTTTTAACTACTCACTCTCTCATTTTTTAAACACTACCACCCTTCATTTTTAAAAATGACTTTCACATCCGATGAATCGTCCGATGAAGATGCCGTTTTTTTTGGGAAAATGATGTTCGAGATAGCTCGAGAAGAAGAAGCCGAGAGTTCAAAGCCAATTCGAACACGCAAGACGATTAAAAGAGAACGTCAAGAGGCTCACGATCGGCTCTTTAACAACTATTTTACGGAAGGTGGTCTATTCGAAGATAAGTTTAAACGTCGTTTCCGTATGAATAAGCGTCTTTTTTTTACGTATTGTCAACGATTTAGAAACAAATTATAAATATTTTCAACTAAGGTGGGATGCAAGGGGTAGGATGGGGTTAAGCCCGTTGCAAAAATGTGTTTCCGCTATTAGACAACTTGCATACGGCATTACTTCCGATGCGTTTGACGAGTATTTGCACATCGGAGAAAGAACCGCACGACAATGTCTTTATAAATTTTGCAAATATGTTCGTGCTATGTATCATGAAAAGTATATGCGTCGACCATCATGGAGTGATGTTACACACCTCTATGAATTTCATGAAGCGAAACACGGTTTCCCCGGCATGATCGGTAGTATCGATTGCATGCATTGGGAATGGACATCTTGTCCTAACGCATGGCGTGGCCAATTCCACCGTGGTGACCATGCAAGGCCAACCATTATGCTCGAGGCCGTTGCATCTCAAGACTTGTGGTTTTGGCATGCTTATTTTGGAGTCGCCGGCTCCAACAACGATTTAAATGTCCTTCAACAATCAACCTTGTTGAACTGCCAACTTAATGGCGAGGACCCCGAGTGTTCATTTGAAGTCAATGGCACCGAATACGAACACGGATATTATCTTGCAGATGGCATATATCCAGAATATTCCGTGTTTGTAAAAACTCTAACGGCTCCAACAACAGAAAAACGTAGAAGATATGCTAACGCACAAGAAGGGGCACGAAAAGGTGTTGAAAGAGCGTTCGCATGTTTGAAGAAGAAATGGAAGATCATCGAAAACCCGGCGAGGTCGAGACACAAAAGTAAGATCAGTAACATCATATATGCTTGTATGATCTTGCATAATATGATAAGGGAGGATGAAGGGAAGGCCATTTGCCCGTACGAGCCGGATCATATTCAACCATCAAACGAGCCAATACCACAACATATTATCGACGACAACTATTTGAAGATTCATAACCGGGATATGCATCATAGTTTACGATCCGATTTGATCGAGCACATCGATTGTATTTGGGAAACCATTCCACCCCACGAAAATGATTTATCCGACGAAGACGAAGACGAAAGTGATCCCGAAAATTTCTGATTTTTTCTAATTTATGTTATGCATTGTATATTTTTTTTTAAATTTATGTCATGCATTGTAATTTTTTTTTATTTATTATAATGAAGAATGTTTTATTTTAGTTTTTATTTAAATTGTTATAATTAAAAATTAATAAAAAAAATAGATTAGGGAAATGGGGAAATGGGTAAACCATTACTCACAAATTAGGGAAAAATGGGAAGGGGTAGGGAATGATGAGGTGGCACCAAAAATAGATTGGGGAAATGGGAAAATGGGAAGGGTGTTACTATTAACCTAAGAAACGTGTGGACTATGATGAACAGTGAACATGATATCTATATCTTTAAATATGTTAAAATAGTAAAATACTATACAACAAGAAATATAGTATTTGTTACATATCTTTATCTTTACTACCTTATTATACATATTCTTCAAAGTGGTTGAAAATTTAAGATTTACAATCATTTATGCATAAGGTACAAGTGAAAATTAAGATGTACAATCTTTAAGGCTACATGTACAAGTGGTTGAAAGCTTGAAATCTTGATTTTTTAGGTTGAGAGAGGTTGAGGTCTAACTGGCCAAAGGAAAGGTAATCAGATGGCCCAAATCAGGTAAGGTCTTCTTCTTCTTTCTCCCTTGCTTTTACCCAGACACCTAATCCATCCTAATCCACCTTTTTCACAGCAACATTCATAGAAATCCTATCCGCATTCATCAGAAACAACGCAGCAGCAACAAAGCGACGGGTTCTCCTCTCTACTTCCGGTAAGAACTCAGAATGCTTTCCCTCTTTGCTTTTTCGCAGTTCCCAATCCTTGCCAATCCTACCATGGTGGTGTAGATTGAACATAATCCGACGGTTCTTATCATTCTGAACCCTAATCCGACGGTTGTTTCAAGGGGTTTTCACACGGATTGGTCTTGGTTTGACACGGATTGGTCTTTTGGATGGAGCCTAGGTCGAATTTGTTTGTGTATAAAGCTACACGAGATGGAACTCAAACTTCACAACAATCACAAATCAATTTCAAAGATATTCCGGTAAGAGGATTTGAATATGATATTTTCCTAATCTTTCGGTTATTTATTTATTGGTTTTGACATTAATTTTTGGTTTGGGGTATGTTTTGCAGGTTCATCGCAAGCATATCAAGCTGATTTGGGGTATGTTTAATTTGTATTCTCTGTTCTTCTATACTTCTTCAAGCATAAATGATTTTTTTTTTAAATTTTAATCTATTTTTGGTGTAGAATCAGTGAATGTGTGCTAATCTTAGGTATTTGATTGATTTTATTGAAATATATATGTTAGTTTATTGAGTTCTGTTTTTAAACTCATGTGTGTACTTACTTGAAGTGGTTGTTTTACTACTACTTGCTCCTTATTGATAACACTCATGTGTGTAATGCTCAATTCTGTTTTAGATAAGGCCACAAATATTAAGTTTGAAGAATGGTATGAAATAACATATCAAGTCCACAAACCCGACTTTCATCTATGCTACTGTTTTAATCCATGAGAGTGTTAATTAGGTTCATAGGTTATAGTCAGTTTATTGACCCTTTCAGTATACAAGATCTTCAATGTTTTCACAAAATCTGCTTAATCCCTTTCAATATAAAATGTTTTCACCAGATTTTAGAGAATAAAAAGGGTGGGATGATGTTGACACCAGATTTTAGAGTCTTTAAATACTTTTAGATACTTTCGAATGACACATCAAGGAATGGAAATAAGATATCTTAAAAAACACAGTTCTTGAGCTCCTGATTTAGAATTTTATGAATCTCTGCAACTTTTTATATGGTGTCCTTAACTCTTGGTATGCCACTGTTCTTGATTGTTTTTCTGCTTTAGATATGTGTTTTACTCAAAATGTTCTTTTTTGTTGGATTCTTGATGCCACCACATATTAAATCTGTGTTTTGATCTTTAATATAATCAAAATGTTCATATCTTTGGATTCTTGATGAACCACTGTAGTGGCTGGTCCTTTGCTTTAGTTAATAATAATAATGGTATATTAAATTCAGTGATTTGGTTGACCAATAAGAATAGATAACCATATGATTTATACAATAAAAAGAAAACCAGAATCTGATATATATACCATGTCTCTTAATAAACTGTTATTTTGACTCAGTTGGTTTTAAACAAAATAATATTTGTGATTTAGGTTTATGTTGGATCTGATTTAAGTTTTAACTTCAGCTAATGATAATTTTGTGTTTAAGTTTAAGTCTTTTTTTTCATTTTCTAACCAAACCAAGAGTTTTAAAAACTGTTAGAATTTTAAAAACATACCAGCAGCCTTTGTGTCTACTAATCAGTGTTTTTATTTCTTATTTCATAAAAGATATATATATGTATGTTTGACTGCAACTACCCACTCGGATCATTAGGATCAAGAAGTTATAGATATAAAAATAAGGTATAAAGCTGAAGTCAAATGAACATTTATTGAACAACCTTTGACCCACTTTGTTTTAAGCTCATCGGCCACTGTATTTATTACCTTTTGAAGCACTTTCTCCCTATGAGTTATTCTTAATCTGTTCATTAATATGTTTTTTTATAAATCTGTTCATAAATCTGTTCCTTAATATGTTTTGTTATTAATCTGTTCATAAAATGTTCTTTTTTGTTGGATTCTTGATGCCACCACATATTAAATCTGTGTTTTGATCTTTAATATAATCAAAATGTTCATATCTTTGGATTCTTGATGAACCACTGTAGTGGCTGGTCCTTTGCTTTAGTTAATAATAATAATGGAGTTTTTTATTATTGGTGATTGACTGTCATACAATTCTTTTGAGTATTAGTTCTTCTTTCTGCATACAATTATGTACTATTAAAGGCTAAAGTGTGCAGTAGGTAAAACAACGGAGAAAAAAGTCCACTAACAATTGGTTTCTACTTTGAAAATTAATTATATAAAGGACTACAAGTTGTAAGGTGCAGTAGGTAATTTACAAGTTGTAAGGGGCAGTGGGCAATTTACATTGTATTATGATATCTCTGGCTTTCACCCTGCTTATTTGCTATTAAATTCAGTGATTTGGTTGACCAATAAGAATAGATAACCATATGATTTATACAATTCAGTGATTTAGTGCATGTTAAACATTACTTACATGTGCTTGAAATGTAGATAAACACAGTTAACACAATTACAATGTTTTAGTTCATACAAAGATATAAAGATCTGGTTGATTGGCATGAAAGATAGGTCTTGCTATTTGCTTTAAATTAAAAGAATTTTTGTACAGACAACTATGATGACTAGCTTCTATTTTACTGCTTTGAAAAATGGTAACATGACAATAGTTGGCCTTTCTATATGAAGTTTAAGTGGAGCTGTCATGGGATATTAATTCTATTCTTCACATTATTTTTCAGCTCTGTTGTTGATTTTGCTGGTCTCTTGGGTTCTTATATAGGTATGCGTTACTTGATTTATAATGAATTTTTTTGTTCATGTGAATCTCCATTAGTATGAGATTTAAAGTGTACGTGAGTAATTGGTTGAGTGTGTTCTTATGATCATGCATAAAAATGGAAAGTGCCAAGCAAGTTTACCTTCTGTATATATAAGAATAGTTGAATTAAATGTATCGCTATATTTGTATATATAAGAATAGTTGAATTAAATGTATCTTTATTATATAGCATCAGTTTTATAAGAATAGTTGTAATGTAGTGGTTTTTAGATAGGTGCTTGTTATTTTTGTTTTTTAGGGGGAATTTCATTATATACCAATACAAACCTCTCAAAATATCATATATGATTGTGAAATCCGTATGTATTTTTCAGGTTTGGACCTGCTGGAATCCCAAGAGGAGCAGAAATAGGTGTATTTTGCTGCTTGTGTTTACTGCTTTGAGCAATACTGATCGATATTATGATTTGTTGCTTGCATTTCCTACTGATTGATGTGGGTACAGCCTCAAATCATCATGATCACTCTGCAGGAGCTGATGAACCTTATGTTTGTGATTGGAAAACTGAAGTTGGCTGGTCCTTATGCAATTTGAAGCTTTATGGTTTTGGCAAACTGTTGCAAGGTATATCCTAATTAGATAATATTTGAGTTTTTGATTTGCTTGAAATTGTAGCGCATAAAACCATAAACTGACTTGTTTATTTAATTCATGTATGTGATTATTTGTTCATAATCATTCACACATGTATTTTATGGTACCAAATTCAATTATTATCTTTGAAATACAGTTATGGTGCTTTCTAATTGACCGGTTGAGAACCAGTCGGACATTATACTTCTTTGTCAATTTTCAGGTAAGTAGTATGCTACAATAGCCAGAAAACTGTCGACAACTATGTTTATAAGGTATTTATTTATATGGGCCCACCGTTTGATTGATTCCAAAGTTTAACTTTTTGATCTCTAATGTATACAAACAGATTCTAATATATTTCTTGCACCGTTCATTATTATAGAAATTTCATGGAAATCTGAGGTATCTACTCAACCTATGACTGCTACTATTGTTGAAATTTCAAGACTTCTTTTAAATGGAGATAAATAAATAGGAAAGCAGTGAGATCAATGGTGATGTAAAGGTCTTTGGTTTTTTCTGTTGCTTATAAGCTTAGATCAAGATTTTTATTCTCAAATCAGATTCTTTTTAAAAAGTTTTGTCGGATAATGTCCTAAACTATAAAGGCACGAGTTGGCATATTTTGATAAGTGTCATCCTAATAAGTGATAAATCAACCCCGTCTAATACAAGTTGGCATATTTTGATAAATGTCTTCCTAATAAGTGATGAATCAACCCCATCTAATATTTTCTAATGAGTTTTGTCGGTTGCTGCAATTCCTCTAATCTGTGATATGCAAAAACATAATGCAGCTTCACAATATGGTTGTAGATTTAAATATAGCAACATTAAGTAATTCATAATCTTCTACACTATTTGAATAGTAAGCAAATGTAATGAATAACTATAGTTCTTTTTAAAATACTACAAAGACAGTCATAACCCCTAAAATATTAAATATTTATAAAAAAGATCAAAGATGCATATACGAACAAAAATACTACCGTAGTATTTCTGGTTAAATCTTTCCACCATGGGAAACAAGAGTTTCCAGAATTGAAGATACAAAATTGAAAATGTAAATTTCTTATCTATTGTGTCTATTAGAAATTCCAAATGGTCAAATGGAAGTAAACTTTGAGCTATTGATGTATAAAACAACAAAACTAGCTACAATTGACCTGCAACATATGCTAATCAACGTGTATTCATCTTAAAAACTACTATATTTATGATCGATTATTTAAACATATTCGTGTGTTCAATATTATTTAACTAGGATTTGAATGCTGAACAAAAGACGTATAATACAATATATTACGAGGGAATGAATAAACTAATAAAAAAACAAGTACCACATTGTTTGATTGTTGTCGCCACTGCATTGTTCGGTTTCCCCCGATGAGACAACTAAAAGACGTACAATACAATATAGTATTATATGATGGATACACTCAAATAACATACTCTAATTAATGGTTTTAAAGTTGAAGCTCACCAACACCATTTTTGCCGCTTAATGTAGGGGTACAATTAAACATGTGTGTTTAGCAAGAGTCCTTAAATTTAGACGATATCATCCGGTTCTGTTCTTTAACAAAAAAAAAAACAAACTAAAAAAATAAAATTTGCATGTTTATGACGATAATTGAGATCACCAAGGCTCGTGACATAGACAGATCACACGGATTTTGCGAGAGGATTAATAAACTAGCATAAAATAATCACCACAATGGTTGATTGTTGATGCGCCGCACCATTCTAACGGACACGAATATCGCGTTGTAAATTTTCATCGCCGCTGAATGTGCGAGCTGAACACAAATAACGCGCTATAAACCGTCGCCCGCCGCAACGTAGAGGTGTACAAAACCGGTTTTTTTTCAAACCGATTCGGGTTGTAAACCGAAACCGGTTTGGTCAACTTTGGTCAGAACCGGTTTGGCCCAAAATCGGTTCGGTTTACAAATCGGTTTGAAGCAACAAAACCCAAAACCTATAGAACCGAATCGGTTCAGTTTGAAACCGGTTTGGGTTGAACTGGTTTGTAAAAAAACCGGTTTTTTTTTTCTCTTAAATTATCAACTAAACAAAATTTAAGACTTAATATAAGAGAAAAAAGTTGGCTAAAAGTACATTATATTACTAAAATCCTAAGGCTTAAAATTCTTAAGCTTCAACACCAAAGGCTACAAGTATTACTAGGACTAAACATGTAATACTTCTACTTTTACTGGATTGAGTTCGTTAGTGCATAAACTTGCACCAACACCAAAGGTGGTTATAACAATATAAGGACACCTAAATAAATAAGAAGATCCGATTTATATATTATTATCCCATCAAAAGTTGACATTGTCACTTAAGGCTAATTGAGAAATCTCTTTTAAAATGCAACGGCTATTTCAATTAAGATCCATCTAGTTATGGCTAATAGGATTTAAGAGATTAATGGTTAATTGAAATTAGAAAACAAGATGGATTTTAAAGCGGTTTCAAACCGGTTCCAAATCGGTTTCAAAGACAACCCGGTTTGAACCAGTTCGCTAAATGAGAATGCCAAATCGATGGGGAACTGCCAGTTTATACTCGAACCGAACCAGTTTTCTTAAAATCGGTTTCTATCCCGAACCGGTTTCGGTTTTTATACAGGTTCGGTTTGCCGATCGGGTTTTTTGTACACCTCTACCGCAACGCGCGGGTACCCACTAGTAGTTAATTAATTATATAACTACAAATGGACCAAAACCTCCCGTAAGTAATCAGCCAGTCAGATGGAGTCATCGGCGGATGAAATCATCAAAGAAATCCCCGGCTTCATCCGGGTATACAAAGACGGCCGCTACCAAAAACTCGGCGGCACCGCCACCGTTCCCGCCGGCGTCGACCCTTCTTCCGGCGTCCAATCCAAAGACGTCGTTATCTCACCCGACACCCCCCTCTCCGTCCGCCTTTACATCCCCAAACCCCAAACTCCCAAAAAACTCCCCCTTCTCATCTACTTCCACGGCGGCGGATTCATCATCGAAACCGCCGCTTCCCCCATTTACCACTCCTTCTTAAACCTCATCGCCGCCGAATCTAACGCCGTCATACTCTCCGTCGACTACCGGACGGCGCCGGACCATCCTGTTCCCGCCTGCTTCCACGACTCATGGGAAGCAATCATGTGGGCCGCGTTACACGGATCCGGATCCGGCCCGGATCCGTGGGTTAACGAGTACGCAGATCTTGCTAACGTGTTCTTCGCCGGCGACAGTGCCGGAGCCAATATTGCCCATCATATGGCGATTCGGGTCGGGTCTGAAAACCCGGGTGGGGGTGTGAATCTTCAGGGTGTCGTCTTGCTCCATCCGTATTTCTGGGGGAAGGACCGGGTCGGGTCAGAATCGGATGATAACCCGTGGACGAGTTCAATTGCGGATTTATGGAAGTTTGCCCACCCGGGAACAAGTGGGGTGGATGACCCGCTGATTAACCCGGATATGGATCCGAGAGTGTCGGATCTTGGATGCTCCAAGATACTTGTTTATGTGGGGGAGAAGGATATTTTGAAGGATAGGGGATGGTATTACAAGGGTATTTTGGGTAGAAATGGATGGAGGGGAGATATAGAGGTTATCGAGGATGAAGGTGTGGACCATGTGTATTTCCTTTTTAGCCCTTATGTTGATTCGGCTTGTACATTGCGCACCAAAATTTGTGCCTTCATCAACAATCAAGCCTAATCATTTATATATATATGATGATGTTTGGACATGGTTGTCTATTCCAAAGTTTAGAGATTAAAATCAGGTTTCTGGATTAAATATCTCATCAGACTGGTTTTGTTTCAAAGTGATCTTTTCTTTTCCTTCTATTTACCTCTTTATGGATTGCTTAATAAGAAATCAGGTTCCAGAAGGTCTTGTTTGAAAACTTCGCGTCCCCTAGGTTGATGAATGTCGTTTTTACGCGTCTAAGGTTTGCTATTAAGAAAGGGTTAACGGCGCAGCGCCAACACGGCGCAGCTTGTTGGCGCCTTTCTTCTATAATGCCTTGAGTCATGTTTGTATGATATTTTTTGTATTGGGTATCAATTAAAGGAAGATCAATACTTCAATAGTAAGTAACTTTTATGTAAATAGGAAATATATACTAATCTTCAGGGATATGTTAATCTATTACTTAACAACACGTGTTTAGAGAATTAGACTTTAAAGTATAAACTCTATTGAATGGTGTTATCTTTTAAACCCTTTGCTAGAATCTGATAGATTATTAGGGGCACATTTCAGCAACTTCAAAACCCTAAACACACACGTATATCTTCTTTATTGTTGTAAACTATGAACAAAATTGTGCTAGCAGCAGTTTTTCAGTAGTTATTTAAAGGTGCATTAACCGCAAAAGATGTATTATACTAATTTATGAAGAAAAATAGACAAGTGGTGTTATAACGACACATTTCTCACCTTTTCCAATCCATTTTGAATTGTAATATAATTTTTCTGAACTAAAACATGTTAATATATATATTTATAGATTCACAAGTGAAAAATAATAAAATGTTAATATACCGAGTTATTCGGATATTTAAAGTTCGTGCGGACCGAAATGGTAAGCGCATGTACACTGGGGTTTCTGGCAAAGCGAGGGTGTCACATAAATCCCAATTGGGAACTGGCATACCTCACTGGGTGATCCCGGAGTGAGCGTTTACTTATAGGAATGCGCGTCTTCATATTATCATTTAACTATGACTATAAAGGGTAAAACGGTAATTTTTAACTCAATTAAACATAGCGTTTCTATAACTCTTTAGATACTTAGAACTCGGTTCCTTTGTGAATTTTCTTATTTATATAGCCTATTTATGTCATTAGGATAATCTCAGGGTTAATTACCTTTTGCGTTTCGGTGTTATCTATCTTTTTCCGATCTCCTTATCAAGTGAATATCCATACCCCCTCTTTTTATTATTATGGGATATGATGCGATATAAACTCTTGTTATTATTAGGAGGGTGATTCCTTCTCTTTTAATACTTTGGGGTGTAACATGTATCTCTATCTCAAACTCAAACTCTATATATACGACTCTAAAAATATATGCGAACTTTATGCTCGTTATGTGTATTCTAAGTGTGTTGAACTTGTTTGGATTATTGATGTTGTTGTGCTCAAACTCAAACTCGAATCGGATTCATTAGCATACCAAGTCGGGGTAACAATAATAGATCTATTGGTATGACAACCCACCCGGTAAATTGAAACGTATTTTCAATGGGTGATTGGAAACCTAATTGTCAAGGGTTTGATACGCTCATATTATGTACTCTATTACATTACTCGTTTATTATACTCTACGAATGTTCACTTAACACATAGATCGCATGTTTTATATAAATGATATACACAAAACCTATGTTTACTCACCAACTACTTTTGTAGTTGACACTTTATCTTATACATGTTGCAGGGAACCATGCTTGAGCCTTTTGTGATCATACTAGGATGGTGGACCTAGTTAAGGACTTAAATCAGTGTTTATGTTGTTTCGTTATGTATAATTATGTTTGTAAGATGTTCTTCATTAAATAAATAAAAAGGGCATGTTAAAGTAAATTGCAACTTAAATTAGTTGTCATGAGCATTTGGACAATCATCATGCCCCGACAAATTCCGCCGTCGGTTGGGGTGTGACACGGCTCTCTCTCGCTACTCTCCCCTCTTTCCCTCTCAAATTCAGACTCAAGAATTTAATACCCGACCCACCTTAACCACCCACACCATCATTACTCTACCCTCCTTTAGCAGGCCTAGGCACCCCACGTCACCACCATTACCGCCACCCACCCTCACCCAATCACACACCACCCTTCTTCCTATTTAAAACCACACTCCTCATACCTCAAACACTTTTACCAAACCCTCAAGAGCTCACAAGCAAACACCCTCACACTTTCAAGCTCTCACGACTGAACACCCTAGCCTCGACGTGCCGTTGTTCGACGCTCTGTCGCTGTTGAGCTGCCACTGTCCGCCACTGTTCACTCCACCACAACCCTGCCATCGCCAACACGAGCTCCTCCGTGAGCACCTCTATCCTCTCTTCTCATTCTTTTATGAATGCATGTAAATTTCTTGATGTTCTCTAGCCTTGGTTCCACATGTAAAGACCCGACAACCCGTTTTTATGCTCACCCGAATACCCCGAACCTTGTTCGATCCATGCATGTGATTTTATATGTTTATTACGGTTTTATTGATGCATGCATGCTTGGTTCAGTGTGTTATGTCCTTGATGATTCATGCATGTCGATTTCTATGTTAAATGATGATTTTGGGTGCATGCATGTGTTTAGATCATAGTTTGAAGTGTTTTGATGCATGCATCAGTTTTAGATACGAGACTCATGCCTCGAATTGATTTCCTACATATATATTATGCTTGTTGATAATTTGTTGGTAGAATTGGAAGGAACCGCATCGACCCGGATGTCACTAGCTAGCCGGCTACACCGTGCGATGATGCTAGCATGTATATCACGTGTATGTCTGAAATGTGTCGTGTGATACATCCGAAGATGTGTCGGAATTATCGAATCTATTTTAGTGTTTATTTCTAAATAACATTGATGCATAACAACACTAGACACGATAAAAACCACGCATGTGTACCAGTTCGTGACGCATGCTGGCGAGTATTTGTTTAAGTCAAGTAAATGATTAAACATGTTTGATTATTTGACAACTTGGTTTTGGTTATGAAAATGAGTGTTTTTACTTAATGACACTCGGCAATTCACACTGAATGTATGAGACACGATTTATATCATTTCATATAAGATCCTACGCAATTAGACTGTTAACTGTATGATGTCTATGGTAATTCTGGATTGACTTATCAGGTTTGACAAACCATACGCGCGTTAATAGCGCTAACTCCGAGTGCCGAACGAAATGGGTATAAAATTGACCTAATTTTCACGAATGTTTGGGATTAAACGGTTAGCATTGAGGCAAAACTTAGTCAAGCATCGATTTTAGTGATTCAAAACAATAGTTGTGTTTGATCAACACGACCACGTAAAATAATGGTTTTCGTAAACATCTTTCAAAAACGTCTTTTTACGCATGTTTACTTTAATATACTTACCTGTGAATTCACCAATATTATTGTTGACCGTTTTCAAACATGTTTTCTCAGGTAAATAGATTGTTCCATATGGCGTTGCATACACTTGGGTCCACTTGAAGGAACACTTGCATTTGGGACCTCGCTTTCACTTGGTGTCATGTCATGAACTCTTTTTAAAACAATGATTTCACTTATGCTTCCACTACTATCTTTTAAACAATGTTGTGAACAAATTTACTTTTATTTTTTTTGAAAATGATATGACTCGATGATTTAAATCTTTTCAAAAACTCACTTAGAGTAACGATACGATTGTGCGCTTCGATTCATGACGTCATCGTTTGGTTATATGAAAGAAAAAAACATGTGAATATGGTCTCTTTGTTTCTTTAATTTTTTTGGATCACGACTTTGTTGACTGGAATATGAACTTAGGGGCTGTTTGGTTGGTCTGATTCAGGGTCTGGATCTGACTCGAATCAGACGAATGGGTGTTCCAGAGGTGTTTGGTTCGTCGTCTGACCGAAAAAGTGATTTGGGTCTGTTTGATCCGGGGGCTTGAAACTTGCTGGATGAACCAGAGAACAACTGGAGAAGGCTGGTCGGTCACAGTAGCCAGTAGCAAGCACGAGAAAAACCAGTAGCTGACACTAACAAAAATTTTCTCGCACAAGACCCGAGTTTTCGGAGCTGCATTCGTGTCTACATGCATCACATTGTTTTTATTAAGGGATTTCAACCAAATCTGCCCCCCCCCCCCCCCATGCGCATGGGTAGATGCCGAAGTAAAACATAACATTAGAACTTAATATGTTATAAATGTTTGCATATATAAACTAACAATTTTTTTGTTCCCACACCAATGTGGGACAAGTTAAATGAAAAAAATTAGAATCAGCCATCTCATTCAGATATCCAAACAAACAGGTCCTAACTGCTTCATCACTTATTGGTTCAGAATCTCTTATTCATCTAGACACTTATTCATCCAACACCTAATGAAACAGATTCAACCAAACAGCCCCTTAATTTGATATAATTCGGCAGTGACCTGATTGTGTTTTCTTCTAAATTTTAACAGATTTATTTGCAGTTGAATTGCTTAAGAAGTAGACTGGTAAAGATTTGCTCTCTCAACTCAGGCATCATTTCATATGAAAGTTATGAAAGTGTTCAAGTTTTCATGAATTTATTAGTGAATAGGATTTTAAGCATGGAACCAAAGTTTCTTTCGGAAGCGGCCCTAGGTTTAGAGAAATTGTCAACTGATGTTCATCAATGGTATCATAACTATTTATTAAGAAAAAAAAGGTTTTGATTGTTCACCATATAAAACACGGGTCTAACTATAACCTAATATCTAGAATACGAGTTAAAATTGATAAAAAGAACAAGCACAACAAATTTTACTTTCCATTTTTAGAGTAGAGAGGTGTCTCGTACTCGTTTATTACTCAACTCTTTATTGTTTTTTTTTAACGAAATGCTTGGGTTTAAGTTTAACGATATTGCATCTTTATATATTCATCTCTATTGCTACCTTTCGTCTTCTAACAATGTAATTAAATAATAGAAAGTTATAAAATAAAGGGTTTCCAAGTTATTACCAATTGGCCAATATTAATCCCAATTTCAAAATTGCCCCATATTAATCCCAATTATTAAGGTGTTGGATTTTATTGGACCCCCTTTACATTTTTCTTCACTCCGTTAGGGATTTTACTCAAAAAATTCCCTTCGGGGTCCAATAATTATTAAGGTATTGGATTTCATTGGACCCCCTTTACATTTTCCTAACTCCGTTAAGGATTTTACTCAAAAAATTCCTTTCGGGGTCCAATGAAATCCAACACCTTAATAATTGAGATTAATATGGGCCAATTTTGAAATTGGGATTAATATTGACCAATTGATAATAACTTGGATTAATAAAATCCAATAAACCTAAAATAAAAGAACAAATTATCAAATATAAAATAAAATAAAATAAATAAAATAAAATAAAATAAAATCTATGAGTGGTAGTAGTTTGCGTTAAAACTAAAATAAAATAAATCTAACATGTCACTAAAAAACTTCAAGAGGAGGTTTCTGTCAGGAGTCAGGAAAAAGTTTCAAGAGGGAGTGTCTTGTTTTCACGGAGGTCTGAGTAATTGACCTTAGACATAACCCCGCATAGATAGGTTTACACGTGAAATCAAGATCATGTAATCGATTTGGTTAAAAAAAACACGTCACTAAAAAACAAAGAAACTAGAAAACCACTTCTGCTCCATTGTCCTTTAATATATGGTAAAAAAAAAAATCCATTTGACACAACTTCCAAAGATAAATTGTGTCAAGCATGTGGTTTCATTCTTTTTTAAGGTTCTTCCTGTGCAAGTGGTGCATCCATCCAAGTACTATTGTTGTTGTGAGCAAGGAGCCACTTGCTGTTTGAGTTGTTGGGGCCCATTGTATTGTTTTTTTTCCTTGGAGGTTTATATAAAAAGCTGGCTTTTAAAAAAAAAATAAAAAAATACTATTGTTCTTTTAGAATATTTTTGCCAGAAATTCCTCTAGAATTTGTTCCCTCCGAGGAACGGAGATGACCTCCGACACTATCTTCCGGTGGCCGCAGAGATCGGAGCTTTCGAACGTGGTGTCCCTTTTGCTACTCGGACAGTTGGTCTCGTTTATACTGGCACTTATGAACTTCACTTCATCCCTTTCTGCCAATCTCGGTAAAAAAAAAATATCACCCTCTTTCGAGTTTTTCGTAACTGATTTCCATGCTTACACATTCGATTATCTGGATCTTGCAATTAGGATACATGTAGTCAGCCGTAAACTTAATCGATCAGTTTTAGTCGATTGCAATAATTGAGGAAAGTTAGTGTTTATGAAGGCTATAATGTTGAAGCCTGTCTGTTTTGAATGTTGAAATGTAATCCCAAGTTGACATCTAAAATCAAAGTGTGACCCTTTTCTTGACACCTTTTTTCTTTTGGCTTATTTGTTCATTTCTTCTCTATTTCTTCTGTTGTTGATCTGAACTCCTTGGTGGGTTTTAAGGTATTTTGACCTATATATGTAAGTTGTTTCTTCTATATAGGTGCCAATTCACCTGCTACTCTTGGACTTTTTGGCTATCTGGCTTTGACCGTGGTCAACGGAAGCATCTTGTTGTACCAGCGCCATGAACTCATTGTATTATCACCTTCCTTTAGGCTATCCGTAGTGGATGGAGCCCCTTGTGGGCGTTATGCGCCATGTGGCGTCCACGTCATAAAGAGGGGCTCCATGACTAAAGTGGTGTAGTGGTAACCAATTTATAACGCCCCTCTAATTATTACCCAATTATTATTTAAAAAACCCATTCAATTAAATCTATCCAATAAAAAGAAAATAAAAAAAAATTCAACCAATCAAGAAGAAAGGGGGAGGCGTTATTAACATGGCGCCGGTGATCCCATCTTCTAAGATGGCGCCCAAGGGGGGTGGGAAGGGGCTCCATGAGGGGCGTTATATTTAACATGGAGCCCCACTACGGATGGCCTTACACCTACTCAGAAACTTATATATCTATGTGTGACTGTATAAAGCCTCATTATTTTTTTAGCTTATCTTGTTATGATTAGGTACTTATTTTTTGAGTAAGTTGATTTGAAGTTTGATTATTGTTTTATGATGTGAAAAAGATATACTCCATTTTGGGAAATTTTGCAGATTCCATGGTATTGGTATGCTCTTTTAGCATTTATTGATGTACAAGGCAACTATCTTTGTAGGTTTGCTTCTCTTCATCTCACTCTTTTGACTTTTTCTCATGTAACTCAATTGTGCCACTAAACTGAAATTTTGTGGAGGTGGTAATTTCAAACCATTTACTGTTGACTTGGTCAATATGGGTCGTGTTTTTATTTTAAACATGTCAAAATAGTCAAACTAAAAAACATCCATCTTGCGTACGGCTGGGTTGGACCAGCTTATGGCTATGTTTTTTAGTTTGACTGGGTTGGGCCAGCTGACCCGACCCATCCATCTTGCCCGCTTTGACATGTTCCAATGTATGTTTGTGTTGTGATTCGGTACTTAGGTAACCTTTTAGTTTCTCATATAAAGATATTGACTTTTTTACTATTGACCATTGACTGCAGTTAATTCTGCATTTTACTTCACATCAATTACAAGTGTGGCGTTATTAGATTGTTGGACAGTTGCATGGGCCATACTTTTTACTTGGAAATTTTTGGGCACAAAATATTCCCTACAACAGCTCCTTGGCGCCGCTATTTGTGGGTTAGGCCTTTGTTTAGTGGTTCTTTCTGATGCTGGGGTTGGTGGTGGAGGTGATATTTTAGATGAAGAATTTAAACTATACTTTTCATACTAAATAAAATTGATCTTAGATCTACAGCTTTTCGTATTTCAGGTGGTTCGAATCCACTGTTGGGTGATATAATTGTCACCGGAGCGACAATTTGTTATGCACTGAGCAATGTTGGTCAGGTTAGACACTAGTTAGAGATGATAAAATGGCCAGGTTGGATGATGGGTCAAAACAAGTAGTACTGAGCATAGGTTAAAACAATTCAGGTGGGGTTGTCTTAAGTACCCACCCTTAAAATACTTGAGTAATTTTTTTTGGAAAGTAATATTAATATTATTAAACTTTATTATCACAAAAATAATCTTTTTAAGAAACAGGTGTAGGAGTTTTTTTTTTCTTTCTTCATTTGAATAGGCTTAAGATGTTTCCTTTGTAGTTAAATTCTTTAGCTTATCCCATTTGACCTAAATCATAAATCATAATGCAATTCGACCTATTCATACTGGTCATTAATCCACCTTTAATCCGTGTAAATCTCATATATATCTATCTATATATTCATTTTGCAGGAATTTTGTGTTAAGAAAAACTGTCGTCTCGAAGTATATGCAATGCTTGGTCTGTTTGGAATGCTCTTTAGTGTTATTGAGATGTATCCTTTTCTATAATACATGGTCTCTTTTGCATGAAGATTATTGGAACTTTAAGATATTAAGCAACATTACCCACAATACCCTTTCGGAATAATCCTACACCTTAATAGACCAGTGTCTATGTATCACGTTTTACACTTTCTAGGTATAACTATAACTACTTCTACCAAACGCCTATATACAACTAACATTAAATACAATAGTTCTCTCTGTTTCCATAACAAATATCTAGTGTCATATTCGAGAGGAAGAATCTCGAGGCGCTGACATGGTCTCCTGAACTTGTAAGTGGATATATTGCTGCTTTTTATAACGTGTGACAATATATGATTTATTGGTTAATGGCTCATTTCATAGTATGTTATTTTTTCTTTCTCCTTTAGATACTAGTATTTGTTGGTTACATGGTGACGTTCTTACTGTTTTGCACCTTAACTCCTCTTATTCTAAAGGTTTGTTCTTTTCTTCTAGATAACTTTAGTACCGTTTGTACAAATTTTGAGGTCGTTACGGCGTTATATACTATCATTAAAATCTATGCAGGAAGGTGGTGCCACATTGTTCAATCTGTCACTCCTCACGGCGGATATGTGGGTTGTTCTCATTCGCATTTTTATCTACCAACAGCAGGTACAATATTCTTGTACTGACACTTGATTTGTTTTTTTGTCTTTTTTTTTCAGTATATCGAGTTTTATCAGTTGTATCTACAACAAAATGTGTCTTTTTCTGCAGGTTGAGTGGTTATATTACGTATCGTTTTCAGTTGTTGGCGTTGGTCTTTTCATATATTCGAAAACGTAAGTCTCACTTTTGCTTGATCATGTTCTTTCTTGTTTAAAGCTTTGTTTACCTTCACCCTTCAGTTATTAACCAAAGGTTAAAGTTTCGACCCGTTTATCAGTAAATGGGTTGAATACTTAGATTGGGTGATGCTTTATCTTTAACGAGTACAACTAAAAATGGGTCAAACCGGTCAAATATGTCAAAATTCATCCAAAATGTTTTTAAGAGGCATGAAACCTACTGAATTCTTTTAAATAAAACATAAATTATTATTAAATTAATAAAAATTTTGTAACTCTATCTTGCACTCTAATTTATATGAAAAAGATTTAAAAAAATATATTTGGAGAAAAAGAGTACCGAGTCAATCTAACCGTTTTGTTATGTCTACTCTTATCATATGAATGTTGATTTCTAGGGAGGAGAATCCCAATCTTTCACAAGAATCCGAATACGAGATCCCCAGCCCACAATACCTATTGATTCATGAAGAAGGTATTGATTGATGAACACATATACACCATTCATGTTGGCATAAAAATATTGTATCATAACATGTAACCGCGGCGGCTTCGTGTACTTTCACGCGGTGCATATCAAGACTAAAAATTTATGCATGTGAGATCTTAAGTTACTTCGTTAGCACACACACGCTATTCGGCCTTGAGTGAGCTGACAAGGAGATGTTAGAAAAGTGTAAACTGATAGAATCTGAAGTCGCGATTATCGCTTTCAGATCGATAAAATGGAGTGTATACCACTTCACGATCGGATAAAATCAGAAGATTACAAGGATTGTATGTGTGTTTGCAGAGAGAAAATCTAATCAATTATGATTAGCGTACGTATGAATGGAATTCCGATCCAAACAAATAGGAAGCGGTTTGGAGTTTTGATGAAAATTACGGGCCAAACAGCCAACTATTGTTTTGGAAACGACAAACCAAACCGTCTTGGTTGGTGGGTCGGTTAGACTGGCCGCTTCTACCATTTTGCGGTTTAACGTACGTTTCGTTGGAGCGATTAATGGTTAGTTTTTTTACTCTTTTTTTTTTTAATCATCAGTATTAAAATGATGAAAGATGGCTCATAAATAACTACATATTCAAACAATGAAAAGAAATATATATAAGTAATAAACGCGAAAAGACTGGTTTTGTTTGCACCACCGGTTCCATGTTTCAAATCGACAAAACCGTTAAAGTGTAATTTCGAAATCCGAACTGTTTAGATCTTAAACCGACAAACTGGCCTGCCTGCTTTTGCTTGAGGGTTCAAATAGTTTTAACGATTTTTAATTACTCCTAAGTGTCGGGTGTATCACACGATAGTGAATTAGGACGTTCATAATCTAAGCAAAGGTGCAGAAAAAAAAAACTACATAGCAATTTACATCTCTCATATCATCACTCCTTTTATTCACATTTTTTTATTCTATATATGATATTTACATCTCCTCATTATCTCTCGTTTAAAGGTAAAAACACACTCCATTCTTTTCGTTCACACACTCTCTTCTTATTTAGTAATATAAAAACAAAGGTAACTATACTTAAAAAAAAAAGAAAAAGAAACTCTCTCATCTCACCTCACGCATCCGTCATGGAACTTATCCATCTTGTATCCTTACTAGTTACTAGTGAGGACTGAGGATGAAATGGTGTATACATACGGTACACAAGTGACATTTAGAATGTGTCGTGACTTTAACGCTTTATATTTGTTAAAATCCAGAAAATCGTTAAATTAACGAGATAACATTAAATATTACTAGTAAACTTTTCGCGGTTTTAATAGTCCTAACCATTGGAATTCGTATGGGTTAGCCATTAAAATCTTTGGGTTTGAGCTCCTGTCCGTGAAATGGTGCGGGTCAGCACTGAAAAGAATTAATATGGATCATGAGCTCCATGATTTCGGTTGAATAAACTCATTTGATTTTGACAGCCCCACGTTTCTATCATTGCGGTTTTAGCTCATTTTCTTTTAATTTTTATGCATTTTTAATTAGCTATAAGTTTATTTCATGTTTTTCTAGGTTGTACTATATTTCATAGCTTGTCATATGTCCTAAATATTTTAGTACTTGAGGGTTGGTTGAGTTCTATGTATACAATACTAATTGTTAATGAAATGGTGGTGAATTTGAGTAAAAAATTGTTTGTGTTCTCTGATTTTGATTTTGAGATCATAATTTTTTCATTGCTATTCTAATTCTTGGTTGTTTAAGAGGTTACCTTTGGAATCCTAATTTGGATTACGTGGTGTTCGTAGTAATCGAAGTTTGAAGTGCCTGACGTTTAATCCGAGTGGTGATTTCTGTATCTCGGATCATCCGTTGTCTAAACCTTGTTGGACTAATCTTGTAATAGGTCAATAGTTAGGGATTGATTAGTAAATGTTTATTAATTATTTAATTGAGTCATTGTTAGACTTGAATATGGTTTAGTTATTTAATTAGTTTTTGTTAGGATTTAAATATTTTATTTAGTTTCCTAGTTTCTGTCTAATTAGGTTTCATGTTTTTCAAACATAAGACATCGATGTTTGACGTGGATTAGTTGCTTTGTTTTGAACAACTCTAAATGTGTGTTAATTGTGTTTGTTTCATTCAAATTCAACATCTAAATGGACTTTAATGTACATTGTTGAGGTTTTCCGTGAGAGAGTTATAAAGTATGCTAGTTTTTATTTAAAAAGTTGCAAAATGAATTTTTATGTGAAAAACAAAAAAGTATATTGGTTTTCTATCATATTTGTTCAAAATTAAAATAAAAACTTAGATCTGAAATATACAACATGAGCACAATCACAATTACAGGGACCATTTGTGTAACTAACCTTTTTCGTTATCTCATAAACTTTTTGGTTTCGTGGAAATTCGAAACTCACCTTTTCCACCTAACTGAATCAAATACAAATACAAGGTGGATTCCACTTTTCTTGCGATCGCATCTCCGTCTATTTTGCATCCTTTGATCTGCGGGATTGAAGAATTAAGAATCTGATTCATGGATTCCGCACCAGTGATGTCCGATTGCAATGGTGAACTCTCTGAAAAGATCATCATCGATACGGATCCTGGCATCGGTATATTCTGTTTCTTCAGTTTTTGATGGTTTATTGGTTGCTTTATTCAATATGTTTGTTTGATTTAGCAAGTTTTTGTAACTGGTGAAGTTAATGTTGGAGTCGAAGCTCCTTCATCTGTATTTAGTTGAATCTAAGTTAGACTTGCTGCGAATTGTGACTTTGTGAGATGGATTTGCGTTTTCATGGTGATTATTGATAATTTCAGAATCAAATTAAGACGAATTAGATGATTTCATGTGGTTAGAGTTAGGGATGCTCAAGCAATCTTATTCAAATCTGACTGGTCACAAAATTAGAGTCATTCATTATCTGGTTAGGGATGGTTAAGGGATTTTACATATATCAATTTCCTTAGAACTGTTATTATTAATATTATTTTATAAATAAATAGTTAGTTAAGAGTTTGTAGTGAGTTAAGCATTGTGTATAAATAGCTCCTGTACTGATTATTGAGTAATAAGAGAAATCATTTTCCCTTTCTGTCAAGAAGAACAGATATGCATCTTTAAATCTGAATAACTAGTGATTACCAGGACTTCAAGTCATGGCAATAAGGTTAAACACACATCCAAACCTCCTTTGGACTTCCTGTTAAGATTCGGTCATTGAGCCTGCTTTTATTGTATTATCTCAATCTTATCAAAACTCTGCCATTAGGGAGAAGTTCAAGGTTGGGAAGAAATTGAAGTGATTATTGGTTTGTACTTTTTGATTTTGTGTGATTATGAAATCGATGATGTTGACCAATTGGTTCATGTAATGAGTTTACAACGTTCATTCTGTGTGTATTGCAGATAGTTTTCGACCTTTTTTGGTAGGGACAAGTCATTTCTAGAGTTAGAATGGAGTAGATCAGGTTTTCATTTGGAAGGAAAATCAATTAAAGATTGTAAATATACAAATGAGTGTGGCTTTTAATGTTAAAAGAGAAGAAATATTTTAGCTTGAGGCCACCCAAAATATGTAGGACACCATAAGGGCCATTGAATAATGTCTGATTGTGGTGTATTTTTTGATCAAATTCTATTGGTTAGCAACAATATAGAAGCAATCAATAAATTGAAAGATTTATGTTTTTGCACTTACAAGCTGGCTCTAAACATTATGGTAAATGGCCACTCTTATGCATAGACATACAACCTATTGTATGTATTACTTAATTCAAGAACAAATATATATAATTCATCAATCGAGTTGAATAAAACAATACCTGAATTCATATTCATTCAGATGATAGCATGGCAATCATGATGGCTTTTCAGACACCAAAATTGGAGATCTTAGGATTGACAACAATATTTGGTAATGTTTCTACGAAAGATGCAACTCGTAATGCCTTGCTTCTGGTACTCAATTGTCTCAAATTCATTTAATAAGTTTTCAGGTTTTCAAACATTTTTGGACCTTTTACATGATTATTACCCATTTTCATGTGCCAAAGGATAGTGTGAGATTGCAGGATGTCCAAGTGTTCCTGTTGCTGAGGGTAGTCCAGAACCACTAAAGGTACACCATATTACTGTTTTTCCCCTCAATTTGATTATGTGTTTTTAGATGAAGGTAGTGAAATTATTTCTAAACTGTGACAGGGAGGAGAGCCAGAAATTCAAGATTTCATTCATGGATCAGATGGATTAGGAAACTTAAATCTACCTGCCCCCAATTCGAAAAAGATAGAGAAATCAGCATCTGAATTTTTAGTTGATAAAGTCTCTCAATATCCTGGTGAAGTATCTATACTCGCACTTGGCCCGCTAACAAATTTGGCTTTGGTAAGTTGCAAGTCTTTTTATAATCACATAATTAAGAAATTATCCAACAAATTTGGCTTTGGTAAGTTGCAAATTATAAATTCAACTAACTGACACATATACTTTTGTAAAGAGACATGGACTCAAAACTAAGGATTGTGAAGGTCCACTGATGACTGATGTCATTGGACCTGAGGTGGCAAGATGGACCGGGTTTAATAAAAGGTCAAAACAGGTTATTGCTTGTTGGTTTGACTGATAAACACTTTTTTATTTCTTTTTAATAAACAATTGGTGCATTATCACACATATTTTTCTAACAGTAGCTCTTAGGGCTATGAATAATCGGTTGTTAGCCATAGCCGTGGATAGCATTTTAATAATAATAATCTTAATTTTTAAACAAAAATGATTTAGGAGGTTATATGCATAAAGAATACACTTGGGTGACTACCAACTATTTTTCACACTGATTCTACCCATTTATTTTTAAGCTAAATCTTTTTATTGGACCCGTTTGAGATTAAGAAGTAATCTGACCATTTCTAAGTATACGGGTTCTGAGCCAGGGCTCTCTCTAGGAGCAACTTCTTGATCCCTTGAGACAGACCGATAGAGATAAGACTTGCCCTCATCTCACACCGCAAACCTACTGCTCGTGTCAGAATTTGCTGGTTATGTTTATTCTGTTTGTTTCTTAATAAATGGGTTGAAATTGCCACCTCTACATTTGACCAATTTTCTTTGTAATTATCTTGTGTAAACTACATGTAATACTAATTGCTTCTTATCTTAATATAGGCAATTAAAAGGGACTCTTCGTTTGTAACTAAGGTTAAGAGAGTGGTCATACTCGGTGGGGCTTTCTTTGCACTTGGAAACATTAATCCATCTGCTGAAGCAAATGTACATAAAAAGCATACCTTAAAACTATATTCTTTCATTCTTTTTTATGGGCCCCATATGGAGAAAGTTAAAGTTTTGGTAGGACATAATAAGACCGAAAGTCAATGTCTTCTATGTAATTACAGATATACGGGGACCCTGAGGCAGCAGATATTGTATTCACTTCTGGGGCAAATATAGACGTTGTTGGCATAAACATCACAACACAAGTAAAAATGTCAGGTTTGTTTCATCTGTTTTACTCCAATCATAACTTGAATTTAGTAAATATCCATTTTTCATAAAGGGGGTTGACCAACATTTGTGGATTCAGATGAGGATCTTGATGAACTTAAGCAATCTAAGGGGAGGCATGCACGGTTTTTGTGGGATACTTGTAAATTCTACCGTGATTGGCATGTGAAATCTGATGGTGTTTATGGTAATCCATTTTCTTTGGGGCGAACTCTAATTTGTTCCTGATCTTAGCAACCAACTTTAAGTGATGCGTAAAATAGAAACGGACTTGCATTTTATTGTTGATTTTAGCAACCAAGTTACATCATTCGTTACCTTTTGTAGCAATGAATGACATGTCAATTTTTTCTGATCTTTAATAGTTGCAAATTTGAACCAATGGCATCTAGTGGAGTTGGTTGGGGCTTTGGCTTGAGTTTCTAGGGACTCAAGTTCAAACCTCACCAATGACATTATTTGTTTCTTTGGTACCCTCAAAGCTCTTTGGGCTTGGGAAGCTTTTAGCAACCCAAGTTCGAATCTTTGGGGAGGGGGTTTTACCGGTGGCTGCTCGCAGGCCGGGTTTCCCCCGAACTGGGGCAAGGAGGTGGTGTCCTGACTCGCTCGCACCCGCAGACTTAAGACACTCTCAGAGACACTGAGTCATCGTGGTGGGCTGAGCATCAGGTTCGACTGAGAAATCGCTGTTCAAAAAAATAGTTCAAATTTGACCATTGAGATTTAATAATCTTTCTAAATATGAAAAAAAAATTAACTTATAAATAAATTAAGTTTTATATGAACATTTTTTGTGTATGTGGTATCTTTAGTGGCAGCTGGCATTGCATCAACCAATGCCATATGGCCCATATAAGTAGTTTAACAAGTAAAATCAAGTTGTTCTCTAAAGTCGGTAATAAATTGTAAGTTGATTCTACACCCAATTTAAAGTTGGTTTCTAAACTCAGGGAAAAAGGGTAAAGTTTTTTTGTTTTTTTTATTTTTTTGTGCAGTTTGCGCTTTTCTACAATTTTAAACCGTAGATTTATCGAGGTCCTTATATAAAATGAAAAGTTACAACATATAACGCTTGCTGATAACGTTCTATTAAATTTTCAGGAATTTTTCTTCACGACCCTGTAAGTTTTGTGGCACTAGTTCGACCCGATCTTTTCACCTTCAAGAAAGGTGTCGTTAGGGTCGAAACACAAGGCCTATGCGTAGGGCACACCCTAATGGACCAAGGGCTGAAAAGGTAAGGTTCTCAATCACTCTTGGAGAATAGAGATTACAATCGTACTCCCTTCCAAACTATGGCATACTTTGACTTTTTAGGTCAAATTTTGACTTTTCAAGTCCAAATTCAACATGAACTCTGTTACAATTTCATCACCTCTCAAGGTGAAAATTTTAAAACAGTTCACTTATAATTGGGTTGTTTATTATAAAGAAAAACTAGTTACAGGGGGAAGTGGTCAAATGACCTGAAGAGAGTGAAAGCCGTCCAAAATGTATTTTTAATCCATACAACCTTTTTAGTTTTTTTCAAAGGTTATTACTATATAAATATTGCTTTTGTTACACGCTACTTATATATAGAAAATGGATAAAGGTGTTTGATAGTGAACCCAACCCAACCTAGCTTGTTTTTGACGAGTACCAAAAATTGAACAAGTTTTAACTCATCACCTGGCCGTCCGTTTTACCACTTCTAACTATCTTTATGACGTATTATACTTTTTTTTTAATATGATGCAGATGGAATTCCGAAAATCCATGGACGGGATATAAACCAATTTCGGTTGCCTGGACAGTGAATGTTGACAAGGTTCTTCATTACATTAAAAGCGCGTTAATGATGCCGTGAAATAAATAGATTACATGTTAAAACAAAATAAACCAACAATATTTATTTCACTGCATTTGTCTTTGTTTGAACTTCATTCCTGGCAATTTGGGGAACTAAGATTTTTACCATGAAGGTGAACCAAATTACACTATATACAAAATCAAGTTTATGAATAATATCTCCTTTTAATTGGTTCATGTGCAATGGTGTGGCACGTGTCACCCTTTAAACTTATATGTGAAGTGAATTTTTTTTGAATTTTTTTGGTTTTTACATAGGTTTTTTTTAGTTTTATGACGTGTGCTACCCCTAATTTTTTTTGTATGTGCGTGTGTTCCCTCTTGAGAAAATTTCTAGTTCCTGCCTTGTTCATGTAGTGTTACGTGGCATCCACTGTATATATAGGGGGGAGTTCATTTGAGAACCATTTGATTTTGAGAATTCTGAAAATCATTCTGAGCCACTAGTTATATATAAGGAAATCCTCATTAGTTTGGGATTGCTTATTTAAGTGGATACGTGTTTTTTTTTTGTTAAAAGTGCTTATTGGCTTATTAGTTTTTTAAAATATGTTTGGATTAGCTGTTTGTGGTGGGAAAAGTCAATAAGTTGTTTTTTTAAGTGTTTGATTTAGCTTTTATATGTTAATGACTAAAAAAGGGTTAGGTGAGTACAAAGTTAAATGAGGGCTGAACACTAAATAATCAAATTATCAAAATGTGTTAGCTGTATCAACGGGCTAAAGTCTAAGAGCATTCATATCACGTTTTTTATTTATTTATCTGCATCCCTATAATTTCAAAAATAAAATGTTAATTTTATCTACTTTACTTCTATATTAACTTCTCCATCTTCATACACTATATTTTAAATTATGAGGAAAACTAATCGTAATTATTTTACACTATTCATCATACCTTATTTCTTTGAGTGATTTGTGGCAAATTAATTTTTTTTTGTTTTAAACAACTTCATAGAAAATTTGGTTAAGGGTCTTTATGAACCTCTCAAAGGTCTCAAGTTCGAATATTCTCAATTTTATTTTTAAGCCTAAATTTGACACCATAATACTACAAATTGGAAAGGAGTCAAGAGAAAAAAAAAAGAAAAAGGACGGGTTCAAACTTGCTCCGGTTTGTAAGTAACAAGGTTGTTACAACGAGCGTATAGCCACTAAACCAGATCACATCTTGTTCCATATTTTTGTCTCAAACTATATATAACATACATATGTAAGATATTTTAAAAATATATATAAAAAATTTGGGTAAAGAAAAAATCATATCATGGACGGTCGTCTATCCTGCCCTTGCCCAAGGTCGGCCCTGTACCATATGGATCTAAGTAACGCGGGTAGTTAAAGTTTCAAATAAGCAATTTTTATTAAATAACTTTGAATCTTAAGTGATATGTTTGTTGTTGATTAATCATACAATTTAAATAATATTGTAACAGCTTTAAAATGAGGTGTTTGTACAGTAAAAATACTCTGAAATTCTAATCACTTGAATTCACACACCAAAAGCACAGCCGTTTTAAACACAGTAACGTGTAAGAAACTAAGAATAAGGCCTTGTTTGTTTTTTGAAAAACCCCTTTGAATAGAGATTTTATCTGACTTGGTCAGACGTATTCAGATGTAGAACCATTTGTTTTTTTTCGGTTATTAAGAGGTTCTACATCTTAATAGCGTCTTAACCATCAAGACCTTTTAGAACATTTTATAACCTCTTAACCCTAAAAAAGAGCCGTTCGTTCTCCGCCGACTAGAGCTCCGTCTCCAGCGACTAGAGCTTCGTCTCTAGCGACTAGACTTCGTCTCCGGCGACTAGTTATCCGCCTCCGGCATCCACCTCTTAATGATTCAGTTTTCAGACATTTGAACCACCTCTTAACATTCAGAAGTGGTATTCAGATTCAGACATAAATCTCTTTAAAAAACAAACAGGCCCAAGTCTTCAATTTTCAGAAAATGGATCTAAAAAACCAAAGAATAGTAGATTAGCGAATCGAAGTATGCAGAAACCTCAAACCTCGATCACCAGACCATTTATCATATTTTTAAAAAATAATTAAATAAAAACCATCATTTCTAAAATGTTATCATTCAAGAAGAGATTAGAATTCCTATCAGTTTGTCACTTCATTATTTTCATTGCTTTTTCACTAATTTATAATTGCCACACACTTGTGTTTGCAGTACAATTTGAATATCACTTTACAATTCATTATTTTCATGGCTATGTCACTAATTAATAATTGCCACACACTTGTGTTTGTGGTACAATTTGAACATCACTTTACAAAACAAGTGGAATGCCTAAACTTCAAGTTCATTATTGATATTAATCACTCCCAACATTAGGTAGTAACAACGTTGTTTTGATGTTTCTAGTATCACTTTGATCTATCAATCCAATCATAACTTTTTTAAATATATTTATTATTTAATATTTAAAACATAATTTATACCACCTTAAAATAATTTTGCTATGTTTATATTTATTATTTATGTTTACAATTTATACTTTGGTTATTTTATGGTTTATTGGATTTTAATAATCCCAAGTTTAACATATTGGCAAATAATAATCCCAAGTTTAACATTTACTCCCACCAGTCCCAACTTTAATCTTATTTACTGTCACCAGTCCCGCGTGTCATGCCAGATCCATCACCAGTCCCAACCTGACGGATATGACGGATCCTGGCATGACACGCGGTACTGGTGACAGTAAATAAGATTAAAGTTGGGACTGGTGGGAGTAAATGTTAAACTTGGGATTATTATTTGCCAATATGTTAAACTTGGGATTATTAAAATCCAATAACCCTTATATTTATATATACATTTATGATATGTGAAATATATCGATGTTTACAAATTCTGAAATCATCTCCCTAGTTGTCAAAAGAGGCATGTGTAAAGTAGAAAAAAATTTACAAACTGCTAATAAAAGGTAACTTAAATATGAACCGTAAAAAAAAGGAAACAAAAAAAAAAACAAAACAAAACTTGTGGGATTGAGGGTCCATTATCGGCCGGTAAAAGGATGTCTGGGTGAAAGGGTTGTTGATTGTAATAGTTCCGCGATCAATGGTTGTTTGGATAGTTTGGATTCATTGTAGAAGTTGAGTAGGGTAAGAGTTGGAACAAAGATGAGAGGTATATCATATATACATGAAAAAAAAATCATATATAATAACAACCAAGTTTGATAAGTGTTTCAATTAAGTAATTTTTTTTCTATCGTAAAAACCACCAAATTTTCAATATGCGTTCCAATTAAGTAACTCTAATTTTTTTCTACTATAAAATACTTAACTTTCAACTTGTGTTCAAATCTGGATATGCGTATATGACCCGTATTAGTCAAATTTTCTTGAAATCAGTGACAAGTTGGTTAATGTTAGGCGGCTGGTTAGTACGACCCGAATAGGTCTATACGTGATATATTGAACTTACAGATATTTCCAACAGAGACCAGTTGAATTCTCAAGTGTTGGGTGGATGTACGTGGCTATAGGTTTTTTATTTTTTTTATTATATTTTAATAACTCACGAATATTATCATATTAACTTTTTAAAATTCGGTCGTCAGAGTTATAAAAGTCGCTCGCCTAGGAAACAACCAAACAAAGGACCGTATAGGTTTTTTATATATTTTTTATTTTAATAACTCATTGAATTTTTTATCATGTTAATTCATTAAAATTTGAATGTCAAAGTTTATAAAATTTGCTCGCCTAGGAAACAACCAAACAAATAATCGTATAGGTACTTTATAATTTTTTTCTATCTTAGTAACTCATTAGTTTTTTAATAACTCATCAATATTATCACGTTTATTTTTAAAATTTAATCGTCAAAGTTTATAAAATGGAAAATTAGATTTAAATAAATCCAACTTTACCTATTGACCGGTAATAATCCCATATTTAAAAGTCCTCACCACCAGTCCCAACTTTCATCCAAGTTTTTAATAATGGACCCGTCATTAACTTTTTTTACACCGTTAATTAAATATTGACGTAGCATGCTGACATGTAATACTCATTAAGTTTTTAATTCTTTAATCCATGTCATATTCCAAATCAGCTTTTCTCTTAATTTTCTATAAAAAAATGATCCAGCCATCCATAAGTAAAAACAACGACCAGACTACAAATCCCTAAAATTGATCCTGCCCAAATCCAGATTTCATACGCAGTTCATCTTCTCCAACCTCTCTTTAACCATATTTATAATCTGGAATCAGTGAAACCTCAGCACACGTCGTCGTTTCCAGGCTCATCGTAAAGCTTAACGTCGATAACACGGCAGAAAACGTGCGGAGGAAGACGAATGCCGACGATTGACGAAGAACCATAGATGCGTTGTAGCTCGAGGTGTCCTTGCGGCAGACAAACGACACCGTTCCCTTTCTTCGGCAACGCAATCGAAGGTCCTGCACACGCGTGCAATAACTCCAACGAATGCACCACCAGAGACGGATCGAAATCCACCGGCAACGGCGAATCGTGAAGCCACGACGTCGTAACCGTAACCACACCGGCATTGTCGTTTACTGTTTTGAGATTGATTAAACCACACATCATCACAATTCACACACAAAAAAAAAATTCAACAAAATCTCAGTATTCAAATCGGTTAGGAAACTAGTTCATCACAAAATCAACAAAATCTCAGTATTCTCCAACCTCTGTTTCACCCAATTGTGTCTCCATCTGTTGATTCAAATTCAACCACAATTAGAGTTAGATCGGATGGCAGGATGAACTTCTCCATCTCCATTTGAGGAAACAATTTGTGGTCGTATACGATTTGAGGAATCGATTCGGGAGTTCAATTTTTTTGATTTGGGATGAACTTCGTATGCGACCGACCTGTGTGTGTTTGGGAAACGATTTGGCAGGATCGACTTTTAGGTTTTCTGATATTGAAAATTCTATTTTTTTTAATTAAGAGAAAATCTTATTTGGAATATGACATGGATTAAACAATTAAAAAAATAAAATGAGTATTACACGTCAGCGCCTATTTAACGGTGTTAAAAAAGATAACGGTAAGTCCATTAGAAAAAAAATGGATGAAAGTTGAGACTGATGGAGAGAATTTTTAAATGTAAGATTATAACTGGCCAATAAATAAAAATTAAGATTATTTTAATCCAATTTTTATTATAAAATTTGCTCGTTTAAATAACAAATCGTAAGTATCATTTTTTTTCTTTAATTTTAATAGCTCTTTTCTGAAATGACCCTAGTAGGACCTTTAAAAGAGGTAACAGGGCATCATTAAAATAGTTTGATGGTTGTCAAATGACCTACTATCTTATTGTGTCGATGGACTATTGGTTTAACTCTTTTTTCTGAAATGACCCGATAGTTAATGTCGAATTGACATCATGTTAATTATTATTTTTTTTATATTCTTTAAATTTTTAGCTTACTATATTTATATGGCAACTTAGAAATAATGAATACTATTGATAGCAACTATATTACTACACTTGTGATGCTCTGTACCAATAAACTAATGATGTAAGCTTCCCCTTATGCTTGTTTTCTCGGTGGACGATCTAATCATAAACATTGAGGATGGTGCGTCGAAAAAGGAGAAAAATGTGACGCTAGATGTCGTCTTTACCACTACCATTTGAATCTTGTGAAAAAACAGAAATGGCGTGGTGTTTAACCGAAAAGGGTTGACGATCCAATCCATTGTGGCAGACATTAAATCCCTTAGCTTTTTCTGGATTACTTGTAGGACCAAGGGGTGGAGTCTAAAGGCCCTGTGTAGTGGGTGCCATCTCCCCAAAAAGCCCCAACATGGCGCCCCTCCTCCACCCCCCTTGACGCCATATTAGCCGAATCCACCCACGACGTTAAGCATTTAGCGCCCCTCCTCCTCCTCTGTTATTGGTCCTCTTCCTATTTTTCAGATTTGATTGATTTAGGTTTTTTTCTTCTAAATAATATATAATAATTGGGTAATAATTAGAGAGGAGTTATGGGGGTTATGACTACACCACTTTGCTTATAACACCCCCCCCCCCCCCTATGAGGTGGATTCCATGTGACGTATAACCCTCAAGAGAGGGGAGTTATGACTACACATAGCCTGAGATTGAGGAGTGGGTTAGATTTGTTTTTTGATGGACGGGTCGGTGTTTGTTTTCTTTCCTTCTGTTTTGGCGACCGTCTTAGCGTCTTGCTGGGCGGTCTTCGTTGTTTTGTGTTTTTCATGAAATCGATGTTAAAAAAAATAAACTAAAGAGAAAATCACATGTTTTTCCTTTTATAAATTTATAAAATTATATATATATTTTAAATCATATCTAAAAATCGTATATAATGTATTTAAAACTTATATTTTTAAGAAAATATGCAATTTTACTCTATTTATACTATTCACATTAAATAAAGCTTAAACCAAATAATTGCTTTATCAATTGCACGTTGGAGCAATGACACTGTGACCGTAAGTTAGGAGAATCTGGGAGTCCTAGGTCATAAACTAAATCTACATTGCAACGTCAATAAAAAAACATATAGTTCACCACGAAACAATATAACGCTACAAAAGAAAATATGCTTGAAAAATGCATTAACAACGGGGTCCGTTCGATTTTTAACTAGATCTAAAATAGAAATTAGATTCAGCGGTACGAAAAACATTTGTAAACTAACACATGAAACATGAAGTAAAAAATATCCAAAAAGTTGAGAAAAAGTGTGATTAGGTGGCAAGAGATTTGAATTCAGGTATCAGCATAAAAATCACGAATGAAATCTATTTATGTATTAAATATATTTGCAATCCACACGTTCATGTTTCAACGGATATAACACGGTCACACAAAACAGTTGCATTGCTATAAAGCTTTTTAAAAGGACGGAAATAGAAAACTGCGTAACGACCCAAAACTTATGTTAAAAAATCAGAACTGAGAACAGTCAAAGTTTTGAGAGTAGTGTCACACCCAAATAGAAGGCGGAAGATGTAGGGACATAATAATTGTTCAATAGCACATGACGACTATTAAAATTTTAGTACTTAATCCAACCACATTTCATTAATACAAGAAAATTGAGTATAGAAAAATAACCAAATACAACATATAAATGATGATGTGCAAAAATCGATCTATAAAAATAAACTAATTTATCCTAGACCTAGACACACTAAATTAAAACCCAATTAACCTAAAACTAGACCGACTCGTCAGGCAAGCGAACCTATCGGATGTAGAATAGCTATCGGTAAACCGGGGTCGAACCCTAGAGACACTAAAAAGACAAAATTAACTAAGAAAAATAAATTACGGATTAATTGATGCAAATTGGTTTTTGATTTGAAGAAGCAATTAACTAATTAAATTAACTAAAATTAACTAAGCTAAAATTAACTAAATTATTGAGACTTACTAAAACGGGAAACTGCTAAAAATAGAAATTACTAAAATGGGAAAGCAAACCAATAACTCAAAGCCTAGAGACGAAAACCAGATATGATGCGAAATACCACCTAGACCTAGAATCCTAGTTAATGCTAACGACTTCCCTTGACTATGACAAATATGACTAAATCAGATTCTAAAGATACAACCTATAGAAAACCTATGAGCCCCCGAAATCCTCTCCGGACGTAACTGACAAGAATCCTAAAGGTTGGAAAACGCTCACTGATTTGTTAGTTCACCTTTTGAGTACATCCTAACCGATAATTCTACCGCTCAATTAATTGGTTCACCTTTTGAGTATTTTCCAATTCAATTACCTTAACCACCCTCGAAGCTAATCTAAGGCACCTTAAGGCAAAAGGAGCTACCTTTAACTACTATGAAAGTCACAACTTAGCAAATTGACTAACTAATCTAGGGGACTTCCTTTTGAGACAATCCTGATCTAGACAATTAACCAACCCAACTAGTCGACAAGGTTATCCCCTTTTAAGTTCTAACCAAGGCAGAATATAACAATCCAAGTGTTAATTATTAACCAATGTTCTAGCTCGGGACGTCTCCTAAACTATTCTCTAGATGAAAACCCTAAAGCTAACACCTTTAGATGCATTACCCGACCCGAAAGACATTCGTAGGCAACACAAACACCAATCAATAACCAAAACCCTAATTGGAATATGCAAACGCAACAATCTCAGAAAATCAAAGGAATTGCAATAGATTATCAATTCATCACACAATTGTCATAATCAAGAAAAGTCGGAAACACTAACTATTCATCAAACGGTCTAGATGGTACAAGATATTTAGCCAATAACACTTAATATGTCTGAGTTCATCATAAAAACAGTAATAACAATCAAGAACATGATCTGGTCTAATGAAAACGAAAGTTAAAACGAAAGATTAAGAACCCGGGGAAGCGATTGGGTGTCGAATGCTTCAATCCTTAGGCTCTGATGGCTTCAATCTCGATCTTCTGCTCCAGAATCGTCTCCAGTGGCTCTGAGATACGGCAGGGTGAATGTAATTCGACTAGAAACCCCGCATTGTATTTATAAGTGAGAAATTAGGGTTTTCCAGAAAATTAGCCTCCAAGCGTATCGCTTGGAGGTCTGCAGAGAAGTAAGCGATACAGCCTGGACCTACAAGTCGACAAAATAGTCGGGTCAACGATTAAATCACCGCCTTTGACTTCAGAGCAGCAAGCGTATCACTTGCATCTTCAGGACCACTAGGCGATACGCCTAGTGCTTCAAATTCAGCATTTTTCTTCTTTTTGATCTTCAATTCTTTTCCAATGCTCGTTTCTCTCGGGAATTGTACCAAAACTGCAACTTTACTACGAAACACACATTAAGACACTAATAATCAAAAACAACTAAAAACCTATGGAACTTGACTCAAAAGACTCACAAAACGACTCAAAAAACGTAAAGGAAAACCGATGTGTTTTGCAACACATCAATAAACTAATTTTATATTCGATGACTAGGTTCGGCGTCCTATGTGAGCACACAGATCAACAACCTGCAACATGTATAAGATAATGTCAACTACGAATAGTTGCTGAGTAAACACAGATTTATCATATAGTAGTAGTGTGTGATCCATGTGTTAAGTGGTCGTTTCATAGAGTATGGCAAACAAGTATATGAGATAGAGTATAATTGCGTAAATCAAACCTTGACAAATTTAGGGTTCAATCACCCAAAAAAATATGAACACATTTTCGATTTAACTGGTGGGTTGTCTAATATTGTTTTCACGGCTTGGTGTCGTTAATGGTTACGCATGTATAGAGTTCGAGCACATCCTTCACATCATTCACCTCAATTCACACAAGTTTAACATACCAAGAAACACACATAAACAAGCATATAGTCGCATATTGTTTTAGAGAACCATCGAGTTTGAGTTTGTAATAGGTATATATGTCACACCCCAAAACATTTTTAGAGAAAAAGGGTTATAAATACTCACATGATAATGGTATTGAGTCCATGAGACATAGATTGCGAGGATGATGAAAATAACCCCGAAGTTCATCCTAAAAGAATAAACGAGCCAATTGAATAATGGGATAATGTGACTAGCTAAAGTTTGCTATGTTCATAAGTTATTAGAGATGCGTTCTAAGCTTTGTTCACGTGATAAAAATAGTTTAAAAAAATTAGACAGTTGTAAGAAATAACACTTTAGATGTTACTGGGCATGCTTTAGCCTAATAGGTTACGTCACTCTCGCTAAGACTTCCTAGGTAGGCATCCGAGTCTAACGGTTGGTTTGGATTTATACGCAATGCCAATTCTAAACAAAAGCTTAGTTACCGGTGTTTCACCCTTCCAGTTAATACATGTCTGACATGTTTAAGTTTTGTCATTGAAATAGTTTAAATAGATAAATAACTTGATTAATTATATTTTAGAGAATAATCACTTATTGTAAAAATACATGTTTCATGACACACAAACTTTAGGTTAAACAATCGTAAATATTGCAAGTTTACTATTACTACGAAAAATACCCTTAATTTAGTAGTATTGCAAAAGTAGTCCAAACTTTATGTTATTGTTGCATAAATGCACATGTCCTTAGAAAAATAGTCATATCGGCACTCATACATGTTTAATGAAAAGATCCATAACATTTATGCACATAAAACTTGATATTGATATTGTTTAAACATAAAACATCAAACACAAAGTTGAGTCTTGAAACATTGGAGATTAATAAAAATCAACGTGTGTCACAAATTGCATGTGAATGTGTTACGGGAAATTGACTATTTTAATGTATTTCGATATATGGAGTATTTATATTCATTTTGATTGGCTTGAATGTGGCCATGATGATTAGAAATAAATACAATGTGAAAACAGAGAAAACAGTAGTAAAAAACAACAAATAACGAAGAACCGAACACGCAAACGAAGGAACCGACCAAAGGGTGCCAGTCCTCGGCACCTTACGAACCGCAAGGAACTCCTTGGCGACCTTCCCACGGCCCGCATCGACCCCAGGTCGGTCAAACCATAAGTATTTTAACCCCATTAAACCCTCATTTTCACTCTCCTATGACACCAACAACCGTCATAACCTCTGATTTATCATCCTCCATCATTCCTTTGAAGATTCTTGCTTGTTTGAAGTGGATCTATGCTCTAAATCATCACCATAATCATCATTTCTTGTTGGTAAGTCTTAAATCTTTATTTATTTGAGTTTTACACTTAAAGTTATGATTTTCATGCTAGATCTAGGGCTGATCTGTGGTTTACATGAGGTAATATGTGTAGATCTAGGTTGTATGATGATAGCGTTTTGATTTTTATGCATGATATTGAAGTATGATGATGATAATGCTAGATCTTGCATGATAGATTATAAAGGTTATGTTTTTATGCATCAAAGGTGATAAAAATGATAACTTTACGTTAGATCTAGTTGCTAGAATGATAAAATTGCAATCTTGATGAAGCTTACGTGATAAAAATCGAATCTTTGTAACTAAACATGCATCTTAATGAATAAAGATGATGTCTTGATGGTTGATTTGCTATAAAGATGACGAATGTACGTAGGATCTTGCAATCATGGCGTTAAAGTATGGATTTTAATGATGATTATACAATAAAGTTAGAAACTTTACGTCAAATAATGCATGTAACATAATAAAAGTCGATCATAATCAATCTCAATCTTTACCTTATGTATTGAATATAACCATGTCAATCTGTCAAATTTAAAACAAAATATTAAAATTAATTTCTTTTGATCAATCATGTCAAACTTTATACATTTGATACAATTTTATGACATTAGAAAATTTCAAATATCCTTGTCTATATTTTTTTTTTTGTATATATGGTTCATGTTTGCTTTGGAGTATTACTTATATAACATATAGTTAGATCATATTATAAACATCTTTGTTTATTTGACATTGTATCTCTTATTCAACATGTGTAATACACGAGTTACTATGCTAATACAAAATATAAGTTAAGTGTGAGTACACATGCGGAGGTATAGAATTGTATGCGTGTGTAAGTTGTAACCCTAATTCATTCAAGAAAATATAAAAAGCGCGTTTTATTATGTTATTAAGCAAATGTATGGATGAAGAATAAAAAAGAAAAATTACATAATAGTCACTAAAAAAAGAAAACAAATATATAGAAAAATAACGAAGTTTAATAAGTGTTTCAACCAAGTCATTTTTATTAAACTTTGTTAGTATTTTATAATTTTTTCCCTAAAAAATATAAAAAATAATGGAAAACATGTGTTTGCAAATCAAGTACCATCTTCTAAAATCATCTACTTGTTCGTCCAAATTCTTGCACCCTCATTTATAATCTTTCAGTCGTCAAATCATTCTCTCCATATCAATTGTGGACCTAAATAGTAAACTCTTATTGAAATCCAATTCTTGCACAGCCCACGTGAACCCAACAAGCGAACACCATCATTAAAGAACAGTTGTTAAGACATTTGTTTGTCAACATCATTTGCATTCGCAGGTGACGACAAATGAGAATCGTAATCATCCATACTTTTTTTTTATCGGAGAAAATTTTATTAAAAGGGGATGACGACGACGATAAATGAGAACTGTAATCATTCATACTTTTTTTAACGGTGAAATTTTTATTAAAAACGGCTAGCAAAAGAGCTAGCATAAGCAAATAAATAAATATAAGAAAAACCACCAAAAGCAAATGATTAATTGTCTAATTACATAGAATTAGGACAATAGAAATTGTTCCAATCATCCTACGTGAACCTTAAACTCTTTGCCTGATTAGGATCCATAATGTAATAAAGTTTTGATTTCTTAAGGAAAATTGGCGTCATTTAATCTTATCTTTTTACTATTGGCAAATAATAATCCATGTTTTCATCTTGGCAACTGGCAGTCCCACGTTGTCGTGTATTTGTTTTTAACGGTTCCGCCGTTAAAAAACTTAACGGTGTTGAGTTTTTGCTGACGTGGCGAGGCATGTGGCATTTTTTTTAATAAAAAAGTTCTTAATTTATCCAGTCAACACTCCACCACCCCCACCACCAACAACCACCACCGGTCGTCTTCTCCGGCGAACTCCGGTCATCTTCTCCGATGACCTCTTGTCGTCAAATCTCCGGGCACTCCGACAGCTCGAATTCAGTGATCAATGTCCGAAAACAGATGAGGAAAATGAGCAAATGTATCACACCCCGATGTTTATGATTACGTGGGCATATGACGTCATGGGGTCATAGTCGTGGATACAAAGAACGACGTCTATTAGTTTCGTTTACGTTTGAAAACCAAGTATGTTATCAAAGTTGCAGCGGATTATATAAAAGATAACATTGTTTTACAATACTGAATCGAGAACGTTATGATAAGAAATACAATTGTTCATGATTTATTTAGACAGTAAAAGGTGACCATGACTCCATTCCTATTGCAGGCCCTTTTGTTTGACAAACTTCCCATTTGCACACCGAGAGCGATCTTAGTTACCTGAGAAATACATGAGTTTGAAAGAAAAGTCAACATAATGTTGGTGAGTTCACAGGTTTGAGTCTTTACAAAATGTATTTGTAAAATGTTGATGATACATAAAATATTATAAAGGTTACTCGTTGTTGCATTGATCTACTTGTTCCTTGATTTCAAACACTAACAGATTTACCCACCTATGGTAACTTCCCCTAAGAAATACCAATGGCAAAGAATAACTGACATGTACCCCCAGACTTGTTACGCGTGTGTCAGAACTGGAGCGACCAGATAGGGCAGGGTTGTCAACCCAAATAGATCTATTCACTAGTTATCGTTTCGTTACAGGAACTAATTGAAATCAATTGATGATGGGATTTGTAGCAATATGTTATTAGCAAATTACTATGAAGGGGTATGAAAGAACATATAATCAATAGCGTAACAGTAATACCATAATATCAAGTTGAAAGATTTGTTTGATCATGATTTCTCCCCCAAAAGTATAAAACAGTTGATAAAGGAAAGGGGCCGTGAAACTCACGTTGTATATATCTGGAAAATATATGAAGTTTAATGTTTCATGTATTTCTCCCCCATAGTTAAAACAGTAAAGGAAAAGGGGCCGTGAAACTCACTTGATTAAGGTGATGATGAAAGCTGTATCGCTCTGGACGTAGCTAGTAAACCGTGTCCTAGTAATAATTAATAAGACGGTTTTAAGGTACTGTTTCAGTTGGATAATGTTCTGTTACCCAAATGATCCTGGTCGAGTCTTGACATAATATTCCCGTTTGTATTGTTTGGAAAGTCCGTTAGGAGTATTTATCGTTCAAATAAATGTTTACGTTCGATGGATATATTTATAGTCGAATAAATATATATAGCTTTGTAGAAATAATTATAATCAAATAATTATTTAAGATTATGAAAATATATATTCAATCAAGTTTTGAACATCGAGATAAATAATAAAGTATTTATTATTTGAAGTTCATGATATATATTTAAGTCCGAGTTTATAATTATAGACAAATAATTATACATAAGTCATAGAAATATTTATGTAAATAAATATATATAACTTATAGATATGATATATGTTATAATATTCTCAAGTTTTTAGAAGAAAATATAAACATTTGTATGTTAAGAAATTAGTCGTTGGCTTTGCCGCGATACGATACAAGTATCCGATAATTGGCCGAAATGATAATAAATATTTAGCTCCGTAAATATTATTATGTTGATGATATCTCTCAAATAGTTTTTCTAAATTATATTTAGAAAATAATATTTAATAATAAAATATTAAGACGAGATATTTGTGTGAAGAGGTGTTGATATATTTGTCATAAATATGTTTCGTCGCATAAGTTGAAAATATAACATTTTATATTTTTCAGTCCAACGTTTAGAATTTATACGATATATATTGTTTATAATATATATATTTGACAAATAATATGATATGAAAAACTAATATTTAAATCTCTTAAATATTAATAGGTTGTAATAACTTTAAATAAATATTTCAAGTTAATAAAATGAGATCTAAAAATAGGAACACTTTAAATGTCAATAATGAGTCAAAGTGCTCGGTTATTTAGAATTACATACGTTCTATAAAAATGAACCTATTTTTATAACACATAGTCAAAATATATTTCTTTATATTTTATGTCCAAGTATATATTTGTTTATATATTGTTAGTCCAACGTCTCACTTTGAGGGTCCCTGAGTCAGTTTTTATATCGTTCGATCTATAATCTTTTTAGTCCTCTCAACGATTGTTAAATATATATTGTGACACAACTTCTTAAATATTAACGTTAGTTTAATATTTAGGATGATTCGTTTAGTTTATATATTTAGTGGGTTGAGAGTGTCAAGACTCGTTTTGGGTTGATTATAAATATTAAAAACGAATAATAAAAATGATTAAATTGAAAAGTATAGACTTTTACCTCTAGCACTAGGCTAGGTGACGAACCGAAAGAGGCGAGAATATCTCCGTAGACTCGATCGAAGAATATCGACTTTAAACGTGTTGGCCCGAAGGGTAAAGCGTCATTTTGCGGGTTAGTTTTCGGTGGTTTACGGTGATTGTTAGGGACAAACGTTGAGGCCGTTTAGAAGGTGGTCGGGAGTACTTTCTATCGGTGGTGATTGGGTGGCTAGACGGTGGTCCGATGGTGGCGAAACGGTGGCCTAAAGATGGCCGGTGGGGCTGTTTTGGGACATAATAGTAAATATTCAAAATAGATCGTGACGGAAGTGTTTCTGTTGTTTCATTCTTTCAACTTATGCATATATATATATACACATATCATATATATATATATATATGTATACACATATATGGGTGTGTGTTGGTTTTGTATAGACAGAAAGAAGGTGATGGCGGTCGACGATCGCGATGGTGGTGTCGGATGATGATGACGATGATCACGACGGTGAAGGTGGTGGCTGCGGTTGAAGGTGGTGGTTGCTGTGGTCGTTGTTTGGCCGGCGTCGTCTCAGGCTGAGGAGGGTGACGAGGGTGGTGGTGATCGAGGGAGGAAGAGGGTGGCGGAGGTGAAGGTTGACGATGATGATGATGGTGGTGGTGTTGGCGTTCGGTCGTGACAGGAGAGGAGGGCGGCGGCTGGGCTCGCCGGCGGAGTGGCGGCGTGCGCCGGTGAAGGGGACGGTGGTGGAGCTCGGTGGTGGTGGGAGTGTTTGTGAATTGTGTGTATGTATGTGTATGTCTTGTATACATATATATAGATATGAAAATCTGCAAGTTGGTGATCAATTGGATAGACAGATAAGATTTTGAATCTTTATTTTATAAATAATAATTATATTATAATCCAACCGTGGTTAGTTCGGTTTTAACCCTAGGTTAACTAGATATGTACGTAGCCTAGCCTTTTACCAAACGTCTCGTTAAATTGTCATAATTTTTTATAAACGTTACTGATCGATCGGGTACTCAAGAAATAATAATTGTTAGTTAAAACGGTTTAGATTGAGCTTATTAAATCGAGTAACGGTTAATGGGCCGGCGTGGTTCGTGTCGGGCCGGTGTTCGAGGCTTTCTCCGTTTTGGTAGCGGTCAGTCTCATAATTTCCTAAAATTATCCGTGAGTGATACGTTATACTTTTTAGGTGTTGTTTTACTTGTTGGGCCGTGTTTTGGGCTTAGATGCTTTATTTTGGTTTATTGGGCCGGACCGGGCCCAAATTAGTAAATGGCTCTTTTAAGTTAAACTGTTGCACCGTTTTGACCGAAACAAGTTCCTAAATTATTTATGAGATCACGACATCGTTATATAATTATAATTCGTTGTGAATTTAATTATTTAGAAATGTTACTTATTATTTATTTTATTTATTCGCGGCACCGCGTAAAGAAATAAATAAATGATTTGATCGTTTCGGCTCGAGCTCGGATATTTCATTATTTAATCTCATAATAAATTATAATTCGAAATATTCGCTTAAGCGTTGTAGGGCGTTATTGTGATTTCTCACGACACCGGTTTAGGAAAATATAAAAGTTACTTTTTATATTTATTTTTTTCTTGTTGTTGAAGTTCCATCGATCTAGGATGGACCTTTTTGTTTTATTATACAAACGTGGGAATTGTCAAGGTTGGACGTTTACGTGCATAGTGTTTATTAATAATATTAATAAATCAAGTCATACACATGTATATACGTATATATATACGGTCAAAGTATAGGGTTGACCTTTGATTTTTGACGGGTTGTCACATTCTCCCCCTGTTGGGAGAATTTTGTCCCGAAATTTAGCTAATGCCGATTGATGGCTCTGCATCGGTGGACAAATTTTAAAGCTAGTTTTGTCTGGTCTGGTTCTTGCTTACCCAGATGATAGTTTTATCATTGACAAATATGTCAACGATCCATATCGTTGGGAGTGCGATTCTGATTCCTTCTTTGGATCTCGTGATTCTTTATGATGTTCTATCTGTCAGCAAGACGAGTGTTAGACACATAGATGAATGAGGTTCTAGTTTGAATGATTTGGACAAGTCATGATTACTCACGGATGGGCTCTACCAGGATTTTCATGCAGTTCAGATTACAATTATGTGTGCACCCACAATTGTGATTTGCCTTACATGATCAGCCTAGGCTTTGCTCATACTTGAGTTTTCAATTTTTGTTGGAGTACGCAATGTATCGAGGACAAGATGGTTTATGGAAAAGTTTAGATTGATTCGCTACCGGACGGGATCTTCCTTGATTCCCGGGAGTTCTAATGATAATAAAGATGGAAATGCAGTTTGGCTCCAGTCTATTGGTCCTGCAATCTAAGATCTTAATAGGTTCTAGACAAGATGGGTTTGTAGGCCACTGGTCCAATCCGTTCCAGGATCTCAAGGGACCAATGAGGTTTAAGCATTCCTTGCTTTCCTGGCCTAGTTATCTCTGTTTGAGGCAAAATCTATTATAAGGTTTTGAACCCTCTTATAGATTCTAGGGGCTCGCGTTGAGCGTTAACATAGTTAACCTAGAGATTACCTATGGCTTTTGAAAGGTCCTGAAATTGAAAGGTCTCCTTAATAGTTACATGAACTATCACTGGACCAGTCAGTTGACGGTTTCCGGCTTCGGTCCAGCGAAGGGGTGAATGACACTTTCTTCCATACGGGCCTTCGAAAACGGGCGGCTTGAATATTCGAGCGATAACTATTGTTATAAGGAAACTCGACGAGTGGAAAATGGTTGTCTCAACCATTACTTAGATTTGTCTTGTGTGATGACAATCTGACACATAACTACGCAACGTACCTTTTTAAGGCCTGAATTTTCCTTTTTGCTTCGATCATCAGTATAATTCCTTTATACTTTCATGCATCTTGTTGGATCCCTGGTAACTAGAATTTCTAGCCTTGTGTGCTTCCTTTAAGACCAGTCTCTTTTCATTTTAAGGTTTGACACTCAAGGTTTATTTGCAAAGAGTAGGCTCCATTTGGTTTTCTTACCAATTGCCTTTCGATTCCTTGTAAGCATCTTAATTCTTGAATTCTCTTTTCAGAGCTTCGAGTTGTGCATCATGAACTTGTGACGTGAGACTAGTACGAATGGTCATGCCAAGTGCTCGAAGAGGCTTAACGCGTTCCATTATACTCAATGCATCAACTACAATGTTAGCCTTGCTAAGATGATAATGAATCTCTTAATTGTAGTCATTGAGTAGCTCAATCCATTGGCGTTGTATAAATATCAGTTCCTTCTGATTACAGATAAGCTGTTGACCCTTATGGTCAGTGAATACTATACACTTCGCTTCTTACAAGCAGTGTCTCCAAATCTTCGGAGTGATTACAACAGTTCCAAACTCTAAGTCATGGGTTGTATAATCCTTCTCATGGATCTTAAGTTGTTGAGAGGCATAAGTGATTTCTTTCTCTTGCTGCATTAGCACGCATCTCAAACTTCGATGCGAAGAATCACGATTTACTACCAAATCTCCGATTTTGTTAGGTAAGGATAGGATCAGTGCGTTGCAAGGTTTTGCTTCAACAACTGGAAGGCTTCTTCAGTCTTGGCATTCCAAAAAAAACTTCTTATCTTTTCTGAGTTAAAGCGGTCAGAGGCTGGGTTATCTTTGAGAAGTTCTCAACGAATCGGTGATAGACGCCAGCAAGACCTACGAATTGATGAATCTCTGATGGAGTTGTGGGAGTACTCCAATTCATGATTGCTTCAACTTTAGATGAATCAACATAAGTACCTTTATCGTTGATCACATGATGCAAGAAATGAGTCTCGCGAATCCAAATGTCGTATTTGGAAAATTTTACGTACAATTCTTCTTTCTTCAGCAACTCCAGGATAAGTCTCAAATGTTGTTCGTGTTCTTTCTTACTACAGGGGTAGATTAGAATATCACTGATGAACACGATTAACAAATTTATCCAAGTAAGGTTTGCACACGCGGTTCATTAGGCTTATGAACACCGCAGGTGCGTTGGTCAAACCGAATGGTATAACGATGAACTCGTAATGACCATAGCGTGTTCTGAACGCTGTCTTCGTAACGTCTTTATTTCTGATGTAGGGTTGATGGTAGCTTGATCTCCAGTCGATCTTGGAGTAGTAACTTGACTCTTGAAGCTGATTAAATAAATCGTCGATTCTCAGGAGCGGATAACGGTTCTTCACGTTAGCTTGTTCGATTCTCTGTAATCGATACACGTCCAATATGTTCCGTCTTCCTTCTTTAGGAACAATACAGTAGCGTCCTAAGTAGGGTGACTTGACCGGATAGAACCTTTACCCAACAACTCTGGTAGTTGTCTAGATAGTTCTTATTCCTTAGACAGCGCAAGACGGTAAGGGGTTTTGGCAATGAGGGCGGCTCCAGGTGTTTAGTCGATGCGAAGTTCTATTTGCCGATGCGGTGGCAAGCTAGGTAAGTCTTCAGGAAAGACTTCTGGGATTTCGCAGACTGTCGGAATGTCTTCAATATGCTCCTCCTTTGGCTTCTTCTCCGTGACGAGAGTCGGAATGGCATGACGTCCTTTACGAAGGGATTTTCGGGTCTTCATGCAATATGACATTGGGTTGGGCTTCATTCCTTTCACCTTGTACGTTAAGAGTGTCGCCTTTTTGCGAGTGGCCTTCTGACTATCTTCTCGTGTCAAACGATCTCCGCTTGGTTCCTTGATAACCAATCTATCGTAATGGCAATATCCACGCTTCCTAACTCGACATGCATTAGATCGATGTCGAATGTATGCTCCAAAAGTTCATCCTTTGTAATTTCTCTAGTTTCTATCATCATTAGCTAATTCTATGGTAAACTTAGTGTCTAGGGCAACAGAGGCGATTTCAAGTAATTGACTAAAATCGATAGACACGAAGTTCCTATTGGCACCATATCAATTAAACTAAAAGCGTAATGGCTACTTAGTAGAAACTTACCCGTTATTGTGTTAGGGTCACAATGGGTATTATTAGCATTGATGACGAATGATTTTCCCTTTGCCTGGTTGGGAGTCTGGTTCTTCAGTTTGATGCAATCTTGCGTGATGTGCTCCTTGGCTTCGCACGTCTACAATAGATGTTTTTCATAAACCATGGAGTGGTGAAGGTTGCACATGTTGCATAGGTTAGTGGAGTAACCAGTATTTCTTGACTCGTGAACATGCGTAGTGGTAACATAGACCTTTATTGGTTCCGAATTCTTCTCGGGAACCTTCTATGAATTCTTATTGGGCTTATTCTCCCAACAACCATGCTTTCTCTTGTTATTCGGTTTCTTGCTTGATGAGGGGGCAACACTGACATCTGCTGGTTTAGTTTCAGGATTCTCTTTGGCAATAGTCACACCTTTATGTGTGGCTGGACAAACCAGATTATGTGCCAAGCGCACTACACTTCAAAAAGTGGTCGGGTTTGATGCCAGAACATTTCCTTGAATATGGGGCGTAAAACCCTAGATGTACCTTCTTGTACAGGGGAGTGACCATTGTTGAACAAAGATGAGCAAGTTCACGAAATTGCTTGGCGTAGCCAGTGATATCGGTACCATTTATAGTCAAACTCCAGGACTTAGCTTCCGATCTCTGAAGCTCTTTCTCCTGAGTAGTGCTCGTCACGTGAAAGTTGCTTGATTTCGTTCTAAGTCATGACAGTAGTCTAAGTCGGTTCCTACGGAGTCGGCGAGGAAGTTCCACCGTACGAGTGCACATTTGGTTAATGTGCAGGTAGGGTAATTTAGTCTTCGGTGTAGTCGCTTTTGTGAAGTACTGACTCCGTTTTCTCAGTCCATCTGATTAATCTAATGACACCTTTCGTGCCTTTGGAGCTCATAGTATCGGGTTCTATTTGATAATGGATCTCGTCTAATATACGAAAGCTAGTGCGGAACTACAAGTATTCATGATCTATCAGCAAGTAATATTCTAGGTGTCGTATGAGTTCGCTAAGAATAATCTACAAGTCTGCTAGGAATAACTGGTGGAGTCTGCTAACGTCTAAGTTCACTAAGCACTGCTAAAGTTTGCTAGGCAGAAATCCGCTAAGGATAAGTTCAAGTCCGTTAAGAGGAAATCAAGTTTGCTAAGACTTTAAGTTCGCTAAGAGCTTTCTGAAGTCCGTTAGGAAAAGAATTTTCGCTAAGAGTAAGGTACAAGTTTGCTAACTTTTGCTCTTAGAGGATTTCAGACCGAAATCTTCGAAATCATCACGTCTTCCTATCCTAGGGGTTCTTTAAGGAGAACTTCACCGGAAATGATCAATGGTGAAGAGTTTGAGTTGTCACAACCAAAACGATAGATTAGATAGGTTTGCCTCTTATGAAGTCCTTGCAGGAGCAGTAACGCACACTAGTGGTGATCTACCTTAACGCCTATCGTTGGTACAATATACCTTGCTAGAAGTTGCGGCTTCGGCGATTCTCTTGGTGATCACTTCCTCGAATTTTGGTGGCATTCGGCATGAGAGGGATCGAGGTGTTTCGGGTTTGGCGTTTCAGAGGCATGTTTTCTATTTAGGTTCTTAGAGGGGAACGCTTAAAGAAAATCATATAATATATAACTAAAGTCATGATAATACTAGTAGCATTAATAATAAATATTAAAACGCTAATAAGTATATATATATAACATGAGGCATCATGTTAGCATGACAAGTAAGTATATATCTAACATGAGACAACATGTTTCTACGATAAGTTGATGTATGTCTGATATGAGATAACATGTTTGTACCGGTTGATATATATATAATAACAAGATAGTAATTATACACATAAGTAATACAAATCTGCACATTTAGCTATGACATGTATTTTCGTACCTCAGGATGTTGATAGTGAGCCTCGTATGCAAATGGAAGTCTCGTAGAGCGGGCTATAGTCTAGGTTTCTTTGTTTTCGTTACCTAGTTCGCTATAACCACGGCTCTGATACCAATCTGTCACACCCCGATGTTTATGATTACGTGGGCATATGACGTCATGGGGTCATAGTCGTGGATACAAAGAACGACGTCTATTAGTTTCGTTTACGTTTGAAAACCAAGTATGTTATCAAAGTTGCAGCGGATTATATAAAAGATAACATTGTTTTACAATACTGAATCGAGAACGTTATGATAAGAAATACAATTGTTCATGATTTATTTAGACAGTAAAAGGTGACCATGACTCCATTCCTATTGCAGGCCCTTTTGTTTGACAGACTTCCCATTTGCACACCGAGAGCGATCTTAGTTACCTGAGAAATACATGAGTTTGAAAGAAAAGTCAACATAATGTTGGTGAGTTCACAGGTTTGAGTCTTTACAAAATGTATTTGTAAAATGTTGATGATACACAAAATATTATAAAGGTTACTCGTTGTTGCATTGATCTACTTGTTCCTTGATTTCAAACACTAACAGATTTACCCACCGATGGTAACTTCCCCTAAGAAATACCAATGGCAAAGAATAACTGACATGTACCCCCAGACTTGTTACGCGTGTGTCAGAACTGGAGCGACCAGCTAGGGCAGGGTTGTCAACCCAAATAGATCTATTCACTAGTTATCGTTTCGTTACAGGAACTAATTGAAATCAATTGATGATGGGATTTGTAGCAATATGTTATTAGCAAATTACTATGAAGGGGTATGAAAGAACAGATAATCAATAGCGTAACAGTAATACCATAATATCAAGTTGAAAGATTTGTTTGATCATGATTTCTCCCCCAAAAGTATAAAACAGTTGATAAAGGAAAGGGGCCGTGAAACTCACGTTGTATATATCTGGAAAATATATGAAGTTTAATGTTTCATGTATTTCTCCCCCATAGTTAAAACAGTAAAGGAAAAGGGGCCGTGAAACTCACTTGATTAAGGTGATGATGAAAGCTGTATCGCTCTGGACGTAGCTAGTAAACCGTGTCCTAGTAATAATTAATAAGACGGTTTTAAGGTATTGTTTCAGTTGGATAATGTTCTGTTACCCAAATGATCCTGGTCGAGTCTTGACATAATATTCCCGTTTGTATTGTTTGGAAAGTCCGTTTGGAATATTTATCGTTCAAATAAATATTTACGTTCGATGGATATATTTATAGTCGAATAAATATATATAGCTTTGTAGAAATAATTATAATCAAATAATTATTTAAGATTATGAAAATATATATTCAATCAAGTTTTGAACATCGAGATAAATAATAAAGTATTTATTATTTGAAGTTCATGATATATATTTAAGTCCGAGTTTATAATTATAGACAAATAATTATACATAAGTCATAGAAATATTTATGTAAATAAATATATATAACTTATAGATATGATATATGTTATAATATTCTCAAGTTTTTAGAAGAAAATATAAATCATTTATATGTTAAGAAATTTAGTCGTTGGCTTTGCCGCGATAAGATACAAGTATCCGATAATTGGCCGAAATGATAATAAATATTTAGCTCCGTAAATATTATTATGTTGATGATATCTCTCAAATAGTTTTTCTAAATTATATTTAGAAAATAATATTTAATAATAAAATATTAAGACGAGATATTTGTGTGAAGAGGTGTTGATATATTTGTCATAAATATGTTTCGTCGCATAAGTTGAAAATATAACATTTTATATTTTTCAGTCCAACGTTTAGAATTTATACGATATATATTGTTTATAATATATATATTTGACAAATAATATGATATGAAAAACTAATATTTAAATCTCTTAAATATTAATAGGTTGTAATAACTTTAAATAAATATTTCAAGTTAATAAAATGAGATCTAAAAATAGGAACACTTTAAATGTCAATAATGAGTCAAAGTGCTCGGTTATTTAGAATTACATACGTTCTATAAAAATGAACCTATTTTTATAACACATAGTCAAAATATATTTCTTTATATTTTATGTCCAAGTATATATTTGTTTATATATTGTTAGTCCAACGTCTCACTTTGAGGGTCCCTGAGTCAGTTTTTATATCGTTCGATCTATAATCTTTTTAGTCCTCTCAACGATTGTTAAATATATATTGTGACACAACTTCTTAAATATTAACGTTAGTTTAATATTTAGGATGATTCGTTTAGTTTATATATCTAGTGGGTTGAGAGTGTCAAGACTCGTTTTGGGTTGATTATAAATATTAAAAACGAATAATAAAAATGATTAAATTGAAAAGTATAGACTTTTACCTCTAGCACTAGGCTAGGTGACGAACCGAAAGAGGCGAGAATATCTCCGTAGACTCGATCGAAGAATATCGACTTTAAACGTGTTGGCCCGAAGGGTAAAGCGTCATTTTGCGGGTTAGTTTTCGGTGGTTTACGGTGATTGTTAGGGACAAACGTTGAGGCCGTTTAGAAGGTGGTCGGGAGTACTTTCTATCGGTGGTGATTGGGTGGCTAGACGGTGGTCCGATGGTGGCGAAACGGTGGCCTAAAGATGGCCGGTGGGGCTGTTTTGGGATCATAATAGTACAATATTCCAAAACTAGATCGTGACGGAAGTGTTTCTGTTGTTTCATTCTTTCAACTTATGCATATATATATATACACATATCATATATATATATATATATGTATACACATATATGGGTGTGTGTTGGTTTTGTATAGACAGAAAGAAGGTGATGGCGGTCGACGATCGCGATGGTGGTGTCGGATGATGATGACGATGATCACGACGGTGAAGGTGGTGGCTGCGGTTGAAGGTGGTGGTTGCTGTGGTCGTTGTTGTGGCCGGCGTCGTCTCAGGCTGAGGAGGGTGACGAGTGGTGGTGGTGATCGAGGGAGGAAGAGGGTGGCGGAGGTGAAGGTTGACGATGATGATGATGGTGGTGGTGTTGGCGTTCGGTCGTGACAGGAGAGGAGGGCGGCGAGCTGGGCTCGCCGGCGGAGTGGCGGCGTGCGCCGGTGAAGGGGACGGTGGTGGAGCTCGGTGGTGGTGGGAGTGTTTGTGAATGTGTGTGTATGTATGTGTATGTCTGTGTATACATATATATAGATATGAAAATCTGCAAGTTGGTGATCAATTGGATAGACAGATATTAGATTTTGAATCTTTATTTTATAAATATATATATTATATTATAATCCAACCGTGGTTAGTTCGGTTTTAACCCTAGGTTAACTAGATATTTACGTAGCCTAGCCTTTTACCAAACGTCTCGTTAAATTGTCATAATTTTTTATAAACGTTACTGATCGATCGGGTACTCAAGAAATAATAATTGTTAGTTAAAACGGTTTAGATTGAGCTTATTAAATCGAGTAACGGTTAATGGGCCGGCGTGGTTCGTGTCGGGCCGGTGTTCGAGGCTTTCTCCGTTTTGGTCGCGGTCAGTCTCATAATTTCCTAAAATTATCCGTGAGTGATACGTTATACTTTTTAGGTGTTGTTTTACTTGTTGGGCCGTGTTTTGGGCTTAGATGCTTTATTTTGGTTTATTGGGCCGGACCGGGCCCAAATTAGTAAATGGCTCTTTTAAGTTAAACTGTTGCACCGTTTTGACCGAAACAAGTTCCTAAATTATTTATGAGATCACGACATCGTTATATAATTATAATTCGTTGTGAATTTAATTATTTAGAAATGTTACTTATTATTTATTTTATTTATTCGCGGCACCGCGTAAAGAAATAAATAAATGATTTGATCGTTTCGGCTCGAGCTCGGATATTTCATTATTTAATCTCATAATAAATTATAATTCGAAATATTCGCTTAAGCGTTGTAGGGCGTTATTGTGATTTCTCACGACACCGGTTTAGGAAAATATAAAAGTTACTTTTTATATTTATTTTTTTCTTGTTGTTGAAGTTCCATCGATCTAGGATGGACCTTTTTGTTTTATTATACAAACGTGGGAATTGTCAAGGTTGGACGTTTACGTGCATAGTGTTTATTAATAATATTAATAAATCAAGTCATACACATGTATATACGTATATATATACGGTCAAAGTATAGGGTTGACCTTTGATTTTTGACGGGTTGTCACAAAATGAGAATGATACCTTATGCGTCTGTAGTTGGTAGCATCATGTATGCTCAAGTCTGTACTCGTTCAGATATCGCTTACATTGCTGGCATGTTAGGCCGTTATCAAACTAATCCTGACCATGATCACTGGACAACAGCTAAGAAAGTTCTTAGATATCTGAATGGGACGAGAGACTACAAACTAACCTACAGAAGAAGTGATAATCTGGAATTAGTCGGATATTCTGATTCCGATTTTGCTAAATGTAAAGATGATAAGAAATCCACTTCGGGATACATCTTTATGTTAGCAGGCAGGCCCATTTCGTAGAAGAGTCATAAACAACCGCTAACTTCAACATCCACTATGATGGCAGAGTACATTGCTGTTTACAACGCAACCTGTCATGGAATGTTGCTCAGAAACCTGATCACTGGACTCAAAATTGTTAATTCCATTTCTAGACCATTGAAGCTTTATTGTGATAATTCAGTTGCCGTTACTTTCTCAAACAGTAACAGTTCGACGGGCGCTGGACTATATCTTGATACAAAGTATTTGTTCGTTCGTGAACGAGTTGAGGAAAATGTTCTTTGTATTAAGTATATAAGTACTGAGGATATGCTTGCGGATCCGATGACTAAGGGTCTCCCAACTAAAGTATTCGAAGAACTTGTTTCGAGAATGGACTTTACTAGCAACCTGTCATGGAATGTTGCTCAGAAACCTGATCACTGGACTCAAAATTGTTAATTCCATTTCTAGACCATTGAAGCTTTATTGTGATAATTCAGTTGCCGTTACTTTCTCAAACAGTAACAGTTCGACGGGCGCTAGACTATATCTTGATACAAAGTATTTGTTCGTTCGTGAACGAGTTGAGGAAAATGTTCTTTGTATTAAGTATATAAGTACTGAGGATATGCTTGCGGATCCGATGACTAAGGGTCTCCCAACTAAAGTATTCGAAGAACTTGTTTCGAGAATGGACTTTACTAAAGACCTTAACTAGCATATCATACTTCTTATTTTGATTTAATTTCCTCTTCCGTTTGATTTTGTCTCTAAATATGTTATGCATGCATTATTGACATATAGACAGTTTATTATAAATCAACGTTAAGGGCTTATTTTGTGATTGATTCTGAATTTATGTTGAATTTTAAATTTGGGGTTGTAGTATAATTAATGGGGGTCTTGAGTTGGATAACCGACTCTATGACTGTATCTTTCTGCTGCAATTTTGTTTTAAAATTGAAATGTGTATTAAATTCTGATCAGACTTTGCTAATACCTCACTATAAATGATCATTCGGCCAAGTGGGAGAATGTTAGACGAATTATATATATATATACTTTCGTATATATGTATATATAATATAATATATATTATGTCCTTTAATCATTTATTTTAAATAGTAAATTACCTATTTAACCATATCTGACATTATTTGATGGACGTAATTGCCCTTATTAAATAGACTAGGGTTTCTCCTTAGGTGTATATATATAGAGCATCTATTAGAGAGAGGAGGCTAATCACCTACACAATATTCGACCTCTCTCTCTCTCTCTAAATTCGTGAACCCTCACGAATTCATCCCATCAATAGTATACACACTAAAGGGGAACCAAGGCTACTAACAGGATAGACAACCTTACTGCTGCTGATCTCAACCAGATGACAAATGGTAATCTTTACATAGTTATTATCTGTTTATATATATATATATCTAACGATTCAGGATTCGATCAACAATGGTTACTTGATTGCTACAAATAATTGGCCATCGTCATTCATTAGCTTCATTATTGACCAACAATTTACCGACGTTCTAAAAGAGAATGAATTTATGTTTTTGACATTTTGTATAGTTTTTAAGGAATCGTTTGATGCATGGTAAAGTGATAAGTGATGACATCACAAATTCACAACTAAAAAACTATGGGTTAAATCTTAGGGAATGTAAAATAAGTTAGAGCAGAGAGTATGTTCACTCTTCATAAATAAATGATTTTGTTTTAATGCTATATATAAAATTACGATACATTCTTCAACTAAAATATAGAGCCTGGATAATTGTAAAAATCTGATCTCTTGATCTGCACTTGCAAAGTTTGATATAATAAGAATATTTGAATCCTTACCACTTTTATAAAGGAATAATCACTAGGCTACGAGTCCATAAACATAAAATTATATTCAGGGGCGAAGTTTGAGCCGAAATAAGGATGAGGCCGAATTAAACGCGGATAGTGCCGGACTAAGTATATAAATTTTTTCAAACCGAACGAATATAAATTTACACTACGAAGCGAAAAAATAGCCACCAGGCCGGGGCCCAATCTGACCCCTTAAAAACTTCCCTCTTGATTATATTACATGATGTATCTTATAAAAAATGGTAGCTCATAAATCATAAACATCCCATTCAAAGTGCTCAAGCTTACCACGTAATTTTTTGTCACGTGCGTGTTTCTAATTTAAGTTCATGTTAATTTGTTCATGAGCTCATCTTCCACCTCTTCATTTTATTTTTCTTTCATGAAGTGAATATTTCACTGGTTAAATGGTTACCATATAATTAAAGGGTTGTATTATTTATACCCCTCTCAAAGGACCCAAATCTTTGTACCACCCGAATGACTATATGACTCATATAAGTCAGTTTGTTTTGGAAAAAAAACTACAAGTTGTCGAGTCAACCAGACACATATACTAACTATCCTACACAACCGGTATAAACACTTATACTATCCTATACTAAAGTTTAAATTTTATACGGCTCGTATAACACCAATTTTACTATAGATAAAAGTTACACCATTTCAAGTCAAACGTCCACATAACCTATATGACTTGTATTTCCACCTATACAGGTTGTATATTTAGAATTTCTTTTGCGATTGTGAATACTTTTAAAAAATAAGATCCGAATTTTCATATATAATGGGCGATAATAAATAATATGTTTTAGGAATGGAAATTAAAATATGTAATTGATTTTTTGGTTTGAAAAATATGTAATCATCTTTGAAAAAATATATATGTAATTGATTTTTTTGACTTGAAAAAATTATTTATTAGCCACCTTATGAAGAAGAAATATGTAAAAGAAATTAAACTAAAGACCGATATAAATAAACTTATTAGCCTAGGGGGGACGGAGTGGGCGGCAAAAAAGCCGCGGCGCCGCAAACTTCAGCGGCAAACACCGCCGCCGGTCTAGCGGCTTCGGCGAAAGCGAGGCCGAGAATCTACTTCTCGCCGTTGGTTTTGTTTGTTGGTTTCAAGGTTTTTGACCGTTGAACGGTCTTAAACTTTAAAAAAAAAAAATTAATTTTTTTTTATATAATCAAACTCTTTCACTCTTCTCTTCTACACTCTCTTCTACACCATTTCTATTTTCTACCACTACCATAATCAAACTCTTTCACTCAAACAATGGATCGATCAAACCCGAGCTCTTCGAAGGGTCAAGCCAAGAAAAAAATATGACCTCGTTCGTTAAACCCGCAACAACAAAGAGACTCGATGCCACCACCATCTTCAAACCCGATGAACTACCCTTTCTACACACCTTCTCCGGGTATGCCGATTCAAATCGAACCCGGACGATTCGTCTTACCCGAATCGAGCCAATACCAAAATTTCGTCCACCAACAACAATACCAAAGCCGACAATTTCGTGACCAATACCGTGACCCCCATCATGAAGATGACGACGACGAAGATGAAGATAATGTCCAACAATTTCGGGAGCATCAACATTTCGCCAACCAACAACAATACCAACAACCCCATCACGAAGCCGACGATGATGATGATGATGAAACCGTACCCGAAACTCAACAAAATGTTTCGGGTCGAGCGGCACGTGTCACCTGGACCCCTGCCGAAGAGGCATGTTTGGCAAAAGCTTGGCTCTTCGTTTCCGAAGACAAGATTATCGGAAACCAACAAAAGTCCGATCGTTTTTGGTCTCGAGTTCTCAAACACTTCAAGCAAGAAAGAGGTGGTACGAACAGAAACGTCCACCAATTGAACTCAAAATGGAACAAGATGTTAACGAAGGTTAACAATTTTAACGGTCTCTACCAACAAATGGTAAATATATAGTTTTTATAGTTTTTATTTTTTTACTTTTATAGTTTTTATTTTTTTACTTTTATAGTTTTTATTTTTTTACTTTTATATTTTTTGACGTTATATACTTATATAAATGCAGGTTCTTGCTCGGGCAAGCGGGTCGTCGGATGCCGATGTTTTGAATAAAGCTCAATCCCAATACAAGCTGCTTTACGAGAGGAAAGGTTTCACCAACATGGAAGCGTGGAACGAAATGAAAGACCACTTGAAGTGGGCGCTCGTTGAGAGGGTTTGCGGTTAGATTGACGAGTCGTCCTCCAAACGGAGGAAGAATACCGAGACGGGCCAATACTCGACTTCAAACGACTCTCCTAGGCATGACATGCCCGACTTAAATGAAAACTCCAATCCAACACCGCCAACTAGAAAGGGGAAGAAGTCAGTCGATTCCGCGTCGAGCACCACAAGTTTGGTTGACGAGGTTAGGAATTTCAACCTCCTCAAACAAACGGATTTGGAAAAAAAAGCAGTTGCACGCGAGGCTAAAGTTGAACGAGAGAGGTCGTTTAAGTTGGCAATGGACCGACACGTGGAGATGCTAGAGGCGCAAAAGGCAATGCTCGAACAAGAAGCATTCGACCGCGACGTGGAGACTTTTACAACTCCACACGACCACTTGAGGGGATCCTCTTTGCAAGTCAAACTCGCCGAAAAACGAAAGATAGCGGAGAGATATGGGTGGGAGTGTGACTTTTAGTGTGTTTTTTTTTAAAAATAAAAGTAATGTAGTGTGTGTGTTTTTTTTTTAAGTAATGTAATTTTTTTTAAGTAATGTAATGTTTTTATATTAATGTAATGTTTTTTTTTAAATCTACTAGTTTTTTTTTTTAAATAAATATAGTGTTTTAAGATTAATTACAATATAAATATAACTCAAAAACATTAAAATATATTAACCTACAATTCTTCATAATCCTCACCACTCCCTCCCAAAATCCTTCAAAATTCTTCAAAATTCTTTCTTTTTCTATTTCCTGCGTGGCACCCTCCTATTGGTTACAACCCATTCTTCAAAATCCTAAAAATTCTACCACTCCCCCCTCCCTTAGTAATACATTTTTTCCCGCTATAATAACCTGCGAGAAAATGTAGTAATTAATTCTTATAGGTGTAATAAAATCCATGAATACCATAATATTATTGAATTTAACTACAAATATAAGCCTCCAACCTTCTAACATCAACCTCCTCTCCCGCACTCAAATTTTATAAGTTTTATCTAAAGTGGTTGGGTGGTCATACTCGATGTGATAAGAAACACAACATAGTAATACATATAGTAGCAATGGTGCTTTAATAATGAATTGGTAAAGTGTTATATAATTTCGAAGGTTTAATAAATAATTTCTAATATATTTTGTTATTAATTGTTTATGGAGTGCTTTTATTTTTATTTAATCTCATAATTACAAAGCCAATTTTGCTCCTTAAACACTTCAAACTTAACATAAAAAGACACTCTATAAGTGAGTGAATTACTGCAATTTAAAAAACGTGCATAAATTACTATTGTGAACCCCGGGTTTGGTTCATTTAACCCTATACAACAACAATAACAACAACATACCCAGTAAAATCTCACCCAAAGGGTAGGGTCTGGGGTGGGTAAGAAAAGAACAAGCCTTACCTTTATCCCTAAGGAATAAAGAGGTTGCACCCAAAGAGACCCCCGACTCACTGACCACCTACCGGAAACAACAACCACAAATATTGGTGCTTAATTAACACAGGAACACATGACCGAGTACAGCTAAAGAAACGAACCCTAAGACGGTATGACTAACACACCACATTGTAGCAAAGTGAAGTTTAGAGGTGAACAAAAAAACAACACACATGAAAAAATAAATAAATAAAAAATAAATAAATAAATAAATAAATAAATAAATAAATTAATTAAAAAAAAAAGGAGACAAGCCCAAGGACAAACTTAAAAATCCGTAGCCTTTATTCTACGCCTCCATAAACCCCTATCACAAATCATGTCCCAGAGAGGTGCAAGTCTACCAAATATACCAAATTATGTCTAATTTGCTCCTCGCAAGTCAGTTTAAGCCTACATATGTTCCTCTTCCCCTCAACTGTTATTCGCTCTACGCTTCTTACAGGTGCCATTAACGACCTTCTCCTCACGTTCTCGAACCATCTCAACCTCCCCTCCCTAATTTTATCTGAGATACACGCTACCCCTAGTTTGCTTCTAAAAACCTCATTCCTAATCAGGTCTAACCTCGTACGACCACACATCCATCTCAACATCCTCATTTCCGTCGTCTCCAACTTCCGTGCCTGGGTCTTCTTGATTGCCCAACATTCAGTGTCGTACAAAAAAGCCGCCCGAATCGCCACCCTATAAAATTTTCCTTTTAGCTTCTCCGAAAACCTTTTATCGCAGAGTTCATTTAACACTATAAGCCCAAAAATAGTCTCAACAGGTATCAAACCCTAACGTTTTATTTTTAAGACTGAAAACAAGAATGTTAAATGATATCATATGTTAGATCATTTAAATCGTAAGAAGATTCATTATTGGGCTTATAGTGTTAAATGAATCAAATCTCATGTGACAAAATAGTAATTCACGCTAATACAATATAGATAAGGTTGTGAGATGTGAGGATATTTTTCCCCGTCGGTGGAACATGGCGGTGATCGATGAGATGAAGCATTTATGGAGAAGTGGCTTTCAGGTATGAGGTATCCCTCACTAGTCTAGATGAAATACAAGAAATGATGAAACAAAGATACTTGTTAAATCTATAAAAGTATTTAATCTTTAATCAATTTGAGTTTAATATCTTTATTACATATGGGTACCGCTTTCTTAGATTATTATATTTTATTCAATTATTTAATTTAATTTAATTCTCCGATTAAAGGGATAAAAAAAAAGAATCATTTATTTGTTAATATTATATTTCTATGTGTGGTGCCGGTATCTTATAAAAGAATAATCGCACGTGGTCGTGTATTTGCACGTGTACATTTTGATATATACAAAGATGTGCCATAATTGTCTCTCATTGCATATTCCTATCTTCACGTACAATTATGTCGTATAATATAGTCCACCCATGTTTATTTTCTCAATATATATAATTTTTTATTAATTAAATCGTCTAACCTAATATATATATATATATATATATATATATATATATATATATATATATATATATATAGGGAGAGGATCATTTGAGAACTAATTGGGTTTGAGAACTAAAAAGAACTAATCTTAGCCACTAGTTTATATATATGGAAAACCCACCCCCCCCATGAATTTGAATGCTCCCCCTTGAAAATTAGTGGCCCAAATTGGTTCTCAAAAGTTCTCAAAAGAAAAAGTTCTCATTTGAACCTAACCCTATATATATATATAGGGAGATGATCATTTGAGAACCAATTTGATTTGAGAACTAAAAAGAACTAATTTAAGTCACAAGTTATTTACATGTATCCCCCTCCCATGAATTGTAGTGGACCCCCCTGAAATTTGTGGTTGAGATTTAGTTCTCAAAAGTTCTCAAAACAAAAAGTTCTCATTTTATATATATATATATATATATATATATATATATATATATATATATATATATATATAGAGAGAGAGAGAGAGAGAGAGAGAAAGGTTAGAATGAAAACCATCCCGAGTTGTGAAAACCACGAAAACTTTTTAAAATCGGGGTAAAAAATTGTTTTTTTTTTCCAAATTTTTTTATGGTGGTTCTTTGAGTTACAAACTACCCTCTAGTGGAAAAAAATAAAAAAACCGCCTAGTAGTTTTTTTTTTTAAAAATATACAAAAACGTCGTGTTACATATGTTACATTTTGCATTTTTACGTAACATAAAAATGTAACGAAAACTTTTTAAAATCGGGGTAAAAATTTATTTTTTTTCTTCAAATTTTTTTACAGTGGTTCTCTAGGTTATAGACTACCCTCGAGTGGAAAAAAATAAAAAAAGCGCCGAGTAGTTTTTTTTTTTAAAATATAGAAAGACGTCATGTTACATATGTTACATTTTTATGTTACATAAATATGCAAAATGTAACATACGTAACATGACGTTTTTGTATATTTTTTTAAAAAAAAACTACTCGGCGGTTTTTTTATTTTTTTCCACTCGAGGGTAGTCTGTAGCATAGAGAACCACCATAAAAAAATTAAAAGAAAAAAAACAATTTTTAACCCCGATTTTAAAAAGTTTTCGTAGTTTTCACAACTCGGGGTGGTTTTCAAAGTAACCATCCCCTATATATATATATATATATATATATATATATATATATATATATATATATATATATATAATAGGGTAAGGTTCAATGGAAAACCTCATCTTTTTGGAAAACCTGGAAAACCCATCTTACACCATTGATTAGTTAATCTATGGTTGAAAATGAATGTGTCATTTTTGGAAATAATTTGAAATTCATTTAATGCACCAAGGGCATAATAGACAAACCATATTTTTATTAATAAATGTTTAAATCATTTTTCTCTCTCCCATCTCCTCTTTCCTAAACTCCCTCTCCTTTAATTTCAAATTTTCAGGCTAAATTAAAAAAAAAAACCTAATTTACAAAAGAAAAAAAAATAGTTGATCATTAGTTCATCACCAGTGTAACGATTGTTACATCGTTGTAACAATAATTTTAGGTTTTTCTTTTTTAAAAAATAAACGATGGTTACATAGGTGTAACAATTCAGAAAAGTTTTTAAATTGTGTTCGTGGTTCTATTGTTTCTAGATCTAATTACACGTATGTAACACTTTTATTTCACACGTTTTTAGTTGATGTTACACGAATGTAACACCATGTATTTTCTTTCTACAACGTTATGAAATTATTTCACGTGATTACGCATATGATAGTTATTACATAAATGTAAGTAGTTATTAAACGTATGTAACACTTTTATTTCACATGTTTTTAATTGATGGTACACGAATGTGACACTATGTATTTTCTTTCTAGAACGTTATAAAATTGTTTCACGTGATTACGCATATGATAGTTATTACATAAATGTAAGTAGTAATCTCATATCAACTTTTTTGTTTCTAGGTAACTTTCTGAATGGTTACACCTATGTAACCATAGTTTTATTTTCTTGAAAAAAATACCTAAAATTATTGTTACAACGATGTAACAATCGTTGTGCTGGTGATGAACTGTTGATCAACGATTTTTTCATTTGTAAATCAGGTTCGTTTTTTTAATTTGGCCTGAAAATTTAAAATTGAAGGAGAGAGATGAGATTTTAAGAAAGAGGAGATGGGAGAGAGAAAATTAATTTAAACATTTATTAAAAATAGTTTACTAAAATAGATTATGTCATGTTACCATATTGCCTCTTTAAATAAAAGAAAAATTAAAAAAGAAAGAAATAATGTGATTGGTTGAAAAAGATTTTCCAGGTTTTCCAATATTTAGAGGGTTTTCCAATGATCCTTTTCCTATATATATATATATATATATATATATATATATATATATATATATATATAGGTTCAAATAGGAACTTTTTCTTTTGAGAACTTTTGAGAACCAATTTGGGCCACTAATTTTCAAGGGGGGAGCATTCAAATTCATGGGGGAGCATTCAAATTAGTTCTATATATATAGGGTGAGGTTCATTGTAGACACTTTCGCATTTGAAATAGTTCTTTTTCACATGTGAAAGTTTCTAATTAATGAGAAAAAAGAAAAAAAAAGAAAAAAGAAAATTAATCACAACCATTAGATCAAGAGATCTAATGGTGAAAAAGGGTGTCTACCTGTCTACACTTATGGGGGTGTCTACAATGAACTTTTCACTATATATATATATATATATATATATATATATATATATATATATATATATATATAGGGTTGGGGTATTTTGGAACCCACTTTGAGTTGGAGAATCGTTGGAACCCGGTCAAAAACGCGGTTAAAAAAATGTTTTTTTTCTCTTAATTTTTTTATGGTGGTTCTTTATGTTATAAACTACTCTTAAATGAAAAAAAATCAAAAAACCGCCTACTAGATTTTTTTTTAAAAAAGTATCAAAAATGTCTAGGTTACACATGTAACTTTTGCGTAACTGCAAATATATGCATAAAAGTTACAGATGTATTTTTTCGTAACTGAAAATCTACTAGGCGTTTTTTTGATTTTTTTCATTTAAGGGTAGTTTATAACATAAAGAACCACCATAAAAAAATTCAGAAAAAAAAAACATTTTTTTTACCGCGTTTTTGACCGGGTTCCAACGATTCTCCAACTCAAGGTGGGTTCCAATTTATCTTTTCCCTATATATATATATATATATATATATATAATATTATATATATATTCTTTTGGTGATTATGGTAAGACTTGGAAATGAGAGGTCACAAGCTAGACATGTTTTTCACTCGGCTGTTCGTGAAGATATGGTTTTTCTAAACTGATTCAAAGGTATAAATAATGCTTTGTTAATCGTTAAAAAAAATAAGGTGTAAACTGTAGAGTATAAATTAATAGTCTGGTCCGACTTAATAAATTTCAAGTTTAATTTAATTGACTTTAAAAAAAAATAATAAACTCATCTTAAGCTTTATTTATATCTAAAGCTTTGGTTTGAATTTCAAGTTATTAAGCCTTGACTCGTTTACTAATTTTAATTATAGTTTTAGTAATAATTTTTAATTTTTATATATATAATAAGAATTATAATTTTATAAATAAACATAATATATTTTTTTACAATTATATGTATATAATTGTATAAGTTATCATGTTCTTTAACTAAATAAAATAAAAAATATTATATCTATGCAAAGAATATTGTGCTTATATAATGAATTGATTTATTATGATTTATGACTAGCGAGTCTAATCAAGCTTGATATATAAACCTTGACTTTTGTGTATCTATTAAATGTTTTTGTTTGATCGGGGTTATCACCGTATATAATTATAAAAATAAACATATTATATTATTTTTAAAGGAAATGGCATTTTGCTCCTTATGCTTTACGTTTAGGTCATTGTGTAATACGTATATATCGTGTTTTAGGTTTTAGTTTTTTTCATGTTATTGTGTAATTGATTTTTGTATAGTATATGAACGTGTTGTTATTATTTCTGTGTCTCTTAAATATTAAAAGTACACAATGAGGTTTGTATGCATTTCAAAACCTATCGTTTTAGAAAACATACTTTCAGATCATTGTAAAATTTGTATTTAGTATTTGCTTTACATTTACATTAATTTTAGATTCTTTTGTGGTACTTTTTTATTGTTTTATATGTATTAGTTTTCTTTTTGCTATTTTATCATTGTGCTTTACATATTAGAAATACCCGATAATATTATTTCATAATTGTTTTTTCTTGAAATAAATAATATAGCAAAACACAATGGTGTTTATGAAAACACAATGACATGCATGGTAGAAAACACAAGCATCTAAAAATATATTTGTTATACAAGAGGGTTTTTATCCGTACTTTGCTACAGGTGAACTTTGCATAAAACAACCACGTCGAAAGGTATGTTTGGAATCTGAGAGGAATTTATGTTAAAATTTATCTTGTGAAAATAAGCATTAAAAAAACAACACCTTATTAAAGTTTTAAAATATTATAAAACAAAAGATAATAATGCTATAATTAATTAAAAAAAAAGATGTTTCAAACTAGTTAACAAAATTTAAAAGAAACATTCTAAAAACATAAATCTATAAAAAAAAATTATTAATTTTCATTAATGTGCATTGAGTCCACATCAGTTTAGATTTAAAATATTATTTTTTATTCATTTAGTTTTAAAGGATTGTATTATATATTCTAAAAGTTATAATTACTTAAACTTTTAAAATTATATAGAATTACATTTTTGTCTTCTTATTATGTGTTATATATAATATAGTTTAGATATAACAACATTATTCTCATTTTAAAAATAAATATGCTTATTTTTATGATGTATATTCTAAAAAATAATATCATATACACAAATTATAAACATTTAAAAAATAGATAAACTGGATAAAAGGTCAATAAAAATTAACGTACCTAAAATGTCTTTCACCAACTGTTCTCTTAATTAGAATTCGATCTTAACCAATGATTATAACTCATTAATAACAATCTTAAATCTTTTAGACTTTTTAACTTTGGGTGCAAGTTCTTAAGGAGCTAACATGGTAATGATGGTTGGGGTTCGGAACTTTGAGGTCTCAAGTTTCTCAAGTTCTAAATCTAGCTAACTCAAAAGGGTTTTCTTAAATGGTCGGTTTCTTCCTTGTTAGTGTTGCTGGGTGAGTCAAACCTCGACTATTAAATTCAGTATGAACGATTACAATCACATCTCATAAATATTCACTCGGGTATTAGAATGATTCTGAACACCGTTAAAAAAAACTAATTTGAGTCAATACCTAATTGAAAGTTCTAGATTCTTATAAAGTCGCTTTTACTTTTAATTGATTTGGTTTTCTTAGATAGAAAACAATAAAACTTAAATATGTAAAGAAGAATGAAAGTAAAACTATTTACTTATTTATAAAGTATTTAATAAAACCTTTTTAACTATAATATATTATTTACAAATAAAATAAAATATAAAGTTTGAGTTTAATTAAAATTTAAACTTAAGTTTATTTCTAAACGTATAACTATAACTCTTCTTTAAACGACAAATACACTCATGAGTTTTACTTATAAATATAATTAAAACCTGATAACTGGATATCTTTTTAACATATTTGACACATCTATAAATTCTTGTAAGTATCTACTCTTTAACTATAAATACAAGACCCCAACCCTCTAATCACATGCCACCCACACTAAAAGCTCTTTGTTTTATCTTTATTTCTTTATCATCCATCAATGGCTATCGAAACAGAATCCATTTTAGTGGTGTTCATAATGTTCATCTCTCTTTTCTGTACCTTCATCTACTATAAAACTAGGGTTCATTGTACATGTAAAATCTGTCATGCTTACGTCACCTCAAGTTGGTCACTAGAGTTCAATAATCTGTGTGACTGGTATACTCATCTTCTCAAAAACTCACCTACAAACACCATACACATACATGTTCTTCACAACACCATAACTTCCAACCATCAAAACGTAGAGTACATGCTCAAAACCCGATTCGAAAACTTCCCGAAAGGGAAAGCTTTTTCCGCGATCCTTGGTGATTTCTTGGGCCGGGGCATCTTCAACGTTGATGGCGAATCATGGCGGTTTCAAAGAAAAATGGCGCGTCTCGAACTCGGAAAGACGTCCATGAAATCGCATGCTTTTGAAGTTGTGAAGGATGAGATTGATCATAGGCTTATACCTCTCATATCGTCCTTTTCGCGAAAAGAGCAAGGGGTTTTGGATTTTCAAGATGTTTTTCGGAGGTTTTCGTTTGATGTTATGTGTAAGTTTTCATTTGGGTATGATCCAAAGTGTTTGGATATGTCGTTACCGATGTCGGAGTTGGCTCGCGCGTTTGATTTAGCCTCGCAGTTGTCGGCTAAGCGAGCGATGACACCGACACCATTGGTGTGGAAGATCAAGAGGTTGTTTAATGTTGGAAGTGAAAAGAGACTCCATGAATCAATAAAGGCGGTGAATAAGTTTGCACAAGAAGTTATTAGACAAAGAAACAAAGTAGGACCTTGTTCTAACCATGAAGATCTACTTTCAAGATTTATGGCAACAACAAAAGATCCTACCTACCTAAGAGACATCGTCATAAGTTTCTTGTTAGCCGGACGTGACACTCTTACGTCCAGTCTAACTGGTTTATTCTGGTTGTTAGCTCAACAACCGGAAATAGTGGCAGCGATCAGAACTGAAGCTCTGACCGTGACACAACAGGAAGCTGTAACAACCTTCCAACAACTACACGAACTCCACTACCTTCGGGCAGTGGTTTATGAGGGGATGAGATTATTGCCACCGATTCAATTCAACTCCAAGTTTTGTCAGCAAGACGATACTTTACCCGATTGCACGTTCGTCAAGAAAGGCACGCGTGTCACGTACCACTCGTACGCAATGGGCCGGATGGAGACTATTTGGGGGTCCGATTGTTTGGAGTTCAAACCCGAAAGATGGTTAAAAGACGGGGTGTTCTATCAAGAAACCCCTTTCAAGTATCCGGTTTTTCAAGCCGGATACAGAATGTGTTTGGGTAAAGAATTGTCACTTGTGGAGATAAAAAGTGTGATTCTTTGTCTTGTTCAACGTTTTGATATGGAATTAGCGAACCCTCCCGGTCGGACCCCTCGTTTTTCGCCCGGGCTAACGGCAACCTTCACCGGTGGGCTAAGGCTTCGTGTTCGAGAAAGGGGTGGTCACACTAGCTTAGCCCAAACTAAACCACATGTTAGCACTAGCTAGCTAGTTAATGGCTCATATGGACCACGTTGATTACTTGGTCGTTATCAAACCGTACGATGTAACCAATTGTGACGGGTTTATGTGGTTTGTTTTATTCTGAATATATCACCCAAAGATATTATTCGATTGTATTTATTTGTCTCGGTATCTAATTAAGAACCATTATATGTTCCAGCTATTAAGGCACGAGGACAGTGCGGGACAAATAGATAATTAATTTGTGTAATTTAAAAAAAAATAGTCTTTTAACCCGCATGTACGTTGCAGCGATATCTTTTATTATAGTTTGGTTTTTTACAACCTGAGTATTCCATATTGTTTGATGACAACAGATGTGTATCGTTATTAAGTAATAACATGTTTCATTTGATGTAAGTAATAAGGTCCAACCGGAATGTTGTTTACTATGGTTATGGATTTATTCAAAATTATTGTATCTTCGTTGCGCGTTGCATCAGGATAATATAAGTAAAAAACTTATAAATACACTTTAAGTAAACTATAATCTACTTTGTGTATTCCTTAGCTAGATAAAGGGAGATGCAATAATTTTGATGCTCTTTCAATGCACAACTCGTGAGGATCTTCAAAAAATTTAAGGCGCTCTTTTCATTGTATTTTTGTCACTATGCTTTGGATTATTTGGAAAGGGAGAAACGACATGCACTTCAACAACCGGTCAAAAAGTTTAGATGAGATCATCAGTGACATTAAGTTTTGGTCCTTCAATTGGGTCAAATTTAGGGAAAAATTCATTCGCTCGATTGGTCGACTTGGTGTAATTTCAATATCACAATGTAATGTTTTACTAGCTTCTTGCTAGTTTTTATTCTAATAGCCGTTCAAAAAAAAGATAAAGTATTTAATATTTTTTAAAAAGAGGGGATCCACAAGATGGTTATTGTTGTATAAGGTAACTAGGTAATCATAACTTAAATTTTATCTAAGTTGGATTAACCTTATTTAATTAGATAATTGTATTTATTTACAATTAGTTCAAACTAATAGAAAATCGGTATTTGAACCTGATTTGTAGTCTAAGGGTTCTAAAAACTTATAAATACACTTTAAGTGTTAAAAGTTATAGGATTGTAACAAAAACTCACAAAGACCCTAGCCATCCCCTCTCAAAATTCGGTTTTCCCTCCCTCTAGGTCGTTCTCCGTCGCACACCATTGGTGACCGGTGTCGAGAAACCTCCAGGCCCATGTGCCACTGTCATGAGCCGATTACAGCCACACGCAACCGTCGGTGTCGCTGCTGCTACAACCCAAATGCTCGATCATCATCGTCATCCGCTGTCATGGAGCCTCACTGGAATCCCGACCTGATTTTGGATATTTCAGTTTATCAACCTTAACCGACTGTTTAGCCGGTTTGATCTGGCTTTTGACTTTCACGAGTTGAACGCAAGTATGGTTTGTAAAAGTTAATCAGATTACTTGTTGTGGTTTCTTAGTGACAAGAAATTGATTGGCATCGATTTCCAGGGTTTATCAACCTTAACAGACAGTTGCATCGTGGTGTCCTACCTTCGGTTAGCCGTTCTAATTGGATTGCTGATTTGCGAGTACGGTACGACTCCTGGTGGGCGACCCACAGATTTGGTTCAAGTCGATCCATACACTGCTTCTGCCGTTATGTTTTCTGATATGCTTGAGTGCACGGAGTCCCAACAGAAAGATGGGAAAATGTAGTGCCCTCGTTCGCCTAGAATAGGTCTTGAGCCCGCATCATTACATCAGCTTCATTTCAACCACTTTTTCGATTTGTTTACAAAATGGTTGTAGATACCGTAAAACTTTGCGGTCTCTTTCCACTACTACAAAAAAAGGCCATTAATGACGCGCAAAGGCTCACTGTTTCATCACATTCAGCGCAAAAGGGGCATGAAGTTTCATGAAGATTATTACCCCTAACCCTGAGAGCATCTGTAGTCGGTAAATATTATAATGACTTTTATTGAGCAATGGAATTTTACCGCAATCCACTGCTTTAATAAGTGAAGATATAATTTGTCACGTGTCTTTCTTCTAATACCTCTCTACTTTCATTTTCACGCTCATTTCTTCTTCAGCCAAACGCGTTGAACGCAATATTGACATGTTATATATGACGGAAAGTTATGGCAATCAAAGAAACCGAAAGAATGTCGTTACTAATCGACATCTTTTTAAAGTTGAAGTTTTTAATAAGGTTTTGGATATGCAACTTTCAGAACTTAGAAGTCGATTCAACGAGGTATCAACTAGTTTGATAGAAAATATGTCTGGTTTAAATCCTTGTGATTCATTTTCTAAGCTTGACACATCTAAGATCATGGCAGTTTCTGAGATGTATCCGAATGATTTTTAAGTTTGACACATCTAAGATCATGGCAGTATCTGAGATGTATCCGAATGATTTTAGTAACGAAGAAAGATGCTGTCTTTTTGGTGATCTTACGGTCTTTTATCACACCGTGAAGGAAGATGGTAGATTTGAAAATTTGGAAGGAATGTGTGACATTGCTCGTGTAATGGCGGGAACCGGAAAACATAATACTTTTCCTTTGGTTTATCGGGTATTGAAGCTAGCATTGGTGTTACCAGTTGCAACAGCAACCGTCGAAAAATGCTTTTCAAAGATGAAGCTTATCAAGACGGATTTATGCAATCGAATGAGCGAGGAGTATTTGAACAACGCTCTGATTTGTGCGGTTGAAAAAGAAACTCTTCTTAAAGTGAATGATGACGTATGTCCGGATCGGGCTGAATATATGGACCTAGGCCCACATATAATTTGGCTCACACAAGGCTTTGGCCAAACAGGCCCAATCCAGACCCATTATACTTCCCCTATAAAAGGAGGCTTACCTCCTCCTTTATAAGGGATCTTGAACCTGTGAGTCGGCCCTCCCTTGTCTCGGTCGGTCTTGCCCCATTCGGGTCGGCCTTGCCTCACTCGGGTCAGTCTCCTTTGTCTTGGGTCGGCCTCGCCTCAGTCGGGTCGACCTCCCCTACTTCAGTCGGGTCGGCCTCTGGGTCTTCCCCATAGGCTGAACCTGATAGTCTTCCTCTACCACTCTATACCGCCTATAAAAGGAAGCTCTATGCATACTCTCTCTCTACATACATACATACACTCATTTACATATATAAATGCCATACAAACTATCTATACAGTCTTTTACTGACTTGACCGTCAGAAGGTGGTCCAGAGACCCCGGTCTCTGTCCCCCTTCTAAAGGGTTCCCTTCATGATTGCAGGTACAGGAGATGACTTGGAAGAGCCAGACCTGGCTTGCTCGGTTCGATGGCTCAACCCGACTCTCCCTCATATAGATCGGCCGTATACCCGATGGCCCGTCCTTGGTCTTACCACTCCAGCCATCCCGAGGTACACGTTTCTAAGTGAAAGACGAGGATGTAATGACTCGATTTTAAGCTTTCAAAAACCGAAGAGAGGGACATTTATTAGGTATGTGTTTAATTTTACATTGTATAAATTATGGTTAATTTTTTTTTTGAACGTTATGAGTTGTGGTTAAAAAAAATTTAAACGTTACACCCAGATTTTTTTCTAAACTTTTTTTCTGAAATCCGCCACTGTCAGCACACCATTACACCGTCGAAGACCATTTTAATCTCAATTGACAACTTGAAACAACCACTTCGGTCATGGGTGTGTACAAGGACATGTGTATTAACCAGAATTGCAATTAAAAAGGTGATTTAACAAATAAAATATAGAGTAAACTTTGCTTTTAGTCCCCAACGTTTGCACATTTTAACAATTTTAGTCCCAATTTTTTCGAAAATCCCAATTTAGTGTGTCACATTTCATTTTCTTTTCAATTTTGGTTACAACTTAAACAAACGTTTAAAGAGTCGTTAGACTGCCCTCACATGGTACCCACGTGAGGAGTATTTTTGTTATTTCCGTTTGTTTTAAAGTATGAGTTAAAACAAACGAAAATGACAAAAGTACACCTCATATGGGGACCACATGAAGGCAGTCTAATGGCTCTTTAAACAACTGTTAACGTTGAGATCAGAATTGAAGAAAAAAAATGAAATATGAGACACTAAATTGGGATTTTTTTGAAGTTGGGACTAAAATTGTTAAAATGTGCAAACGTTGGGGACTAAAACCGAAGTTTACTCTAAAATATAATAGAGGTTCAGTTGAAGAACAATGAAGCTTCGACCCCACAAAATCAGAAAAGAAAAAAAAATCAAAACTCCACAGGTTCGATAAACCAAAACGACAAAATTGTTCGACAATCAGTTCTTCAAAACCCAAACCGTTTCTCAAGATGAAGAAAGGTGAAGTTTCGAACCTCTTGCAGATCCGTTTGACCCATTTAAAAACCGAAATCGTTTTTTCTCTCATTCATAACTGGGAAGACTAATCGTGCTGGCGAAAATTTATTTAACACCTGTTGATCTGGCGATTGGCTAGAAACCCACAACGATTTAAAGACTAGGAAGAATGAACCTTTGGATTGAAAGAAATTGAGTTTTTGATGTGGTTCTTCGTTATGATAAGAGTTGTTAGAGAGAGACACAGAGACGGAGAATAACGCTGTGTTCCTGAGTTTATTTAAAAAGAGAAAAGAAGAGAAGAGAAAAGAAAGAAAGAGAAAGGAAGAGAAGATGCGTGATTCATTTACTTTCAAATCCTTCCGATGTAGAAGGAAAGAAAAACAATAGAAAATAAACTAACTTTCCATCTCCTTCCCTCCCTTTCTCTCCTTTCCCTCCCTTTCTCTCCTTTAATGAAACTCGATAACACAACTTTTTTTTATTTTCTTCCCTTTCCCTTCTTAATGAAACTCAGAAACATAAAATTTTTTAGACTTCATTCCCTTTCGTTTCCTTTCTCTCGTTAAATGAACTCGGGAACTCAGTGTAATTGTAAACCGGGGGTAGAGGAGTATTGTTTTTGTGGTTTTTTTTATCAAAACTTTTTTACTATATTAAATAAATTATACATATAGCCTTTTAACTGAAACGGTTATAAATACAAACCTCACAGCTAATATATTAAAAAAAATTGAACTAAAAATGTTAAAATTTTTTAATCACATGGATGAGAAACGTAATTTACTCTATGTGCTTTGTAGATGATGACCACAAGCAAACGTCATTTGGATGGATACTTCTGAGCACGTCATCCATTTTTTGTTCACACCCAAACAAGGTAACAAGTAAAGTTTATTTTATTTTATTTTATTTTTATTGACGGTTAATACTTCTAAAGTTTCTTGGTAGTTTTGGAAGACAATTTTTTTTTGTGAAATTAGCATAATTAGGACATTTCCAATGGGCACCCCGCAGGCCACAGGGTGCAGGGCTGTCTACGTGGCCTCGGGGAAGAGCAGTGCTACCGCTGTGGTGGTTGTGGTTGCGGGCACCGAGCCCCGTAGTCCTCTATTTATTTACTTTGACAGTTTTGGCTTCTAATTTCTCTTTCTTTTTGATTTTTTTTGCTCCTATTCTTGCTCCTCCTGTGATTTGATCTACTCCTCCATAGGTGAAGATAGTGAAGATGAATTTGAAGATGGAGGCCGATGAAGATGAAGTGAGTTTTAGGTTACATGTTATTTATTTAAAGTTACAAATAGTCCTTGAGTTTTTTAAAATATAGTAAATCTAATCCTTTAACTTTTAATTATCATTCTATGTAACATCTTAACTTTTTCTTTTTATTTCTTAATGGAATTTTTATTTGTTAATGAAATATTAAATAGTTTTGATTTATGTATAAATTTATTTGTTTGAATAAAATAATATTAAAAATAAAGTGAGGTGAGGTGTTTGAAAAAGTGACAAGATGGTATTGTGATTAAAAGTGAGGGGAGTTTGGAGGTGATGATGTGACGTTTAGTTGGTTGGAAAAAAGAAACGGGTTGAAAAGTGACAGGTGATCATTGTAAATATCATTAACTTGAGAATTGTTTAGAAATAGATCTCCAATATATCCGCGCGTTGCTGCAGGAATAAAGCACAATGTAAAAAAACGAGAAAAAAAAATGATTGTGCAACAACATTAACAAAAAAAATATTGTTAAGAAGACGAAAATACAAAATAACTACGCAACAACATTAAATAAAAAAAGTTAATTAATTGGATGTTATCACAAAGCATTTAACCATTAGGGCATGCGGTGTGGGGCGTGGAAGGCGCGTTTAACGCCAAAACGCCGTGGAACACCGCCCCCACCCGCGTTGTCCACTGGCGTTGAAGCCAGCCGTTGGGTTCTCCACGGCGTGTTTGGTGGCTGGTTTCGAGAATTAGACCGTTTAACGGTCAAAAAAATAGCCGTTGGCTATTTAAAAAAAAAATTTCTTTTAATTTTTAAACCTATTTAAACCCCCCATTTAATCAAAAAAATCTTACACCATCACCATTTCTCATCTAAAAAATACCATATTTCATCTAAAAAAAATGTCTTCATCCCCTTCCTCTTCTTCTAATCCCGACACTTCTTCGGACGAATCATCCGACCGTGCTGCGGAAATGTTTTTTCAAATTATGGTTCATCGTCATCAACGTCGTCTCAACGCTCGAGCGAACCGCGTATTAACTCGAAGAGCTCGTCTCAACAGAAATCGTGAAGCGGGTCAAAAAATGTTGATGAGAGATTATTTCAATGACGCTTGTGTGTATCCGCCACATATGTTCCATCAACGTTTTCGTATGAATCGTTCACTATTTTTAAGAATAGTGAACGATTTAGAGCGCGAGCATCCATGGTTCCCACAAAGGAGTGAAGCAAGAGGTCGGATTGGTTTTACTCCTTTGCAGAAGTGCACGGCAGCCCTACGTATGATGGCGTACGGCACAACGGGTGATGGTTTCGACGAGTATTTGAGGATGTCCGATCGCACACTTAGGGCGTGTTTGCAAAAGTTTTCCAAAGGTATTATTTAAATTTCATTATCATATATCATTATTTATTTTAGTTATTTATTTTATTTATTTATTTGAATTATTTATTTTAATTATTTACTTGAATTAGTTATTTTAATTAATTGTTTTAATTATATATTTTAATTATTTATATTAGGTATTTATAGATTGTACCAGAGGAAATATTTACGTCAACCAAACCGCCGCTCGAAAGGATGTTGAACGCACTTTTTCTAGGTTAAAAGGTAAGTGGAACATCATTGCGAATCCCGCACGAATTTGGCACCAAGACAAGATAGCAAACGTTATGCGGGCTTGTTTAATTTTACATAATATGATTCTCGAGGATGAGGGCAAAGCGATTTGTCAATTTAACGAGGCAGAATTGGATGCGACATACCCAGAAATTAACGAGGAGAAAAAACGAGCTAATCGTCAGGAAGTACGAGATCGAAACATCCATAACCAACTTAAAGCGGATTTGATCGAAGATATCTACGAGCGTTCTCAATGATTTTAGTTTGTGTAATTTCGTATTTTCTTTTTTAGTTAAAAATGTAATGTTTTATTTTTATGTTGAATAAAAATATTTTTTAAGCGTTTGGAATTGTTTATGTTTTATTTTTTATTAATTAAAATGTTTAAGTATTTTTTTAATTTAAAAAAAAAGTAAAAAAAAAGTATTAAAATAATCTTTCAACACCACACCATCACACCATGTATACCACACATGGTGTTGAAAGATGGTGTTATCTAGTAATCGCCTACGTGGCATGATAACACCAACTTTCAACATCATGTATACCACATGCCCTTAGAGTCATGTGATCCAATAAGACGAAGTAACTATTCACTTAGAACATGAATTTTATGAAACCGTTAAATGTTACACAGAAAGGCACGAGACATGTCCCTTTTTCAATTTGAAAATTATCTACTTTTATAAATTTGAAAACTCATTTTTTATAAAACGAAAATCCAATATACTTTTACTAATTAAATGCATCAAACACAGATTGTCTCTTTAACCAAATCTTTTCTTCTAATTTTAGTCTTTTATTTAGATTCATGTGTGTTCTCATGAATTGGCTGTCAGTATTTTAGTGTAATTGGGTTAACTATGGATGAATTTGTCCTCTAGCTTATATTGATCGGGTTCGGTGGTGCGGGGTAGTGCACACTCGTATCGATGGAGTTAGCGGGGGTTCGGGGGCGGCAGCCCCCGATAGCGGGGTCCAAGGGGCGGCAGCCCCTGGCGGGGTCCAAGGGGCAGAGAAACTGGGTATATGCAGTTATCGAAAAACTGTATATACGCTCCTGTTGTTGAAACTGATCGATTACTTCATCTTCTAAAGATTCTCTGGTTCGATTTCTCATTCAAAAATTCGAAATATTCATGGGTCGTTTCCAGATCGTATCCGATTGATATTTACGAGTGAACCCTCGAAATATTCAATCCGAAAGTGATAACACGCTTTCTGGAATATCCAAGCAATCGAAGATATAACAAAGGATTGAATAACTTGTTGTTGAAGAATGGCGAATCTGAATGCGAAAGAGATGGCGAAGTTTGATAAACTTGACAAATTTGAAGGCCAGGACTTTCGTCGTTGGCAAAAGAAGATGGAGTTTTTCCTGACTACCATGAAGTGCGCTTATATTCTGTCTACTCCCAAACCTGATGAAGTCGAAAATGAAACTGTGCAACAGACTAGTAGGCGACTGAAATGGATACAGGATGAGATGCTCTGTCGTGGGTACATTCTGAATGGTTTGTCTGATTCTCTGTTTGATATTTACCAAAATACTGAAAATGCACAGTTACTATGGAATAATTTGGAGTCGAAATATTTGTCTGAGGATGCTTCAAGTAAGAAGTTTCTGGTTAGTAATTTCAACATTTACAAGATGGTCGACTCTCGTCCGATCATGGAACAATATAATGAATTGTTGAGGATCTTGGGTCAGTTTCAACAACATAATCTCAAGATGGACGAGGCTATTGCTGTGTCTAGTATCATAGACAAGTTTCCCCCGAGTTGGAAGGATTTCAAACATGATTTGAAACATAAACCAGACGATCTGAGTTTGGTGCAACTTGGAAGTCACATTCGGATTGAGGAGTCCTTAAGGGATCAGGAAAGTGACAAAGGAAAAGGCAAAGCTGTGGTTGAATCTTCTGTCAATATGGTAGAAGAAACTGGTCGCTCCAAACAGAATACTGGGTTCAAGAACAAGGGCAAACGTCCTATGAACAGTGGTGGAAACAACAACGATCCCAACAAGAAGCAAAAGATGGCTTGCTGGAAATGTGGACTTACGGGTCATTTCAAGAGGGATTGCCGGGTAGGCAAAGGTAAAAAGAACGGTGCTGGAAAAGGTGCTGGTAGTAGCAGTGGAGGATCCAAGGATCCGGCTGCTAAGAACCAAGGTTTGAATTTTGATCATAATTTTAATTCGGGTGAGAATTATGTATCACTTATTTGTGAAGCATTTTATGTGCAGGATGATCAAGTTGCCTGGTGGGTGGATTCAGGAGCAACATGTCACGTTTGCAAGGATTTTCGTTGGTTCAAGACATTTGTGCCAATTGAAGATGGATCTACCTTGAAGATGGGGAATGTTGCAACTGAACCTATTAAAGGCTTTGGTTCTGTAGATGTTGTTTTCACTTCAGGAAAAACTTTAAATTTGAATAAGGTTTTATATGTACCAAGGATTCGAAAGAATCTCTTATCCGGTATTATCTTGAACAAGTATGGTTAAAGACCACTGGTTTAAATGTACCAGGGATTCGAAACCCCTTCCTTACCCAACTTAAGCACAACTTTAAAAGGAAAACTTTACAATTCCAATTAAATTACATTCCGTGAACCAAACGCCACCAAAGTGTACGTAATGTGGCAAAACCATGTAATTAAAGACCACTGGTTTAAATGGATCTTATCTAAAATGTGGACAAAATGTTTATGTTGTGATTGGCATATGATAAATTGAGGTGCAGGGGGGCCATTTTACCGTTTTAACAGGATGTTGCCAAATCAAACTAAGGCTATCCGTAGTGGATGGAGCCTCTTGTGGGCGTTATGCGCCATGTGGCGTCCACGTCATCAAGAGGGGTTCCATGACTAAAGTGGTGTAGTGGTAACCAATTTATAACGCCCCTCTAATTATTACCCAATTATTATTTAAAAAACCCATTCAATTAAATCTATCCAATAAAAAAAAATAAAAAAAAATCAACCAATCAAGAAGGAGGGGGGATGCGTTATTAACATAGCGCCGGTACAACCATCACCTAAGATGGCGCCCTAGGAGGGTGGGAAGGGGCTCCATGAAGAATGTTATATTTAACATGGAGCCCCCATGAAGCCCCACTACAAATGGCCTAACAATAGTATTGGGTTCACGTCTACCCGCCTTTACACCAACTTCATATGTTTACAAAACTGAAAATGAATTATACGAAGACATGTGTAACTTTAAGAAAAATCAACATCCAAAAGTAAATAAAAACAGATCGACACGTGTCTTTGGGCATACAAAGCCGCATCAACAGTTGAGCACTAAGAAACACAGCTTGGTTCCGAAGAGAATCTATATAGAAACGTACGTATATAGGATAAGCATGTCGTAAAGTATTATGAAATTTAAAAATTTGAACCAAAACATACTTAGAGATATGCATGTTGTAACGCTTAGTGAACATAAGAATCTTTTTTATGGGGTTTGGAAATTTTCAAGGTTCAGTCGTCCACTCTATATATAATTTCTTTTAGACCGGTTCAATTCGGGTAATTCGTCATTAAATTCACCTATTCACAAACATATAAATATATTTTGTCATTTGTGAATAAACTATGATCACTATCAAGGCTATTGTAAACTATAATTTTTAATTCACAAATAAAAAAAATCATATATTTGATACAGTACACTAATATCGAAATCTCTAGTATGGATCTACAAATACAAATTATAAAATCTTATATAATCCAGTATCCAATAATCCAAATAAAAATTACAAAAGTGCCTAAGAAATAAAGAAAATTTAACAAGATTCAATTATTCAAAACAAAGATTCAAAGAGACTTAGAGAGAGAGGGAGAGGGAAACGAAGAGTGACAATGACTCACTATGAATTTGTGAAAGCAGAAATGCGAACACTGGTCGTCGAAGTGGTGTGTGGCGGGCACCGACGACCGATTCGCCGATTGCCTGTGATATTGCCGGACAAATGCAATCGCGTTCCGAGTTCTATATCATCGTATGACGTATGTTTGAATTTGAGAGTGTGGGTATTGTACATATAATAAGATATTAGATTTATGTATCTTTTTAATTAATTGGGTAATGAGTATTGGTTTGAGAGTTTGGGTAATTGGGTTAAAAGTTTTAGTAGTGTTGGGCTCGTTGACCTAAGACTATCCACAAAGCGATGGAATTATCCATCCGTCCGTCAACCGTCGCATAGGATTGGTCTGGTTTGTGGGACAACCACCGTTGTGGTGTTTTGTCCGTCGCTCCGTCCATACTCCCTGCACGTCCCAACAGATGGTGTTTGTTCATTTTTATTTTTGCCTTTCTTCTCGCATTATATTAATTATTTTGGTTGAATGAGGGAAGAACGAGTATTTTTAGCGTTGCGGCTAAAATCTGTTCGTGGGAAGATTATGGAAGGATGGGTAAAAACTGATGTGACATGCTGATTAGGCGCGTTTGTGGGAAGGAAGAGGCTTAGTGTTGCGGAGAGTCTAAGTTGTGTTGGATCATTGATTACTTATTTAAAAGTTCTAGATTAGCTTTTTATAAATTAGTTTTGTGATAAATTTATTTGTAATACGTTTACATTTTTAAAATTTAATTTTTTAAAACTAGAACTTGTTTTAAGTTTAATGTCGGTCTAAAAACTTCATGGGGTTCCCTGACCATGACCAAATTTCTCGAGGTTAGGTTCATAAAAAAATTGGATATATACTACACCACCAAAAAAATTCATGGGTGTTGGCGACCTCTAGGCTTGGCCTTGGGTTCGCCAATGGTAGTATCAGGATATAGAAAACAGGGTCGGAGCAGGAATTATGAGCCGTGTTCGAGCTAAAAAAAATTGGCCCTATTCAAGAAAAAAGATGCAATTAGAAAAAGTTTTTTAATAAGGAAATAATTAAGTTATAGCGATAAATATAAGAAAATTATAGTCTTAAAAATGACACTATAAGTAGTTAACTGATAACTCGTGCAGATTTCTTAGCATTTTTAATAGCAAATTGATTAAGTCTTCATAGTTCATATCCTCTAATACTGCGTTCTCCTCGATAGCTATAATTGTCAATCCGTTAAGTCGATAGCCGGTGTGCAGAGAAGGAACGATGACCGATGCCGATTTGATCAGGGGTAGAGAAGGGAAGCGTCGATGTTAATTGTGATTAGGGCTTTCGGGGTTAAGTTTACCTTATATAAAAACCTAATTGAAAATTATGTTTAGTTTGTTTTTAAGGGGTATTTTGTGTCATTAAGTTTAAAAAAAATATCTAGTATTTATTTTTGAAAAGAAATATATATAATTTGAAAAAATATGGGCCACCTAAAATGATTGGCTCTGTTTTTTTTTGAACAGCCAATTTATTAAAAGCCCAACCACAGCAAGACGCTAGGCGGGCAAAAACACCGAGAGCGTTACATGGGGGACTTATTCCAGCAGTCCCAATTAATATTACAAGACTTACATCGATGCTTAAACCACAAGAAACTCCAAGACTTAATTTCCAAGAAGACTCTATGAATTGAGGGGGATTTGTTGTTGAAAATCACACCGTTCCTTTCCAGCCAAATGCACCAACAACCTGTAAGGATAATCATCTTGAGCACCTTTGGCAGCCCCTTCGCATAAGATTGGCTCTGTTACGTTTCACCTCCCGCACATTCTCAGCCAATGATTGGCTCTGTTACGTTTCACCTCCCGCACATTCTCAACACCCCTACCCCTAGTAAAAAGACATTATAGTGTCTCGGTTTTGAAAAAAAAACTCACATTGAGACCCTCGCAGAAATAGCCAAATGAGCATGGCTCAACGTTTTTAGTGAAACTAAAAAACATGATGTCACGATGGACAGGCCCGACTAATGGTTTTTTAAGGTCTCAAACGAATTTAAAAAGGAGGCCCGCAAGTGTTACTTTTTAACCTTTTAAATGGCCCAACTCGTAAATTTTGATTTTATATCGACATGGCATTATCATATAACAAGTTTAGAAAAAGTCACCAAACCAAAAAAAATGACATTTTAAAGCCCATGGGTCGTCCGGTGTCTTACAGAAAAAACATAGATTTAGAAAAAGAACCAAACATATAGATATGAGAAAAAGTAAGCATCATCATATAACAAGTTTAGAAAAGTCACTAAACAAAAAAAAAGATCTTTTAAAGCCCATAGGTTGTCCAGTGTCTTACAGAAATAACATAGATTTAGAAAAAGAAACAATCATATAGATTTGAGAAAAGAAAAGCCATTGGGTTTCGAAATTGGGCCTCCGCAAACACCTTCACAATCGGGGTTTTATCAACCAAACACAACATCTCAACCACCACCCGTTTTCTACTCCCAAACGCCTCCACAACCACCTTCACAATCGGGGTTTTATCAACAACAATCGTTTATAGATTTAGTTAGCGGTTGATACGGATCTCAACCCGAATTTTTTCCGGTACACTTTTCACAAGTTCAACATCAATCCATGTACCAAAATACCCAATTTCGTGAACCACGATGTATTGATGAGAAATGTCAAGTCACATCAAAATATGGATGGGTGTGTAATTTTTAGATTGTGTTTGGTTTTTTTTTTTTTTGAAGAATTTGTAACTTTTTTATGCTTATTTTACATTTTTTTAGGAATTTGTACTTTTTTTAATTTAATGAATGTTTTATTTTTAATGTTAGATTTTATAAAAATTTAGTTAATTAAAAAAAACAAAAAAAAACAAATTCAAAAAGAAAAGTTTGCCTAAAACAATTTCTACAAACAATACAATCCACAATACAAATTTTATAACACTTTTCTACATGTTTTTTCTCTCTCTTCTAGTGTCAATACCCTATTGGTTTAAAGTTTATAGATTTTTTTTTCTACAACCATATCACCCAGCCTTATTTGTTGGAAAAGAAGGTGGATTGACGTGTCGCCCTTCTCCATCTTC
>JBCNJP010000014.1:16960879-16991504 GCA_039602395.1 Deinandra increscens subsp. villosa
CATCAAAGGACCCAAATCTTTGTACCACCCGAATGACTATATGACTCATATAAGTCAGTTTGTTTTGGAAAAAAAACTACAAGTTGTCGAGTCAACCAGACACATATACTAACTATCCTACACAACCGGTATAAACACTTATACTATCCTATCCTAAAGTTTAAAGTTTTATAAGGCTCGTATAACACCAATTTTACTATAGATAAAAGTTACACCATTTCAAGTCAAACGTCCACGTACATAACCTATATGACTTGTATTTCCACCTATACAGGTTGTATATTTAGAATTTCTTTTGCGATTGTGAATACTTTTAAAAAATAAGATCCGAATTTTCATATATAATGGGCGATAATAAATAATATGTTTTAGGAATGGAAATTAAAATATGTAATTGATTTTTTGGTTTGAAAAATATGTAATCATCATTGAAAAAATATATATGTAATTGATTTTTTTGACTTGAAAAAATTATGTGATTAGCCATCTTATCAAGAAGAAATATGTAAAAGAAATTAAACTAAAGACCGATATAAATAAACTTATTAGCTTAGTAATACATTTTTTCCCGCTATAATAACCTGCGAGAACATGTAGTAATTAATTCTTATAGGTGTAATAAAATCCATGAATACCATAATATTATTGAATTTAACTACAAATATAAGCCTCCAACCTTCTAACATCAACCTCCTCTCCCGCACTCAAATTTATAAGTTTTATCTAAAGTGGTTGGGTGGTTATACATCGAGTGATAAGAAACACAACATAGTAATACATACAGTAGCAATGGTGCTTTAATAATGAATTGGTAAAGTGTTATATAAATTTTAAGGTTTAATAAATAATTTCTAATATATTTTGTTATTAATTGTTTATGGAGTGCTTTTATTTTTATTTAATCTCATAATTACAAAGCCAATTTTGCTCCTTAAACACTTCAAACTTAACATAAAAAGATACTCTATAAGTGAGTGAATTACTGCAATTTAAAAAACGTGCATAAATTACTATTGTGAACCCCGGGTTTGGTTCATTTAACCCTATACAACAACAACAACAACAACAACAACATACTCAGTAAAATCTCACCCAAAGGGTAGGGTCTGGGGTGGGTTAGAAAAGAACAAGCCTTACCTTTATCCCTAAGGAATAAAGAGGTTGCACCCAAAGAGAGTCCCGACTCACTGACCACCTACCGGAAACAACAACCACAAATATTGGTGCTTAATTAACACAGGAACACATGACCGAGTACAACTAAAGAAACGAACCCTAAGACGGTATGACTAACACACCACATTGTAGCAAAGTGAAGTTTAGAGGTGAACAAAAAAACAACACACATGAAAAAATAAATAAAATAAATAAATTAATTAAAAAAAGGAGACAAGCCCAAGGACAAACTTAAAAATCCGTAGCCTTTATTCTACGCCTCCATAAACCCCTATCACAAATCATGTCCCAGAGAGGTGCAAGTCTACCAAATATACCAAATTATGTCTAATTTGCTCCTCGCAAGTCAGTTTAAGCCTACATATGTTCCTCTTCCCCTCAACTGTTATTTGCTCTACGCTTCTTACAGGTGCCATTAACGACCTTCTCCTCACGTGCTCGAACCATCTCAACCTCCCCTCCCTAATTTTATCTGAGATACACGCTACCCCTAGTTTGCTTCTAAAAACCTCATTCCTAATCAGGTCTAACCTCGTACGACCACACATCCATCTCAACATCCTCATTTCTGTCGTCTCCAACTTCTGTGCCTGGGTCTTCTTGATTGCCCAACATTCAGTGTCGTACAAAAAAGCCGGCCGAATCGCCACCCTATAAAATTTTCCTTTTAACTTCTCCGGAAACCTTTTATCGCACACTTCATTTAACACTATAAGCCCAAAAATAGTCTCAACAGGTATCAAACCCTAACGTTTTATTTTTAAGACTGAAAACAAGAATGTTAAATGATATCATATGTTAGATCATTTAAATCGTAAGAAGATTCATTATTGGGCTTATAGTGTTAAATGAATCAAATCTCATGTGACAAAATAGTAATTCACGCTAATACAATATAGATAAGGTTGTGAGATGTGAGGATATTTTTCCCCGTCGGTGGAACATGGCGGTGATCGATGAGATGAAGCATTAATGGAGAAGTAACTTTCAGGTATCCCTCACTAGTCTAGATGAAATACAAGAAATGATGAAACAAAGATACTTGTTAAATCTATAAAAGTATTTAATCTTTAATCAATTTGAGTTTAATATCTTTAGAGTAAATTACATATATCGCCCTTTATGTATAGAGTAACTTATGAAAGACGCCCTTTAACTCAATTAATTACGTATTCTACCCTTTTTTTAAAACATCTATTGCAAAAATAGCCCTTTGTCTAAACTCCATCCATATAGCTGTTAACTCCAAAGGACAATTTGGTCTTTTACCATCCAAAAGACTTCAAAGTAAATTGCATATTTTGCCCTTTAATACCTACATGCATTTGAATGCTTTTTCAATTTAATATTAGCCTCCATAATAATCTTTTATAAATGTTTTATGCTTTAACCAAAAGAAAGAATAAAAATACAAAATTCAATGTAACTTGTTTGCTGCCAAACATTAATTAAATCCACACAAAATGACATAAAATAAACAACATAAATTTTGCATTTTTATTTTTCTCTTTTTGTTTAAGTTTGTAAAAGAGTATTAATATATTCCAATTCGGTATCCTCCAATAAATTTTGAAAATCATATTTGAATTCTTATAAAAGTAATATCATTTCTCCAACAAATTAGCAATTCATTTTGTAGTCCGTAAAACATTTTCTTGGTAATTTTTGGTTTAACTTATTTTATGATGATTAATATTTACATTAGTAACACCGAATTATGCATAAAATAACCAACTTGTTTGCTTTGACTATGGTTTTTGGTTTAACTTATTTTATTGGTAATTTTTTGTTTAACTTATTCAATGATGATTAATATTTACATTACCAACATAAATTTTGCATAAAATAACCAACTTGTTTGCTTTGACTGTGGTTTAGTCATTTTGTGTGGATTTAATTCATGTTTGGCAGCAAACAAGTTTCATTGAATTTTGCATTTTTATTCTTTCTTTTGGTTAAAGCATAAAATATTCATAAAAGATTGTTATGGAGGCTGATATTAAATTGAAAAAGCATTCAAATGCATATAGGTATTAAAGGGTAAAATATGCAAATTTACTTTGAAGTCTTTTGGATGGTAAAAGACCAAATTGTCCTTTGGAGTTAACAGCTATATGGATGGAGTTTAGATAAAGGGCTATTTTTGCAATCGATGTTTTTAAAAAAGGGCAGAATACGTAATTAATTGGGTTAAAGGGCGTCTTTCATAAGTTACCCTATACATAAAGGGCGATATATGTAATTTACTCATATCTTTATTACATATGGGTACCGCTTTCTTAGATTATTATATTTTATTCAATTATTTAATTTAATTTAATTCTCCGATTAAAGGGATAAAAAACGAATCATTTATTTGTTAATATTATATTTCTATGTGTGGTGCCGGTATCTTATAAAAGAATAATCGCACGTGGTCGTGTATTTGCACGTGTACATTTTGATATATACAAAGATGTGCCATAATTGTCTCTCATTGCATATTCCTATCTTCACGTACAATTATGTCGTATAATATAGTACACCCATGTTTATTTTCTCAATATATATAATTTTTTATTAATTAAATCGTCTAACCTAATATATATATATAGGGATTGTCTAACATGTGCCCTAAGGGCACACATAATGTGCAATAAATGTACATCGAAAACTGAAAAAAGTTGTCAAGATTCTTTTTCAAAATTGAAAAAGATACCAAGATTTATCTTGAAAAATGAGAAAGGTACAAATATTCTTCTTGAAAAATGTATTTTTTAATTTTCAAGATGTATTTATTGCATCTTTTCTAATTTTCGAGATGCATTTATTGCATCTTATTTGTGCCCTTAGGGCACATGTTAGACAATCCCATATATATATATATATATATATATATATATATATATATATATATATATATATATATAGGGAGAGGATCATTTGAGAACTAATTGGGTTTGAGAACTAAAAAGAACTAATCTTAGCCACTAGTTTATATATATGGAAAACCCCCCCATGAATTTGAATGCTCCCCCCTTGAAAATTAGTGGCCCAAATTGGTTCTCAAAAGTTCTCAATAGAAAAAGTTCTCATTTGAACCTAACCCTATATATATAATATTATATATATATATATATATATATATATATATATATATTCTTTTGGTGATTATGGTAAAACTTGGAAATGAGAGGTCACAAGCTAGACATGTTTTTCACTCGGCTGTTCGTGAAGATATGGTTTTTCTAAACTGATTCAAAGGTATACATAATGCTTTGTTAATCGTTAAAAAAAATAAGTTGTAAATTGTAGAGTATGAATTAATAGTCTGGTCCGACTTAATAAATTTCAAGTTTAATTTAATTGACTTAAAAAAAAATAATGAACTCATCTTAAGCTTTATTTATATCTAAAGCTTTGGTTTGAATTTCAAGTTATTAAGCCTTGACTCGTTTACTAATTTTAATTATAGTTTTAGTAATAATTTTTAATTTTTATATATAAAATAAGAATTATAATTTTATAAATAAACATAATATATTTTTTCACAATTATATGTATATAATTGTATAAGTTATCATGTTCTTTAACTAAATAAAATAAAAAATATTATATCTATGCAAAGAATATTGTGCTTATATAATGAATTGATTTATTATGATTTATGACTAGCGAGTCTAATCAAGCTTGATATATAAACCTTGACTTTTGTGTATCTATTAAATGTTTTTGTTTGATCGGGGTTATCATCGTATATAATTATAAAAATAAACATATTATATTATTTTTATATTATTTTTAAAGGAAATGGCATTTTGCTCCTTATGCTTTACGTTTAGGTCATTGTGTAATACGTATATATCGTGTTTTAGGTTTTAGTTTTTTTCATGTTATTGTGTAATTGATTTTTGTATAGTATATGAACGTGTTGTTATTTTGTCTATGTTTGTTAAATATTAAAAGTACACAATGAGGTTTGTATGCATTTCAAAACTTATCGTTTTAGAAAACATACTTTCAGATCATTGTAAAATTTGTATTTAGTATTGTGCTTTACATTTACATTAATTTTAGATTCTTTTGTGGTACTTTTTTATTGTTTTATATGTATTAGTTTTCTTTTTGCTATTTTATCATTGTGTTTTACATATTAGAAATACCCGATAATATTATTTCATAATTGTTTTTTCTTGAAATAAATAATATAGCAAAAACACAATGGTGTTTATGAAAACACAATGACATGCATGGTAGAAAACACAAGCATCTAAAAATATATTTGTTATACAAGAGGGTTATTATCCGTACTTTGCTACAGGTGAACTTTGCATAAAACAACCACGTCGAAAGGTATGTTTGGAATCTGAGAGGAATTTATGTTAAAATTTATCTTGTGAAAATAAGCATTAAAAAAACAACAACACCTTATTAATGTTTTAAAATATTATAAAACAAAAGATAATAATGCTATAATTAATTAAAAAAAAGATGTTTCAAACTAGTTAACAAAATTTAAAAGAAACATTTTAAAAACATAAATCTATAAAAAAATTATTAATTTTCATTAATGTGCATTGAGTCCACATCAGTTTAGATTTAAAATATTATTTTTTATTCATTTAGTTTTAAAGGATTGTATTATATATTCTAAAAGTTATAATTACTTAAACTTTTAAAATTATATAAAATTACATTTTTGTCTTCTTATTATGTGTTATATATAATATAGTTTAGATATAACAACATTATTCTCATTTTAAAAATAAATATGCTTATTTTTATGGTGTATATTCTAAAAAATAATATCATATACACAAATTATAAACATTTCAAAAATAGATAAACTGGATAAAAGGTCAATAAAAATTAACGTACCTAAAATGTCTTTCACCAACTTTTCTCTTAATTAGAATTCGATCTTAACCAATGATTATAAATTAATAACAATCTTAAATCAATTTAGACTTTTTAACTTTGGGTGCAAGTTCTTAAGGAGCTAACATGGTAATGATGGTTGGGGTTCGGAACTTTGAGGTCTCAAGTTTCTCAAGTTCTAAATCTAGCTAACTCAAAAGGGTTTTCTTAAATGGTCGGTTTCTTCCTTGATAGTGTTGCTCGGTGAGTCAAACCTCGATTATTAAATTCAGTATGAACGATTACAATCACATCTCATAAATATTCACTCGGGTATTAGAATGATTCCGAACACCGTTAAAAAAAACTAATTTGAGTCAATACCTAATTGAAAGTTCTAGATTCTTATAAAGTCGCTTTTACTTTTAATCGCTTTTACTTTTAATTGATTTGGTTTTCTTAAATAGAAAACAATCAAACTTAAATATGTAAAGAAGAATGAAAGTAAAACTATTTTACTTATTTATAAAGTATTTAATAAAACCTTTTTAACTATAATATATTATTTACAAATAAAATAAAATATAAAGTTTGAGTTTAATTAAAATTTAAACTTAAGTTTATTTCTAAACGTATAACTATAACTCTTCTTTAAACGACAAATACACTCATGAGTTTTACTTATAAATATAATTAAAACCTGATAACTGGATATCTTTTTAACATATTTGACACATCTACAAATTCTTGTAAGTATCTACTCTTTAACTATAAATACAAGACCCCAACCCTCTAATCACATGCCACCCACACTAAAAGCTCTTTGTTTTATCTTTATTTCTTTATCATCCATCAATGGCTATCGAAACAGAATCCATTTTAGTGGTGTTCATAATGTTCATCTCTCTTTTCTGTACCTTCATCTACTATAAAACTAGGGTTCATTGTACATGTAAAATCTGTCATGCTTACGTCACCTCAAGTTGGTCACTAGAGTTCAATAATCTGTGTGACTGGTATACTCATCTTCTCAAAAACTCACCTACAAACACCATACACATACATGTTCTTCACAACACCATAACTTCCAACCATCAAAACGTAGAGTACATGCTCAAAACCCGATTCGAAAACTTCCCGAAAGGGAAAGCTTTCTCTGCGATCCTCGGTGATTTCTTGGGCCGGGGCATCTTCAACGTCGATGGTGATTCATGGCGGTTTCAAAGAAAAATGGCGCGTCTTGAACTTGGAAAGACGTCCATGAAATCGCATGCTTTCGAAGTTGTGAAGGATGAGATTGATCATAGGCTTATACCTCTCATATCGTCCTTTTCGCGAAAAGAGCAAGGGGTTTTGGATTTTCAAGATGTTTTTCGGAGGTTTTCGTTTGATGTTATGTGTAAGTTTTCATTTGGGTATGATCCAAAGTGTTTGGATATGTCGTTACCGATGTCGGAGTTGGCTCTCGCGTTTGATTTAGCCTCGCAGTTGTCGGCTAAGCGAGCGATGACACCGACACCATTGGTGTGGAAGATCAAGAGGTTGTTTAATGTTGGGAGTGAAAAGAGACTCCATGAATCAATAAAGGCGGTGAATAAGTTTGCACAAGAAGTTATTAGACAAAGAAACAAAGTAGGACCTTGTTCTAACCATGAAGATCTACTTTCAAGATTTATGGCAACAACAAAAGATCCTACCTACCTAAGAGACATAGTCATAAGTTTCTTGTTAGCCGGACGTGACACTCTTACGTCCAGTCTAACTGGTTTATTCTGGTTGTTAGCTCAACAACCAGAAATAGTAGCAGCGATCAGAACTGAAGCTGATCTGACCGTGACACAACAGGAAGCTGTAACAAGCTTCCAACAACTACACGAACTCCACTACCTCCAGGCAGTGGTTTACGAGGGCATGAGATTATTGCCACCGATTCAGTTTAACTCCAAGTTTTGTCAGCAAGACGATACTTTACCCGACGGTACATTCGTCAAGAAAGGCATGCGTGTGACGTACCACTCGTACGCGATGGGCCGAATGGAGACTATTTGGGGGTCCGATTGTTTGGTATTTAAACCCGAAAGATGGTTAAAAGACGGGGTGTTCTATCAAGAAACCCCTTTCAAGTATCCGGTTTTTCAAGGCGGATACAGAATGTGTTTGGGTAAAGAAATGTCACTTGTGGAGATAAAAAGTGTGATTCTTTGTCTTGTGCAACGTTTCGATATGGAATTAGCGAGCCCTCCTGGTCGGACCCCTCGGTTTTCGCCTGGGCTAACGGCAACCTTCACCGGCGGGCTAAGGCTTCGTGTTAGAGAAAGGGGTGGTCACGCTAGCTTAGCCCAAAGTAAACCACATGTTAGCGGTACTAGTTAATGGCTAATATGGACCACGTTGATTACTTAGTCGTTATCAAACCATACGATGTATGTTAATTGGCTTTTATTAAGAATATGTCACCCAAAGATATTATTCGATTGTATTTATTTGTCTCCGTATCTAGTTAAGAACCATTAAAGTGGAAGGTGGGAGCCATCCAATGCAATTATCGGTTTCCAGGTGCGTGGTCTAACTTGGTTCGAGCCGGGTATAAACTTAAAGTGGAAGGCAGCGCTTTTATGAATCTGTTTAGAGGTATAGTGGGAGATGGTTCGGACATTAAGTTCTGGATCGATCCTTGGTTAACTTCGGACCCTTTGAAGATTGTCTTCCCTAATATCTTCCGGTTAGATCAGCAGAATAAGCGATGTTACGTATTGATATATAACATGATTAAAACATAATTTTTAACGAGCTAAAATATTGAGCTCAAACTCGGCTCGTTAAAAGTCGAGCCGAGCCGAGCCGGCTCGTCGAGCCAACTAGTTTATTTTTTAAAATTTATATTATTTACACATATTGATATATAACATGATTAAAACATAATTTTTGACATACTCGTAATGAAAATTTTAAAATTCGATGTTTATTTATTTATTTTTCAATAAAAACAAATATTTTTTACTGAAAAGTATCATATCAGTTTTATATCTTATTTTAATTTAATATTTAATAAGTAAAGTACTATAGGAAACTTAGTAATTAACTTAAAAATTATATTATAAATAATAAACTCATAATTTTCGGTTATATATATGTATATATAATAAAAATTGAGCTTAAATTTAAACGAGCCAACGAGCTAACTAACGAGCGAGCCACGAGCCGAGCTGACCTTGGCTCGGGCTCGGCTCGTTTAGAAACCGAGCCAAGCTGGCTCGGCTCGTTTATAATCGAGCTGATTTTCGAGCGAGCTAATTTCGAGTTTTTTCCGAGCAAGCTTCGAGCGAGCCACGAGCTACGAGTTTTTTGAACAACCCTACTTTTTAACCCTTTTTTAATGGCCCAATTCGTAAATTTTGATTTTATATCGACATGGCATTATCATATAACAAGTTTAGAAAAAGTCACTATAACAAAAACAAAATGACATTTTAAAGCCCATGGGTTGTCCGGTGTATTACATAAAAAACATAGATTTACAAAAAGAACCAAACATATAGTCATATACTCATATAGATTTGAGAAAAAAGTAAGCATCATCATATAACAAGTTTAGAAAAGTCAATAAAAAAATGATCTTTTAAAGCCCATGGGTTGTCCAGTGTCTTACAAAATAACTTAGATTTAGAAAAAGAAACAAACATATAGATTTGAGAAAAGAAAAGCCACTGGGTTTCGAAATTGGGCCTCGCTATTAAATTAGTATAAAAATCATACTAAAAAGGAAAGTAAAGTAAGAAAAAATTTAATATGTCAAAGTATAAAATTATAAAAAAGTCGTGATCAATGTCGAAAAGTCTAAAAGTCTAATAAAAAATGAAAGTAAAAAAGTTAATGGGTATAACACATAAAAGCTTAAAAGTCTCGTGGTGAAACCGTGAAAGATATAAAACTATACTAAAAAACAAAAGTAGAAAATATGATAGCCGTCGACATGACCGGTGAGGCCCTGATCCAGTAGCAACGGCCAGATTTCGTTTTTCCATAGAAGGAAGTTGGTGGATGATAGAGGGATCTTGAGAGAGTGGAGAAGGGCTGGCATGGATAGAGGTTCTTTAGACTTGCTGGAGGAGGCCATGGAAGGGGCGAAGTGGAAGAGATGGGCAGACGAAGGGAGAGGAAGAAGGAGGGGAAGCGATGGGGGTGAGAATTAAAGGGGGAAGGAATCCTGAGCGTATGATACCATATGATAATTTAGGAATGAATGAGAGTGATCCTCAATGGGAGGAATCACACATATATATATATAAAAAAGTTACACATAAGTACATGAACAAATACATAAGATACAAATAAACCCTATTAAGTTTGAGTATAACTAATAGAAAAGTTAAGGAGTATAAATGTAGAAGTATGTCATGGTTAAAGTCGAAAACTATAAAAATATACTATAACGAAAGTAGAAAAATGAAAATTTGTGAAAGTTTAATGGCCAAAGTAGAAGACCACAAAACTAAAAAAAAGTTAAAAGTTAGAGTGTAGCAAACGTAAAAGTATAAAACATATATAAAAAGAAAGTAGAAAAACGTAAAATTATAAAAGTTTCGTGGCCAAAATAGAAGACCACAAAACTTAAAACAAAAAAAAACTTTAAAAGTTAGGGGGTAGAAAACATAAAAGTGTGAAACATACGTGACTAAACAATGAAAATCTAAGGGTGCGTTTAGTTGTGGAAAATGTCTTCAAGTTTTCCATTTCTAATTTTTTAGAAAATGGAAGGAGTTTTCTATCTTTAGAAAACGCATAAAATTTTTTAAAATCGCGTTCAAAATTGAAAGATGCAATTTTCATTTTCCATATTAGAAAACTAGAAAACATGTTCAAATCTACTTGTTTTTCTAAAACCCGATCGGTCCGGTCTAGTTGGTCCGGTCGGTCCGGTCCGGGGTTCGGGTTCGGTTGGTCCGGTCTGGGGTTCGGGTCCGGTCGGTCCGGTACGGGGGTCGGATCGGGGGATGGGGTTCGAAGGATGAACGAATAAAGATCAAGTTATATATATAATGGAAATCTGGAAACCGAAAACTAGAAAACAATAAAATATAGTTTTTTAATTTCAATTTGAAAAGTAGAAAGCAGTGTTTTCCATTTTCTTGGAAAACTTTTATGAAAAATTGAAATTTGATCATGTTTCTGTTTTTCATTTTTTCTTGAAAAACATTTTTGAAAAACAGAAGGTGTTTTTCACAACTAACTATTCCGTTTAAAGAAAAGCAAAATGTAAAAATTTAAGGATAAAATGAATCAAAGTCTCAAACTCTCTCTTGTAGACAATCTATAAAAAGTATAAAAAAAAAACCACTAGGCCTTTCAAATTCCCATTCCCATTGTTATATATCCAGTGCAATATAAATTCAAATAAAAAATTGTTTTACATCCAGTGCAATATAAATTCAAATAAAAAAAAGAAGAAGAAAACAAAGTCACAATACACGATGCCGTTTCTACTAATTAATTAATTTTTTTTTTTTTGTTTTTTTGTTTTTTTTTTTTTGTTTCTACCGGCTCTACTCTCGCTCTTGAAAAACATACAAAACTAGCTCTCGCGGAAACCAAAACCACCCAACTGTTTCGATATCTACAAAACTAAACTGACGTTGGATTTCCGGCACCGGCACCGGCACCGGCACCTACATCATCTGATTCATCTTCATCCCCGTGCGTCTCACTTGTATTAATCTCAAGGTAAGTTAGTAATCTTCATCATCCTATTCCTATATATTCTTCCACTTAATTTGCAGTCATTATCTCTTTGTTTGGGCTTTAATTAATTAGATCATCATCTGGATCTAAAATCACTTTCCGTACGTAGTTTGGTTAGTTAACGATGTTTCAGGTTTTAAATCTAAATTAATTAGTTTATATTCATGAACATCTGATTTTTCTTGATTTTGATCTGTTTTGGTTCGTGGTAGTTGATTCTATTTGGACTCGGTCAGATCAGTTCGATCTTACTTAGCAGATCTTTTATTAATTTTGACCAAACAAAAGCGAGCAAATATCACCAAAATCACAAGGGTTTTGACTTTTGATTCATTCATAGCCTAATTGTTGGTTAATTTTCTGGTGTTAGAGTCTAGTGTGACCAACAGACCAAGAATGTCTTCATCCGACGTGGCCGCAATGTCCATGATGTAGTATTTCGTTTCCTTAGACATCCCATTTGAAGACATCAAAAACTTCTCTGATGAAAACCTCCTCACACAAGGTGCTTATTTTAAGGTTTACAAAGGACAGTTAGAGCAATCAGGGGAGTTGATCAATATTGTTTTGCGAAAATGTCCACAAACAAGCCTTGTGCTCAATGAGCTGACGATTTCAAAGAATCTCAAGCACAAAAATATTGTTTCTACTTTTAAGTTAAGCGGAGACGCAGTGCATGAGGGATTCATCATAAACAAGCATGAGACCAATGGAAGTCTTGACACACATGTAAGTGACCCGACCCTCACTTGGATGCGAAGATTGCATATATGTGTTGGGGTTACAAGTGCATTGAGTTACCTTCATAATGATGTCGAAGAGGATCATTGTGTTATACATGGAAACATCAAGAGCTCTAAAGTTTTACTAGATCACAACTGGGAACCCAAGTTACATGGTTTTGCATTTGCTATTAGAGCTAAAAAGCATCATCTTCACCTTACTAGTAAATATAGAGGCTCGTTACAATATATGGACCCTGCGTATGAAAACACAGGAGGTTTGACTCATAAGTCGGACGTCTTCTCCTTTGGTGTATTGTTGTTTGAAATCATGTTTGGGAGAGAAGCATGCGTTCCAAACAATGATAATTGGTGCCAGATCACATTATGGAGACAAAAAATTAAACTAGATGATTTGGTAGATCCCGGCCTTCGAAAATAAATGAACTTGGAATCACTTAACATCTTTGCTGATACAACATATTGGTGCTTAAAAGAGAAGCGGTCACAACGTCCAAATGTGAATCAAATTCTCTCAAGGCTTGAGAGAGCTTTGGAACTTCAATGCATACATGTAAGGGCGTCAATCTTTTTACTTTCCTTTTCAACCTTTCATCTTTTGTTTTTCATAGTTAATAGCCTATATTTTTATCTATTTATTTCTTTCTTATTGAGATCACTAGTGGGTGACCCGCCGCGCGTTGCGGCGGCCTCACCATTTTTTAATCACGTGCCTGCTTAAGATCATACTATTAAATCTAAATAGGATTTTACACCGACATTTTACGATGTGATATAGTATGATGAGTTGAAGATAGGACGTGATAAAAATTACTTGGAACCTTGTGGAGTTTATTTAATAAAATGAATATAACTAAATCTTAAAATTACATTTGAGTTATTATAACTAAACATTTACCAACAATTTTCACATTTAAATTATTATAACCAAAACTAAGAGAGAAGTTCACGTAAGAAGTTTATGTAAAATAAGAAGGATAAGAAGGAGGGCAAATCTGGAAACATGCATATTTTTCACTTTCCCCCCAATTATTAAAACGTTTATAACTTTTACATACGATATTATTTTTTTATAAAAATTTCACCATAAAAACAAGCGTTTTTTATCTTTAAAACCCATACAATATTGCTATATATATATAAAAAATTGTGAATGAGCTGAACATATAACACAACGACCTGAACATATGACACAATAACACGACTTGAACATATGACACAATGACACAATGACCTGAACATTGTTCGGATCATTGTGTCATTGTGTCATATGTTCAGGTCATTGTGTCATTGTGTTATATGTTCAGGTCAATTGTGTCATATGTTCAGGTCGTTGTGTCATATGTTCACGTCATTGACATAAATTTTTTATTTTATTTTTTATAAAGCAATATGGTATGGGTTTTAAAGATAAAAAAACGCTTGTTTTTATGGTGTAATTTTTATAAAAAAATAATATCGTATGAAAAAGTTATGAAGGTTTTAATAATTGGGGGGAAAGAGAAAAATGGGCAATTTGACCAAATTGCCCCTCCGTGTACCTGACCATTTATTTTTGAGTTTTAATTAAGGGATTAAATCTGGGCCATTGATCATCAGATCTAACGGATAAGAAGGCTTCTTATCCTTTTTATTTTCACATAACTTCTCATTATAACCTCACTCCTAAAACTAAAACTAAATCGAGAATTTAAACACAATAAAAAACAGAAGTTAATATATCCAAATATCAACAAAAGGTAAGTGGCTGTTAAATCCAAATAAATCGACTTACCTTTTTTTATTCGATTAATTTGAACACAATCAAAAAATGCATTTCAACAAAAGGTAACAGATCCAATTAAAAAATAAATTTAACTGTCACTTTTTACGGATATTCGGATATGTTATACTTTTTTATTTAATTTATTTGAACACAATCAAAAATAAATTTAACAGCCACTTACCTTCACTTTGCTTCGGTACGTGTTCTTCGACTCTACCGCCCGCTTCAGAAAAATGTGAGAATCTCAAGTACATAATACCTCCCTCGCACCCCCACCCTGCAATTTGCAAGCTAAAAGTCCTTTAATCCAACAACAATACACACAAATACGTAGACATTTATCATGGGACAAAATCAATTCAAACTACTTTGGGCATGATACAAACTGATTTCACATGATGAAACAGACAATATGTAAGTGAGGAAACTATGGGAACATAAATGGAGAGCAAGAACCACACCAAATAGAACAAACAACATACCCTGTGTAGCATTCCGTTTCCCTGGACAGAAATTCAATTATCACTAAACTTGATCAAGAAAACAGTTACTGGAATGAAGGGATTGAGTGGCAAGAAGAGCGTGAATCAGAAGCCTGGTGCGATGGTGCAAAGAAGGTATAGATGAACCAAAGAAACCTTTCATAGTGGATTAGGCAGATTCCCCTATTTTTCTCCGTTATCAGACATTTTCTTCTGGTATGAAAATACAAAGACACACACAAATCAAGAGATTAAACATCGTTAATGCTCACCTAATTTAGATACATTCGAAATACAGAAACAGCCACCGGCCACCGCTCGCCACCAACTACCTCCTTCGGCGGCAAGGGATCAGATCTGAAAAAAATACAAACCACCGATTCTCCGATTAAAAAATCATATAGAGCGAGAGAGATGCAGTCATATCGTATAGAGAGAAAAAGAGAGGGATGGGGCTGTAACAGTTATAGAGAGAAAAAGAGAGGGATGAGGCTGTAACAGTAAAAGAGGGAGAGAGATATGATTAATGCTGGTGACGGAAGGCATGGGAGAAGAGTGAAAAAAAAAAAAAATAGTACAAATAAGGGGCTCACACGAATCCAGATAGAGATAGTGCCATTTTATAAAAACATGGTGACCAGGGGCTAGTATGAAAATAACTTGGTGTCAAAAAATGAAAATGATGAAACCTAACTATTTAAAAGATGTGTTATTATATTTAGGTAATTCATATTAAAAGAACCTTCAATGAATAGAGTACAAGATATATCATCCAACCACTTCAAGGTAAGATAACTAATTTCATTATAGTTGAAGTAATAAATAATAGAGTTAATTACACGAACAATTCTTATGATTTGGTGGAAATAACACAATCGGGTACCATCTTTTTTTTTTATTGACATTAAGTCTTGTGGTTTTCAATTTACACAATGTCGGGTACTAGCTAACTTACGATAAGTTTTCTGTTAAACTCTGGTCAAATTACCAAGATGCCCCTATACAATTATAGGGACTATTTATGTAATTAGCTCTAATTTAGTTCCGTGTAAATCACTAAAATGTTGATTATGTAAATCTATATAAACTGAAAGCCTTCCCCCCCCCCCCCCTCTCTCTGCATCGTCAACATGGTTGTTTTTGGCAATCAACCAACCCAGCGCCCTAAAGAACACCACCACCCACAAAGGATCATTCTCACCATTAGTGTTTTCAACCATAAGCCAACTTTAGCGTGGGTAAAAATTAACCTATTCAAACCAGTAACGCAGTACACCAAAAAAGGGGTTACAGAACCAACCATGTTTAAACCTTTGACGATTAAGAATCCACCACGCATTCTATTTCAAAAATAGGTCATAGAAGAACAAAGGCATGAATCGACACATAAACATCTGAAATTTTGATTTTTTCTTGACAACCTAACATAAGAATAACATGATGAACGACATGAAGGCATAAATTATTGAATATTATAAACCAAAAGGCCAAGCACAACATCTACGTGATGAAATCAACTTATACTTTCAATGTATTGAATTCTATGATGTCCACATACCAAATCATTTTGAAACAAAATAGTGATGCAACAAATTTATTAAAGGAAACAAGTTTAATCATATGGGATGAGACGTCGATGACCAATAAACATTGTTTTGAAGCAATTGATAGCTAGAACTTTGAACGACATCTTTAAGTTCATTATGTATTTGGAGCGAATGCAAAGTATTGAATTTAACAAAGAACATGCGTCTCACTCAAGGTAATCAAGTATCAGATGTTGAAAATATCAAGACATTTGCTGAATGGCTTTTGCAATTGGAAGAAGGTTTAATTAGTGGCGAAAATGATGTACATGCAAATGTAACAATTCCATATTGTTAGGTAAACCCTCAGGTTCAAGGCTAGCATATTCAATGATTTCAGGTTAACAAAGTATTTGGAGTGAATGCAAAGTATTGAAGTTAAAAGAACATACGTCTCACTCAAGGTAATCAATTGTCAGATGTTGAAAGTATGAAGACGTTTTCTAAAATCCAATTTGGTCCGTATCGAACACCCGGAAATCCCCCTTTTGCTCCTCCTCAGAATCTAATCTGTGTCCTTCATCTTCCTGGCCATTAGATTAAGAAACTCAGGGAACTCGATGGTACCGTTTCCATCAGCATCAACCTCATTGATTGATTATCTCCCGTAAAACGATGATAACCAAATTCAACACAACAAAGTAAAGACCACGAAACCAAGAAACTAAAGCACGGCCAGATTCGAGTGAGGTTAAAGAGAGTTGAAAGCTAACATTGATTGTGAAGTATTTTAAATCAATAGAGAACTGAAAGGTACCAACTGCCAAATGGTTCATTTCGTCTCCCAATTGTTTGGTTTCCCTAGCTCATCCTTTTCCCAATCTCTAGAACCGTAGTGCCGATCAATCGACCAATTTAGTTGCCGATAGTTTCGGGTCTCAGAGAAAAGCAGATGATGAAGAGATTTATATCGAGATCGAGAGATGATCAGCGGTAATGAGGATGAAAATCTGTGTGAAGAAAATTAAGGGGTTATGGTGATAGACGCGTGGAATTAGGGGTTCTTTTCTTTTCACGTGTTTAACATATATAGCTGTAGACTGAGTCTTAATATTTGTACCTTCCTATGAAGTATGAAGAGTATGTTTAATATATAAAACTAACTAATAATGTAAATAAATACCGTTTCTACTCTACCTACTCCCTTGGAAAAAAAGGCCTACAAAACTCACTTTGTCGTAAACCAATAAACCCACACAAACAATTGTTTCCATCTCGATCTACAAAACTGCCGGACGTTGACTTCCGGCGACGGCATCATCTAGCTAGCTTAATTCATTCATCCCCGTGCTTCTGATCGATCAGTGGTAATTAATCTCATCGCTCAAGGTTTAATTATCTCTTTGTTTGTTTGGGCTCGCTTTAATTAATTAATTGAATCATCTTCGATCTGGATCTAAAATCATTATCTGTTTAATTTTGGTTGTGGTGGTCGTTACTACAGTTGCTTGCTGTTGCAGCAGCTCTGTACGTGGCTGCCCGCCGGATTACTTGTTCACCTATATAATCGGTTTTGGACTCGGTCAAACCAGTTAGATGTTACTTTCTTTTTTTAAGAGCTGAGGATCTCACGTGTAAATCTACCTTTTCGGGGCCATGTCCAAGGGCGACGACCAAATAAAAGCAAGCACATATCAACCAATTAAATCAGACGGGTTTTGATTCAATTCACAGCTTAATTCTTAATTTAATTTTGGTGACAGTAGAGTCTAGTTTGGTCAAGAATATGTCTTCATCCCACCAAGACATGAAAGACGTAGCCGCAATGTCCTTTAAGGAGTATGGTGAGTTCATAGAGATCCCATTTAAAGAGATAGAATCAGCCACCAACAACTTCTCTGATGAAAACCTCCTCACACAAGGTACTTGTTTTACGGTTTTCAAAGGACTGTTGGAGCAATCAGGGGACTTTATGATAAATATTGTAGCCCGAAAGTGCCTACAGATACATCTTGCGATGAACGAAATGGTGATTTCGAAGAATCTGAAGCATAAAAATATTGTTTCTACTTTTAAGACAACTGCAGATGACATTAACGATGACGATGACGATGACATGACATTAATCATCATAAACAAGCATGAGGCTAATGGAAGTCTTGACAAATATGTAAGTAGCCCGACCCTCACTTGGATGCAAAGATTGCATATATGTGTTGGGGTTGCAAGTGCATTGAATTACCTTCATAATGATGTAGAAGATAATCATTGTGTAATACATGGAAACATCAAGAGCTCTAAGATTTTACTAGATCACAACTGGGAACCCAAGTTACATGGTCTTGCATTTGCTATTAGAGCTAAAAAGCATCATCTTCACCTTACTAGTAAATATAACGGCTCGTTACAATATATGGACCCTGCATATGAAAAGACCAGGGGTTTAACTCATAAGTCAGACGTTTTCTCATTTGGTGTCTTGTTGTTTGAAATCCTGTTTGGGAGACACGCATCCATTCAAAACAATGATAATTGGCATTTTGCTCGATTGGCTAGATCACATTATGAAGAGAGGAAACTAGACGATTTGATAGACCTCAACCTTCGAAAACAAATGAACTTGGAATCACTTAACATCTTTGCTGCAACAGCATATTATTGTTTAAAGGAGAAGCGATCACAACGTCCAAATATGAATCAAATTCTCTCAAGACTTGAGAGAGCTTTGGAACTTCAACGTAAACATGTAAGAGCATCAATCTTTTAATTATTACTTACCTTTTCAACCTTTCAGCTTTTGTTTTTCATAGTTAATAGCCTAGCTATATTTTTATTAATCTACTTTTAATTATTGCTATTATTTATATTAAAGGAACATGTAGCTGTTGTAGTTGAAGGTACATCATCCAATCACATCATCCAATCACATGAAGGTAAGATAGCTAAACTCACTAGAAGAAAAAAATGGGGAGCCAATCTATTTCTATGTTTCACACATGGTTTGCTGACCTTGCCATAAATTTCGTTTCGGATCGAACCAACCGGATCACGGTTCCGGATCCAACGAACTGGATCATGGTTCGAACGCGAATTTGGTTCGGTCCGGCTCGTGAATTGAATCATAAAATCAACACCAAATTCGAATTGAATCGTTAAGTTTCAACTTGATATCGGTTCGCGAATTAAACAAATTTGGTACGCGATTGGAGTTTATTTGAATCGCGAATTGAATTTAGTTGAGTGGAATTTGGAAAGTCGGTCTCGCTGTTTCTAGGGGTGTTCAATGGTTTGGTTTACGGTTTACTCGGTTTATTCGATTCGATTTATTCGGTTTGAAGTTTTTTTTATGATAATCATAACCAAACCAAACCGTATTGAAAAGCTTACAAACCGAATCGAATAAACCATATTCAATACGATTCGTTTTCGGTTGAGAATCCAATAACCCGTATTCAAACCGTTTAAACCGTATTCACCAAATAAAATATATTGCATATTTTTATGCTAACAAAAAAAAATAAACAAAGAACAAACATCTTTAACATATCCATAGAGTTTAAAACCATAATCCGATATACAACCAAAATACTTCCAACCAAAATACCTACAACCAAGGTAGGCTCTTGGTTTTGGTAGAGTGGAAGAGGAGAAGACGATGAGTCGATGACTACTTTTTACGACAAACCTGTTTTACCCTAAAAATCCATAGATGCGTATTTAGTTAGATTGTGGATAAGTCATAAGTGGGCTTAGCTTAAATGGTTAAATGGTTAAATGGTGTATAAATAAATACACACACACACACACATATATACAAATCTTATTTGGTTTTAAACGGATAACCGAATAAATCAAATAAACCAAATAAAAACAAAACTCAAAACCATAACCGAACCATAAACCGAATTCACAATTAGGTTTAGTTTATTCGGATATGGATACGGTTCGGTTTGTCGGTTTATTCGGATTTCAGTTATTTCTGCACACCCCTAGCTGTTTCTATGTAATCGTACTCCGAATCTCTCACGTATAGTTTATTATTCGATAATCATAAAACCTAAGTCAAAACTTAGTTCCTTCTCAATCTCAATTTCATATTATGTTTTAGTTTCTCTTCGATAATTATGGTGTTTGGAAAGGGTGTAATTTTCCTAGTTTTTTATGTTATTGTTTTGTGGTACTTTTATGTTTTAAGTTTACTTTTATGAAGAAAATATTTTGTACCTTTGAATATTAAGTTTAAATTTAAAGTAAGTTATGATTTATGAAATTTGATGGAGATTTGTAGATAAATAGCATAACATTATATGGTACACCATAATACATAATATGGTACATCGTACCGGAGCGAACCACAAACCATGTGACTATGGTTTCACATATGAAATATGATAGTTTAGATGTAAAATAACATTCATTAGTTGATCATCTCTAAAACAAACAACATAAAATTTACAACATGCTATTGGGTGATGGTCCCGCTTATGAGGTCAAATCAATATGCTCTAAGAAGAAAATATGATTTTCAAAATCAAAATAGATAGAAAAAATGTCCCCATTACTATCTTTAATTAAATAAAAAGGTTTGATATTTTTTAAATGATTTTTAATTAAACTTCTCTGGTTCCTCGTTTTTAGATGTTCCCCAATGAACCTCCCCGTATATATATATATATATATATATATATATATAGGGTAGGGATCTATGGAAAACCACTCCGAGTTGGAAAAACTTTAAAAACTCTTAAAAAACGGGGTCAAAAAGTTTTTTTTTTCTTTAATTTTTTTTATGGTGATTCTTTAGGTTATAGGCTATCCATAGATGGAAAATAATAAAAAAAACGCCTCGGGGATTTTTTTAAAAAAATATAACAAGTTTTGTTGTTACATATGTAACAAACATATGTAAACATATGTACAGAGTGTTACATATGTAACAAGGCCCTTTTTTGAGATTTTTTAAAAAAATATTCCCGAGGCGTTTTTTTGATTTTTTTCCACCTAGGGGTAGCCTATAACCTAAAGAATCACCATAAAAAATTAAAGGAAAAAAAAAATTTTGACCTTGTTTTTAAAGAGTTTTCAAAGTTTTTCCAACTCGGAGTGGTTTTCATTTTATCCTTTATCTCTCTCTCTCTATATATATATATGTATATATATATATATATATACACACATATACTAGTTTTTTATCTCCGTGTGTTACACGATTGACTTTAGGAAAAAAAAAACTATAAATACAATCATAATCTATGACAATTATGTATTTATATATATATATATATATAATATATATATATAAATTTCTCAGTAACTATAGGTGGGTTAGAGGTTTTACGACAGTGGACATTTGGGCGGTGGGTTTCCTCTGGGATAGATGTGCAACACAGAGGGTCTTGGTTATTTGTACAGATTGTGGTCATAATGGCTTTCTTTGAACTTGAAGTAATAAGATTATCCTAATTATGACAATCATGGTGGGTAACATCGTTTACCATGATGAGACCCCCGGGTAACCGTATGTTTGCAGTTAAGAATAAGGTAAAAAAGGTTATAAATTAAAATTAAATAGAATAAAATATTTTATATTACATGCATAATATTTAATTAAAACATTATTATGAATAAAATATAATAAACATTATATTAAAGTATATGCAATAAAATAAATTATTTTGGTTATAGAGAAACCCAGTGAGTTTACTAGAGAAACCCAATTTCTACGGTCGTTTTGCACAAAACGGTCGTTTCAGGCAAAACGAGATGACGTGTCGTGACGACGACGACAACCTTAAAATTCAGGGGGCCCCCCTTTTCCACAAATCGTAATGAGGTCGTTTTATTTGAAACGATCGTTTTGGGGTCGTTTCACATGAAACGGCCGTGAGAAATATGTGAATATATCAATTTGGTGGGTGGGTATATCTACAGCCATAATATATATATATATATATATATATATATATATATATAGATAGTGAAAAGTTTATTGTAGACACCCTCATAAGTGTAGACATGTAGACTCCTTTTTTCACCATTAGATCTCTTGATCTAATGGTTGTGATTAATTTGTTTTTTTCTTTTTTTCTTTTTTCTCATTATTCAGAAAATTTCACATGTGAAAAGGAGTCATTTCACATGCGAAAGTGTCTACAATGACCCTCACCATATATATATATATATAATATATATATATATATATATATATATATATAGTGAAAAGTTCATTGTAGACACCCCTATAAGTGTAGACAGGTAGACACCCTTTTTCACCATTAGATTTCTTGATCTAATGGTTGTGATTAATTTTCTTTTTTCTTTTTTTCTTTTTTCTCATTAATTAGAAACTTTCACATGTGAAAAAGAGCTATTTCACATGCGAAAGTGTCTACAATGAACCTCACCCTATATATATATATATATATATATATATATAGGTGAGGTTCATTGTAGACACTTTCGCATGTGAAATAGCTCTTTTTCACATGTGAAAGTTTCTAATTAATGAGAAAAAAGAAAATTAATCACAACCATTAGATCAAGAGATCTAATGGTGAAAAAGGGTGTCTACCTGTCTACACTTATGGGGATGTCTACAATGAACTTTTATATATATATATATATATATATATATATATATATATATATATATATAGAGAGTTAGGTTCAAATGAGAACTTTTTCTTTTGAGAACCAATTTGGGCCACTAATTTTCAAGGGGGAGCATTCAAATTCATGGGTGGGGGTTTTCCATATATATAAACTAGTGGCTAAGATTAGTTTTTTTAGTTCTCAAACCCAATTAGTTTTCAAATGATCCTCTCCCTATATATATATATATATATATATATATATATATATATATATATATATATATATATATAGGGTAGAGTTATCATACAAAGTACTTTTTGCATGAGAAGTGTGAGAAGTGGATGATGTGTTAAATTTTAACGCATGGTGTTATCTTTTAATTATATTTTTGGTAAATATATGACACTATACATTGTTTTTTTCCATTTTAGAAGGTCATATTTATATGAAAATTAGAATTAATGGATAACACAATGTAAACACAGTGTAATGATATCCTAACACAATGCCCTTTTAACAATTCTTAATAAATGGTGTTTGGTGGTGTTTGGAATCCAGTGGATAGTGTTTTCTACGTTAGGATTGTCATATGTTTGTCAAAAACGCAATTAAAGATAACACCATGCATTAATATCTAAACATCATGCACTTCTCACACTTCTCACGCAAAAAGTACTTTGTATTTTAACCCAACTCTATATATATATATATGCAATAAAAATATTATCTTGAATAAAATGTTAACCTTAATATTAAAATCTAGTATTTGGATAATTAAAAACTTTAATATAAAAATTTGTATTTAAATAATTACTTATTGGATAATTACTTATTTAAAATTTAAACTAAATAAACCCTAATAAGAAAATTTAGTATTTGGATAATTATTTAAATTTTGACTTAATCCAAAATTTTGTGGTGATGACAAGTGTCTTTTTTACTAATTAAAGTAAAACCAAACTTTGTTTATTATATAGTGTATATATATATATATATATATATATATATATATATATATATATATATATATATATATAGGGTTAGGTTCAAATGAGAACTTTTTATTTTGAGAACTTTTGAGAACTAAATCTCAACCAAAAATTTCAGGGGGGAGACCACTACAATTCATGGGAGGGGGGGGGGGGTACATGTAATAAACATGTGGCTCAAATTAGTTCTTTTTAGTTCTCAAACCAAATTGGTTCTCAAATGATCCTCTCCCTATATATATATATATATATATATATGAGAATGATAAAATGAAAACCTCCCCGAGTTGGAAAAACCGTGAAAGTAAGCTAAAAAATTTGTTTTTTGTTCCGATTTTTTTTATGGAACTCTTTAACTTAAATAAACACCCTTTATGAAAACCTCTCCGAGTTTGGAAAACCGTGAAAACCAAGCTAAAAACTTATTTTTTGTTCCGATTTTTTTATGGTGACTCTCTAAGTTAAAAAAAAAAACCCTTTATTTAAAAAAGTAAAAAAAAAACGCCTAGAAATTTTTTTTTTAAAAAAAAATATTTTATAACCGATGTTACATATGTAACATACCTTGTTACATATGTAACATCGGTTATAAAATATTTTTTTAAAAAAAATTAGTATAGATATATATATATATACATATATATATATATATGGAGGTTCAAATGCGAACATGTGTTTTGCCTAAGATCGGTGCAAACACGCTTTAAAATCCATTTTTTTGTCAAACGATGTAGTTGTAATGCTGGTATATGACCAGAAATGGTGCTGATACATATATATGATCAGATGTTGGTGTTGGTATATGATCAGAAGTGGATTTGGCTCATGCATAAAAAAAATTATGCTGGTCAATATTGGTATAATTTTTTATGCTGGTATATGTAAAAATTCAGAAAACATCAAGGAATGGATCAAGAAACTATATTGATACATGTATACATCTACTTAGCACAATTTCTAATAATATAGTACCACTAAATCTACATTGTAGGACCAAGAAGCGGGTTTTTATGCATGTTCGCACGGTCCGTAGGCAAAATGCCCGTCCACACGAGAACCGCACCCTATATATATATATAGTTTTGGATTAAGTCTTTTACCTATTTAATCACAAATAAAATTTGATTTTAATTTAGAAAGATAGTTACCACTCAACTTTTCTTTTAACATTTCATATTGCAGGGTAAACATTTGGATCACTTAAAATTTCGATTTAGTGATCTAGAGTTGGCAACCAATAAATTTTCCAACACATATTGCATTGGATCAGGTGGCTACGGTATGGTATACAAAGCAGAACTAGACCATTTTGACAACATAAGTTCGTTGACGGTTGAAGGGAAGGTTGCAAGTGAATTGTCTAAGAAGCGTAGCACGGTAGCTATTAAACGCATCTTTAGTAGAGTAGACGGGCAAGGAGAAAAGGGGTTCTTTGTAGAAATTGAAATGCTTAGTAACTGTAAGCATCCAAATATAGTTTCTCTTTTAGGCTTCTGCGTTGAAGGACCTGAAATGCTTCTTGTATATGAGTATGCTTCCAACGGAAGCCTTGATGATTATTTGGGGAACATTGATAACATGACTAATCTTACTTGGGCTCAACGTATACAAATATGTATTGATATCGCACATGGATTATTGTATCTCCACAAAAGTATGGAAGGAAAACAAAGCATAATACATCGCGATATTAAGAGTGCAAACATTTTATTGGATGGTAATTGGGTGGCGAAGATTGCTGACTTTGGGCTCTCCAAATTACATCGTACATATCAACAAGGCAGCACCCTCTTTACTAATAATATTGCTGGGACAGAAGTGTACTTGGATCCCGAATATCTGAGTACTGGTAAGTTGAAGACTAAATCTGATATTTACTCCTTTGGAGTAGTTATGTTTGAAATCATGTGTGGGAAGTTAGCATATGATAAAACTTACAACGAGGGGGGGCTTCCATCTGTAGCACGACACTGCTTTAATGAAGGAACATGGGAGAAATTGGTAGATCCAAAAATAAGGGAAGATGATGAAAACGTTTACATGCTGAATGGAAGGGTCAACCAAGATTCTTTGGACACATTTTCAAAAATTGCACATCAGTGTTTGGCAAAAACTCAATTCGAACGTCCAACAATGGAGGTCATTATCGAAGAACTTGAAAAAACGTTAAACTTTCAAGTAAGGATCTTTTTTAAAATGTTATGTCACCCCATCTACAAAATGTTGGGCTAATCATGTATTAAATAAATAGGAAGATTAATTAGTAAGTTTATTATTTATTGTCTCATTTTGAATTAGGTTGGTCAACACAATTAAAATTAGAATAGGATCCTTTGTTTTGAAAAAAAGAACTTTCATTGAAAAAATCAAAGAGTTAGCAATTAAGTTTTGGCCGGCTTCCAAATTCACGTATTATTCTTGTTCTTGTTGTGTGATTACCATTTCATATCTATCACAAAAACATTCCATGTGACCACACACTAGAAAACAAACTCATCCCAAATTTTATGTTCAACTTCTGTATGGTAATGTGGTTTCATTTTTTACTTTATGAGCAGAATAGAATGTTTGGTTGTTAAGTCGATATTCTTTTCATTTTCATGCATGTTTTGATGGATCGTGTAATGGGTCAAAATGGATTATATGACCTACATGTGTTTCGACCATTCGTTATACATATTATTTTTTTTTTTTTTTGGAACGGCAAAATTTATAAAAGCAGACCACTAGCAAGACACTAGCGGCCGCAAAAGCAAAACAGATTACACATGAAAAGACGACCAATCTTCCCAATTAATGGATCGGTCAACACAACGATTAACATACCAAATGAAACTCCAATTTTTAATTTCCGAAAGAACTCTAGTGATCGAAGGAGGTCTTTGATTGAAGGTCGCCTTGTTTCTTTCATCCCAAATGCTCCAAAGCCCGGTGAGGAAAACTACCTTTAAAGCCAAGCTTTTACGTTGAGACATCGTTGGGGCCTTGTGAGCCTTGAGGATATCCGTTACCGAGAATGCCACCACTTGAGGAATGCGGCACCACTGCGCCACTAACTGCCATAAAGTGTCCGAGAAGCTGCATCCAGTGAACACATGTAAAGCTGTTTCCGAGACCTCGCCGCAAAGAACACAGACGTCATTGCCAATCGAGATGTTTCGCCGGATTAAACTGTCCTTGGTGGGCAGCCTATTTAAAATGGATCTCCAAGCCAATATGTTAACCTTGAGAGGAACCGCCCGAGTCCACTCGAACGGAAAAGAGACCTGCGTGTTGTCCTGGGCACGAATCAAAGCCCGCATATTCCGAACAGAGAACGTCCCCTGATTATCTCCAACCCATCTCCAAACGCCATTCGAATCCACCATGAGGTCCTGCAATCTAACTCCGGTCCTGCCAAGGTCCGAGACCGACCTAAAAATAGCCCTCCAAGTGCCCGAAGCAGCCCTGTGCAGCGGAAAAAAAGGAAGAGGCTGGCCAATCTTGTGATGAATACTGACAATCACTTTCCTCCAAAGACGGTTTGGTTCAGTGTGGAGCCTCCAGACCCACTTTGCCAACAGGGCATTGTTAGTATTTCGGAAAGAAGACAGCCCCAGCCCGCCTTCGTTCTTGGGTCTGAGGATATTATCCCTCGAAATCCAGTGAATTTTCTTCCTGTTCTCCGCTCAAATCTCTTTGCCTATTTTCCATTATCTCAAAAAATATATATACAAGTCTATGTTTGACCTATACTATAATTTACATATATGTCCGCTATATTCTCCAAAAATAAATGATTTCAACAAACAATATTTGCTAGTACACCCCGCAGTCGAAATGGGAGGATCTCGTATGTTGAGACTGGATCATAAATTATCAAACAAGACTTTGGGTAATCCCTTTGTGAAGATGTCGACGATTTGATGCCGTTACGGGACGTGGAGTACACGTATCTGACCATGAGCTACTCTTTTCGGAACAAAGAAAATATCCATTTCGATATGTTTCGTTCGTTGATGCTGAACGGGATTACCTGTGAGATATATTTCACTAACATTGTCACAATAAACAATGGAGGCAAGAGCCGGTGGATGGTGCAACTCAAGAAGGAGATTGCGAAGCCAACAAACCTCGGAAACAACATTTGCTACCATTTGTATTCGGCTTCGACACTTCACTGGGACAATGTTGGTTGCCTCTTTGAAGACCACGATAGAAGGTTATCTCCCATGTAAACACAGTAACCGGAAAGTGGACCGATGAGTGCCGGGGCACCCCCCCCCCCCCCATCAGCGTCGGTATCGACGACCAAAGAGGAGACACCTGAAGGGTGTATGTGTAAACCAAAAGATGGCGTACCCTGAATGTAACGAATAACTCTTTTATGAGCATGCATGTGATCGGTGGTTGGGGAGTGCATATGTATACATATCTGTTGCACGACATAGGAGATATCCAGCCTCATAATAGTTAAGTATTGCAAGGCACTGAAGAGTTGTGAATATTCGGTACCACCGTCGGGCAAAGGTGTACGTGCATGAGAGCTTAGCTTCGGTTGAGTGTCCATCGAAATAGACGTTCGCCATGTTTCAATTCGACATACCCGCCTTTTCAATTATTTATTTAGCATATTTTTCTTGAGATAAAAATAAAGAGTTATCGGATCGTGTGACTGCAATACCTAAAAAAAACTGAGCTTGCCAAGTTCCTTTATTGCGAACTCCCAAGATAGATGTTCCATGAACCTGAGCCGAAGAGAGTCGCTGGAGGTAACAAGTATTAAAATGTCCACATATAAAAGAATATAGGCCGACTCGCACCCTTTGCGATAAATAAAAGAGAATGGTCACTTTGACCATTGTTAAAGCCAAGTGTAGTAATGTAATCAGCAAAGCGTTTGTACCACGCCCGTGGGGCTTTTTTGAGGCCATAGATGGACTTCTTGAGCAAGCACACATGGTCAGGAAATGTCGGATCACGAAAACCCATTGGTTGATGCATATAGACCGTTTCGTTTAGATTCCCGTGTAAGAAGGCATCTTGACATCTAATTGGTGAATTGGCCAAGAATTTGAAACGGCCAAGCTGAGAACGGTGCGAATGGTTTCCGGCTAACCACCAGACTAAAGGTTTTTCCGCAATCAATCCCAATCTGTTTGAGAGCACCTATCACAAACTAGCCTAGCTCTATACCATTCAAGTGAGCCATCCACCCGCTTATTATGTCCACAAATCCACATGCTCCGAACAATATTCATTCCCCCTGTTTTTGGTACCAAGTCCCATGTCCTATTCTCAATAAGTGCTCGGAATTCATCATGCATGGCGCTACGCCAATCAGATGAGGATAGGGCTTCGGTTGGTGATTTGAGAAGTGGGGTGGCGGTCGTAGTGGCATTGAGGTTAAGGGACTGTTTCGGTGTGTGGGTACCAGACATCAAGCGGGTGGTCATGGATCATTGTTTGGGTGAGGGAGGGGGAGGGGACGACGAAGGAGGAATGGGTGACGAGGTTGAGCCACTGGATGGTGTGGAAAGCATTGGGCTTAAGGAGGATGAGTTGGACGGAGGAGTTGGAGTGGTTATGATGGGTGACGAAGGTGATGAGGGGTGGGGCGTGTGGACGGGTTGATGGTTGGACTGGGTGGAGGATGGGGTTCACCATCAATCAACATCGCATGGGGATGGAGAAGAATTGATAGGGGCAATGGGTTTAGGCATGCGGAACAAGAATACTGTCTCGTCAAAGAGTACGTGATGGGAAATAATTATTTGTCCTGTTGCGATATTAAAGCATTTGTATCCCCGATGAGAGGAGGGGTACCCGAGAAATATGCATGGGGTAGAATGATGAAAGAGCTTGTGAATGCTGGTGGCGGGAATGAGGGGATATTACAAACATCCGAAAGTTCGTAGATGAGTGTACGATGGTGTTCGGTAATAGAGTTGAGACGTAGGGGAAGAAAATTGTGAGTTTTGGTGGGAAAATATTTAGAAGATAGGTAGCGTGAAGGAGGTCATGATGCCAATAAGAGTGAGGGACCGTCGAGTGAGCTAAAAGTGTTCGAGTTATATTATTAATTGATTGGATTTTGCACTCAGCTTTTCCGTTTTCTGAGAGGAGGTATACAGACAGGAAAAACGAAACAACATCCCATTTTCATCACAAAAACAGTGAAATTAGGAGTTGTTGAATTTGGTATTGTTATCGCATTGGAAGCATTTTATGGATTATTTAAATTGTGCTTTAATTATTTTGACAAAGGTAAGAAAAGTGGTGAATACTTGAGACTTATTTGCTAGGGTTTATGTACAAAGATAATTAGTTTTGTCATCTAAGAACAAGATATAATATCGATAGCCATTCGAAGACGGCACGAGTGAAGTACATAAATCGCTATGGATAATATCAAAAGCACAATTAGTAGATGACATGTATGAATAAAAAGGCAATTTAGTAAATTTGCCCAACACACAAGAACCACAAACAAAAGAAGCATTCGAAGTCTTTTAAAAAGAAGGTAAACTAGTTTTTAATCTATTTAAAACATTGGAGCCAGGATGGCCTAGCGGTGGTACCAAGTATCCTGTGAGATGGCAAAGTGAGCTTGAGGATTGGAGGAAGGCAGGCTTGACGAGAAGGAGAATGGGTAGAGATCGCTTGAGCTATCACATATGAGGAGAGGCGTCCAGGTAGCCAGATCCTTCACAAGAAAACCATACGGATCAAATTCAATATAAATATTGTTGTCGGTAGTAAGCCCGACGAATAAAAATCAAATTTTTGACTAGGT
>JBCNJP010000014.1:16992004-17009105 GCA_039602395.1 Deinandra increscens subsp. villosa
TTATTTGGTATCGTCTAAAAATAACACATAATAGCGGTGACCACTTGAGCTTTGAACGGGTGAGGTCCACAAATCACTATGGATTATATCAAATGGCGAAGTAGTAGACGATAAAGAATCATAAAATGGAAGTTTAATGTGCTTGCCAAACACACATGATTGACATAAATGAGAGTTCAAAGGTTTCGAAACAGAAATAAAATGTTTATTATGCAAAATACGTAACATAGAGTTGCCCGGGTGGCCTAAGCGATGATGCCAAAGGTCTTGAGACATGGCGGCTGACATGATACATAACCTAGGCTAATAATATCTCCTATTTTGAGATAAGATTTTCGATAATAGTTGAGAATTATAAGGGATTAAAACTTTAAGCTTATTTCATTTCTTCATCATCACCGTTGGGCCTCCACCATCTTGTGATGGTGGATGAATATAGATTTACGCTTTTGGAACTAAAATGACGATACGCATTTATTTATCCTTTTTTAATAAAAAGGGTAGTCAATTTACATCAACTTAACAAAAAAGTCTAACGGTTTATTCTTAGTGTTACGTAGCTGATTGATACAAAAATGAATCGTGAAAGGGTGAAACTTAGATTTTTACTCCTTTTAAAAATGTGATTCGCCTCGTGAAAATGTGAAATCGAGTTGAGAATATAAGGGATTAATATTTATCCTAGATATATAAATATATATACTATTAATATGATTTTCCCATTAATAAGACCCTCACTAAATCAACTTACTTTTTTTTGAAAATGCAAGTGCCATAACATGACCATTTAGGCTGAACGTAGTGAGTGTTAACAAGGTAGAATGGCGCCCATAGCACCCAAACATCAGCCTCGGGGGTGATGTAGGGCCAAAATCTGGTTGACTCGTGATAGTTATGGCGTCTCAACCATTTCTCAATCTCAAATCTTATTGGTCCACCTCATCTCCTCCCTCTTTTAAACATCAGCCCTGAGGTTTACACATGTAATGAAAGAGGTCCATAGAGTTGTAAAATTATGGAAAATGTCCCTAACGTTTGTATTACTATAACGAAAAGAGGTCCTCCGTTAATTAGCTCTGTTTTTATTTAACGGGGTTAACTAACGGAAGGACCTCTTTCTTTACACTAATACAAACATTAGGGACATTTTTCATAAGGGTTAATTACGGTTTGCGTCCCTGTGGTTTACCTGAGTCCAAAAGTTGAAAAATTTTCATCTGACACCCTGTGGTTTGCATTTTTGTGCGATTTGAGTCTTTTTTACTAACGGGGTTAAATTTTTCTGTTAACTCAAGGGGTAGTACAGTCAATTTGCACCTAAAGGGCTAGTTTGTAAATTAATAAAATATAAGGAATGTTTTGTAATTTTTACAAAGATTAAAAAAAAACCTAAATATCTATTTTCTCACAAAGTCCACCGCCCACCATGTTCTTACGACACCTTCATCTCTGATCTCTCAATGTCCCCCGCTCCACTTCAACAACCCCTTCATCCTCCTGTAACTTCGTCGCGGTAATCTTCATCGTCGCTGCCATCATATCGCCGCCGTCCAATATCACGACCACCATCAGCACTCCTTGCCGCTACCCATTAAATCGCAACAAGACTCTTCGGTTTTTCTAGATCTTCAGATGCGTTGCAGCGACGGGATAGCCAGAAGAAGTTTGCAGCGGTGGCGGCTGCATTCAATGTCACAGGTCTGGTTCTTAGTCAATGCTTTGTAACATAAATGGGATGGTGGTGAGTGGTGAAGGTGGAGTGGCGGCTTAGGTTTGGTTGTCGGAAATCGTTTACTTTGCTCGTTGTTGCCCGAAACACGGTGGTGGCGGCGGAGGAGGATCACCGGAAACACGGTGGAAAATCACCATCGTTTACAATGGTGATTCGCCCCCAATTTGATTGCTCGTAAACCATACTTCATCTCATCTCATATTTATAACCAAACCACTTTGATTAGTAAAAATGATTCCCCAAAGAATCATATGAAATCTTTGATATGGGATTAGAACTGCAAAATCCCAAATGAATCTTGACATCTAGTTTGGTTTTATTAGTTAAGGAAGATTAATTGATTGATAAGAAAGAGAGAATATAGAAGGACCTGTTGATGAAAACGTAGAAAGATTAATCAATTGGTTTTTTATGGTGGGTGAAAGAGGAATGAAGAAGAAGGGATTTTTTTTTTAATTTTTTAATCTTTAATTTTTTAATCTTTATAAAAATTACAAAAACAATCCTTATATTTTATTAATTTACAAAACTAGCCCTTGACTTAACTGTAAAATTTAACCCCGTTATCCAAAAGGACTCAAATCGCACAAAAATACAAACCACAGGGTATCAGATGAATTTTTTTTTTACTTTTGAACTCAAGTGGCAAAAGATGACAAACCACAAGGACGCAAACCGTAATCAACTCTTTTTCATAATTTAAAACTTTAGGGACCTCTTTCATTACTTGTGTAAACCTCGGGGACCTCTAGTGTAATTTACTAGTAAAGTTTTAAATATAGATTAAAAATATTTTCTATTGTTTAAAATAAACAAAATAAAACAAGAAGATTTAAAATAACATCAACTAAATAATTTAAAACATTGATTCTTTTTTAAAAAAAAAAGAACATTAAAAATAAAAAATAACATTGATTAAAGATATTTAAAATATTGATTAAGTTAAAAAAAGAACGTTCATTAAAGAACTTAAATGAATTGTTTAAAGAAATAAAAAAAACTATATGTAATTACTGAAATTTTAAAAAGGTGCGATCTGCATTTAAGTGTAAAAAGGTTTATTAAATAGATTTCTTAAATTTTTTTAAAAATCATCTTTAAAACATTTTCTCTAACTAGTATTTTATTTTTTACAAACACATTTAAAATTAATTATAAGCCATTTTTATAGAGAAAAAAATATAACAAATTTTGTTATTTTCTTTGAAAAATAAGGTTTGTAGTTTTTTTAAGTATAAATTAATATTTTATTATGAACGCCAAAAAATTAAGAAGGTGAATACTTTCTAAACAAAAAATTATTTTATTTTATTTATAAAGCCAAAAAATATTGAATTATATTTATTGAAGAGTTAAGAAAATGATGCAATAAATAAATAAAAAAAGAGTAAATTACATCAGAGGTCCCTAAGGTTTACACAAGTAACGAAAGAGGTCACTAGAGTTTTAAAATTACGTAAAAGGTCCCTAACGTTTGTATTAGTGTAAAGAAATAAGTCCCTCTTTATATATAACTAGTGGCTCATAATAGTTTTCAAAAGTTTTCAAAACCAAATGGCTCTCAAATAAACCTCACTCAATATATATATATATATATATATATATATATATATATATATATATATATATATAGTGAAAAGTTCATTGTAGACACCCCCATAAGTGTAGACAGGTAGACACCCTTTTTCACCATTAGATCTCTTGATCAAATGGTTGTGATTAATTTTCTTTTTTCTTTTTTTCTTTTTTCTCATTAATTAGAAACTTTCACATGTGAAAAAGAGCTATTTCACATGCGAAAGTGTCTACAATGAACCTCACCCTATATATATATATATATATATATATATATATATAGTCAAAGGTTCATTGTAGACCCCTTTAAAAAGTGTAGACCCATAGACCCCTCTAATCACCATTAGATCATCTAATCTAAGGGTTGAGATTGATTTGCTTAAGTTAATGGAATTTTTAAACTAAATCACGCGGAGGGGCTTTTAGGTAACTTTACATTCTTCGTTTATGATAATTCCCGTCAATCCTCACCTATCTACGATCCGAAAACTTCCAAAGCCCTAACACAGGGATCCGAAAATTAACAAAAACAAGTAATTTTTTCAAGAAAATATGTATGTTTTAAAAGATACCTCAAATTAGTTTTATAAAGCCTAAATTATAAAATATTCATTTACATTACATGTGATGTAAGTTTTGGTAATCAGAATCATGCAATGATAATACCAACAATTTTGAGGAAATCGCCCTGGCTCCTCAATGCCTTTTCATTAATAATGAAGACTTAACTTTTAGAAGTTTGACATCCTATCAAGCCATTTAAAATAGGACCTTAAGACTAAGAACAATAAACAGACTCAAATACAAAACAAAAAGAAAATTGTTTATTATGATCCTAAAACTTTGGCTTGTGTATCGTTATTATCCAATAATAAAATCAATTTAAGTAATAGAGAGAGTAAAAAGTCTATGAAAACTAGAAAACTACATATATATTGCAAGAAAACAGAATTTTACGTAATGGATTTAAGGGACTAGGCTAGCCCTAACCAGGCTCTTTGATCAAGTGTTAGGACTAATAGCAAGTCAGGTGGGGCTGAGATCTTTTGGGGTTGGTCTAGGCCAAGCCTAGGATGGGTCTCAGGCCCAGGTCCGTCACTACATTTTTAATTTTTACAAGTTAGAATGAAAACAACCTGAAGTGCCATTTGCAGCACTGTAGCTGTAAGAGTGCCAACAAGTTGATGTTCCAGTCCCCTACAACCAAGAAATGAGACCTGCCTCAAGAGTCTCCTTCAGCTGATGAAAGACCAGTTATGGTCCTTAATGACTTGCAGTTATTAGCAAACATTACAGCTACACTAGGTGGAAGCTCAAGCAACACTTCAAGATTTGGGCAGTTAGACAAGTCAACAGTGAGTTTTATTCTGAAGTGAGTTATTATTTTCTATAGTGAGTTTTAAAACTGAATGATTTTAAACTCAACATTGAGTCTTATACATAAATTACAATGAGTTTTCCTTCAAAAAAAGCAACTGATGTAGAACATTGTGAGTTTTATAAGTCAAGTTAAAATTACAACTCAAGTTAAAATTAACTGCCGAATTTTATAGAACATTATGAGTTTTATAAGTCAAGTTGAAAACTCACTTTTGAGTTTTAGAAACAGTGAGTTTTAAACATAACAACAAGTTTTAAATACAACATTGAGTTTTATAAAACTCAATGTTATAAAACTCATTGAATTATAAAATATTAAATAGATGATACAGTGAATTTTATTTTGTAGTGAGCTTTATAACTCAGTGTTTTCAGAATCAACGGTGAGTTTTAAATTGAAGTGAGTCTTATACATAAATTGTAATGAGTTTTTTTTTTCAAAGAAGTGAGTCTTATACATAAGTTGAATTATAAAATCTAAAATAGATGGTACATTGAGTTTTATTCTATTATGAGTTTTAAAATTCAATGTTATAATGAGTTTTATAACTCAAGATTTAAAACTCAGCAGTGAGTTTTATAACACAAATGACTTTGCAGTGAGTTGTAATTTGAATCAAATTTACAGTGAGTTCTATGCACAACAGTGAGTTTTATAATTCAATAGTCAGTTTTATGGAACATCGATTTTTATACATAAGAGTGAGTTTTAATCTTCACCCAATTATAATTTTATTGATTTTTGGTTCAAGGAAAAGCATAATATAAAACTCGTTGAGTAATAAAATATTAAATAGATGATACAGTGAAATTTATTGTGTAGTGAGTTTTATAACTTAGTGTTTTCAAAATCAACAGTGAATTTTAAATTGAAGTGAGTCTTATACATAAATTGTAATGAGTTTTTTTTTCAAAGAAGTGAGTGTTATACATAAATTGAATTATAAAACCTTAAATAGATACGTAGATTGAGTTTTATTTTGTTGTCAGTTTTAAAACTCAATATTATAGTGAATTTTATAACTCAAGATTTAAAACTCAGGAGTGAGTTTAATAACACAAGTGACTTTGTAGTGAGTTTTAATTTGAATCAAATTTTCAGTGAGTTTTAACTTGAGTTCACTACTTTTAAATGAGTTTAATTTTTCAGTGAATTTTATACTTAATAGTGAGTTCTATACATAAATTGAATTATAAAATCTTAAATAGATGGTATATTGAGTTTTATTCTGTTATGAGTTTTAAAACTCAATGTTATAGTGAATTTTATAATTCAAGATTTAAAACTCAGCAGTGAGTTTAATAACACAAGTGACTTTGTAGTGAGTTTTAATTTGAATCAAATTTTCAGTGAGTTTTAACTTGAGTTCACTACTTTTAAATGAGTTTAATTTTTCAGTGAGTTTTATCCTTAACAGTGAGTTATATACACAACAATGAGTTTAAAAACTCAATAGTTTAAAACTCAATAGTGAGTTTTAAAACTCAATACTGAGTTTTATAACTCAATACTGAGTTTTAAAACTCAATAGTTAGTTTTATAACTCAATAGTGAGTTTTATGGAACATTGATTTTTATACATAAGAGTGAGTTTTAATCTTCACCCAATTATAATTTTATTGATTTTTGGTTTAAGGAAGAGCATAATATAAAACTCAAGAGTGAGTTTTATACTAAACATGAGTTATAAAAATAAATTCTAATAATATAATTGGGTGGGTGGAGGTGGTTAAATATAATCGTGTTGTGCACTCAACTCATACGGGTGTGTGTTTTCTTTCTTGTATGGTGTTGGTAATACAATTGGGTGGGTGGGATGGTTAAATCTGGGAATACTCCAATAGTGATGTTGCAATACGCTTAATTTTATAAAGGGATGGAGTCTGTTAAGTAAGCATGCAGGCTGAAGAATCTGAGTGTGTGAATATGTGCAGGATATGATGTAGTTGTGGAGGACCAATGCATAAAGTGGTAGGCCTTGGTGGACATCTCAAATGGTACCTGTTTGTCTTGTTTTGGACATTTCCTACACATTGGTATTTCAAATTGAAAAATGTGTACATCGAGGTGGTCCCAAATAGAGTGGTGGGTGGGGTCTTGGAAGAGCTAGTTTATAATAGGAGTTTTATCAAGATAATTGAGACCAATATCACGTTTCATGAAGGGACTCTAACTAAGATACATATTTTGGAGACATTTTCTGGAGGTGTTCATGGATACGGATTTTCAATTATTGCAGTTGTCGAGAGGCTGTGATTAATTTATTGATTGTTTGTTTCATGTGATTAAGTTTGTAGTGAGTTTTATAACTTTAGTAAAATGAGTTTTAAGAATCATGTGATTAAGTTTGTAGTGAATTTTATTATCTTATTGATTAAAGAAAAAGCATATATATCAAATCATCATGTTTAAGACATTTGGTTGTTATTTTTGCATCAAAATGAGTTTTATGACTTCGCAGTGATTTTTAATTGGAACCAAATTGAGTGATTTTTAATTTGAACCAAATTGGCACTGGGTATTAACTTAAGTTTACTACTTTCAAGTGAGTTTTAAAACCCATGTGAGTTTTAAAACTCAAACTCAATTTTACAATTATATGTATATATGTTTTATTAAAACTGAGTTTTACAACTCAAGTGAGTTTTGATATGAGACAATTATTTTTATTAGTTTTTATAATTTTAACCAATTGCAGTGAGTTTTAATACTCTAGTGAGTTTTTATGCCTCAGTTATATTGCTATGTTAGCTTTAAAACTCACAATCATATTTAAAAACTGATAGAATTATATTCAATTGTGAGTTTAAAAGGTGTACTAAAAATTTTAAAACTCACAACCTTTTTTAAAAATACGTAGTCAAATTAAACGCAAATTTGCACTGAATTTTAATTGAAAAAAATCATTTTTAGGCATATGAATTTCCAATATGCTTAATAATTTTAGATTGAATCCAAATTATTATAGCTCAATTGTAATTCTGGAACTATAAAACATTTTATTTTAACCGGCCAACTAAATTTTGAACACTCTCCAGTGAGTTTTAAAATGATTAGTAGAGAGTTCTTTTTAAAACAACTGTAACTTTTAACCCAAATAAGTTTGAACTTTAGATAACATAATTGATACAAACATGATGTAATCGTGACCAAATTCACCAATCTTTCCAGCATATATATATATATATATATATATATAGAGAGAGAGAGAGAGAGAAAGAAATGTTTTTCATTTATGATCTTCTATCTTAACCTCTTGTTCCCTAGCCTTCTTTCCTCCGCCTCTCTTTATTTTTCTTGCCTGAAATGAATTAATCCAACTTTTTACATGAGTTTATAATACTCGCTGCAATTTCAAGCAGTGAGTTTTAGTAAAGGTAATAAAATAATCTATAGTAATAACTAATGTTTAAACTCACCTGACTTTTCTTGTTCATGAGCTTTGTCTATATACTGTTAACAATTTTTCAAATCCAAAAGATGGCAAAACTTCAATGCTGAGATTTCTGTTACTTTTTGAGATTGCTTCTTTTTCCATATCATTAACTGCCTCCATCAAACTTGGTGTAAAATCATCTAAAACTGCTTCATTTTTTTGAAACCATGAGTACATATAATTAATTGACTCTTAAAACACATATAATCAAATTCTAATCACTAGACATTATGTACAGTAGTTGTAGCAAAGGTAATAATATGCGAGTCTTATACAACTTAAGTGAGTTTTAATTAAGTGAGCTTTAATCATGAATAATTATACATGCAAATTTCATCAAATTAACATCCAATCTATGGAACTAGTGAGTTTATCTACAGAAAGCAATGATGAAGTATGAATCAGGATTAGAGGAATTAAAACTCATATTAAAAGCACTCCTAACTTTGAGTTTTTCAATTAAAACTCATTGGAAACTTGAGTTTAGATTTGAAGCCAACTGTGCTGGACTTAAGATTCTAACACAATTTGAGTTTTAAAACTCACTGAAATTGATGTTTAATCTCATAAACCATAAGCACATCTTATGCAACTACTCACTAAACTCATATTAAACTCATAACAAACTCTGGATCATCATCTGAAATTTTAAATTTATTACCATATCCTTAAACTCATAACTATAACAATTCAAACTCACTAAGTTTTTTAAAACTCAGTTATCAATATGACTTAATATCCATTCTCTATCCCAACTTAATCTAGTTCTAGGTCTTTATCTGATTCTGATCAGTAAACATGGTATACAGTTTGTCATATCACAACTCACAAACACAAAACAAATTATTATTAATCTCTTACATTAAAACTCATTCTTCAAACTCAACTCATTGCAAAATCAAAATTAAAATTCACTGTTCATAGCCAGTGTTCACAGCCCCAAATCCTCATTGTTCAAAATTAAAACTCATTTTTTCAAATTAGTTATTAATCTTTCAGTCCTATTACTTTTGTTGAGTTTTAATGTGAATACAAAATAAAAAATTAGAAAGTACACACTAGTGAGTTTTAAAATCATGCTTTAAGATAATACTCATTGAGTTTTAATCAAGCTCGTAATCTAAATAACTCACTGAGTTTTTAAAACTCATGTTACGAACTAACATTTCAAACTCATTTAGTTGTATAAAACTCACAATAGATTCTAAATCTTATATTAAAACTCACTTTTCTAAACTGTATTCTAATTACTCAATGCAAACTTGAATATATGGCTTTTTAAAACTCACCAAGGATTTAAAACTCACTATACTACTCACCAAGGATTTAAAACTCACTATACTTGAATAATAAAACATATATTATTGATATTCATGTTAAGATTACAATAAAACTCACTACAAACATTAGGTAAACTTTAAACTCACTTCAATAAAACTCACTATTTAAAATAATAGCAATACTTTAATTAAAACTCACTGAACAAGCAATGAACAAGAAACATAATCTAGATTCAAAAGTAGGTCAAAAGTGAGTTTTTACAACTAACTGAGTTTTAATTAAGTGAGTCTTAATCAAGTAAAAGGAAAACTAACCTCTCAAGCATTTCATCGAACATATGGGGAGCATAAAGTTTCTTTAGATGAGAAAATCCTAAATCAATCACTTACATATACACTTTTGATGTCAAGGTTTATTGTTATTGCAAGTATGAGGTGGATTCCATAATTAGTATGATTAAAGCATGGAGAATCACAAAACTGCAACAGTGAATTTTTTATATCCATTCAGAGCAAATTATCACCGATTTGATTGCTTAAACTCTTACTAGAATTCATGGTGGTTGTGAGTTTTGATTTTGAGACGTGTGCCAACGAAGGTGAGGAATATAATACAGAAAGACAAATCATTCTGATTGGAGTAAAATGGAAAATCGATTAACCAGAGCGAGGCTTCTGGTAAAACACACCTAGGGATCAAATCCAACAAAATTGATATACAGAAAGAGAGATACTCGCAACCGGAATTATGAGACGATGAATTTGAAAAAAAGCTTTTGATTACCTTTTCCAATCTTCGAATCTTTAATTCTACGCATTTCTGAATATGTTTTTTGATCAGAATCTATGCGACGGTGGTTCTCAAGTACGTGCTTGTGATCGACTCTCCGGTTGTACTCCGGTGGATTTGGCGTTTCTAGGTTCTCCGATCAGATCTCTAAAATGAAGGAGACGATCTTTAAAATAAAGGAGACAGAGAATTTGGGTGGTGTGACGATCGTACCCTTGATGTAAAAGAATAGCGTGTTCAAGATCTGACGGTTAAAACAAGGGTCTACGGGTCTACACTTTTTAAGGGGTCTACAATGAACCCTCCCCTATATATATATATATATATATATATATATATATATATATATAGGGTGAGGTTCATTGTAGACCCCTTAAAAAGTGTAGACCTCATAGAGCCCCCTATATTGTTCTATAAAACTTACTAAAAATTATAAAACTCATTGATGTTGGTTTGGTTTTTTTATGCGATTACTTTTTAAAAATTAAAAAAAAACCTAGAAAGTTGTTGGAGACAATGAAATATAATTATTGTTAAAAAAATATATTATTCTATAAAACTCACTAAAAATTATAAAACTCATTGCTGAGTTTTAAAACTCGCTGTTTTGTTTAAAAGTCACTACAACTTTAAAAATCGATGTTCTCTAAAACTCATTGAAAATAATAAACTCACTACAAATTATAAAACTCACTCTTAAGATTAAAACTCACTGTTGTGTTTAAAACTCATTGTTTTTAAAACTCATTGTTTTTAAAACTCACTACAACTTAAAAAATCGATGTTCTATAAAACTCACTAAAATTTATAATTTCAAATTAAGAAAATAAAAAATAAAAAAAACTAAAAAACATAAGAAATAAACCCTAAATTAAAATATTAAGATAGAAATATGACAAAATAAAAAATAAAAATAAAGACCAAATTCAACAACTATGAGTTTTATAGAACAATAAAGGGGTCTACGGGGTCTACACTTTTTAAGGGGTCTACAATGAATATTTGAATATATATATATATATAGGCAAAAGTTCATTGTAGACCCCCTTAAAAAGTGTAGACCCGTAGACCCCCTATATTGTTCTATAAAACTCACTAAAAATTATAAAACTCATTGCTTTTAAATTTTGTTTTTTTATTTTTTTATTTTTATTTTATATTCTTTTATGTGACAAATTTTTAAAAACCAAAAAGAAAACCTGAAAAGTTGTTCGAGACATTGAAATATAATTGTTCTATAAAACTCACTAAAAATTATAAAACTCAGTGCTAAGTTTTAAAACTCACTGTTGTGTTTAAACTCACTACAACTTTAAAAATTGATGTTCTATAGAACTCAATGAAAATATAAAACTAACTACAAATGATAAAACTCACTATTAAGTTTAAAACTCAGTGTTGTGTTTAAAACTCATTGTTTTTAAAACTCAGTGTTGTGTTTAAAACTCATTGTTTTTAAAACTCAGTGCAACTTTAAAAATCATCGTTCTATAAAACTCACTGAAAATTGTAATCTCAAATTAAAAAAAATAAAAATAAAAAAACTAAAAACATTAGAAATAAACCCTAAATTAAACTACAAAGATAGAAATATGACATATTAAAATTAACAAACAAAAATTAAGATTAAAATGATTATATAGTGTCCAATAATTTTTTTAACAACAATTATATTTCAATGTTTCCAACAACTTTCTAGGTTTTCTTTTTGTTTTTTAAAAACTTATCGCATAAAAAAATACAAAATAAAAGTAAAAAAAAAAAACCAAGTTCAACAGCACTGAGTTTTATAGAATAATATAGGGGTCTATGGGTCTACACTTTTTAAAGGGGTCTACAATGAACCTCACCCTATATATATATATATATATATATATATATATATATATATATATATAGGGTTAGGTTCAAATGAGAACTTTTTCTTTTGAGAACTTTTAGAATCATTCTGAGCCACTAATTTTCAGGGGGGAAGCATTCAAATTCATGGGGGGGGGGGGGGGGGGGGGGGGGAGGATTTCCTTATATATAACTTGTGGCTTAAAATGGTTCTCAAAAGTTCTCAAAAGCAATTGGTTCTCAAATGATCTTCTCCCTATATATATATATATATATATATATATATATATATATATATATATATATATATAGTGGGGAAGGTTAAAATGGAAACCCTCTTGAGCGGAGGAAACTGTGAAACCTCTTCAAAAACGGGGTAAAAAGTTGATTTTTTTCTCAAATTTTTATGATGATTCTTTAGAATATAGACTATTGTTAATTGGAAAAAAGAAATCAAAAAGACGCCTAACAGATTTTTTTTAAATATCAAAAAAGTAAATGTTACATATGTAACATTTACTGTATTTATAAACAGCAAAATGTTACATACGTTACAAGACATTTTTTTATATTTAAAAAAATTACTTGCCGTTTTTTTTTTCCACATAAGGGTAACTTATAACCTAAGAAAACACCAGAAAAAAAAAACATATTTTTTACCCCAATTTGACCCCAATTAGAAAGTGATTCCACGGTTTCCTCCACTTAAGAGGGTTTCAATTTTACCAATTAGAAAGAGGGTTTCCACGGTTTCCTCCACTCAAGAGGGTTTCAATATATATATATATATATATATATATATATATATAGGGTTGGGGTAATTTGGAACCCACGTTAAGTTGAGGAAACTTTGGAACCTCGTAAAAAACGAGGTTAAAAAAACTTTTTTTTTCTCAATTTTTTTAGGGTGGTTATTTAGGTTATAGACTACTCTTATATGAAAAAAAAAACTAAAAAAAACGCTTAGTAGATTTTTTTAAAAAATCTCAAAAAAAGTTGTTACATATGTAACTTTCATGTGTAAACTGTATATATATGCGTTTACACATGAAAATTACATATGTAACCACTCTTTTTGTTACAAATTTGGTACCCTCCACTCAAGAGGTTCCAATTTACCTTTTCCATATATATATATATATATATATATATATATATATATAGGGTTAGGTTCAAATGAGAACTTTTTTTTAAGAACTTTTGAGAACCAATTTGAGCCACTAATTTTGAGGGGGGAGCATTCAAATTCATAGAGGGAGGGGGGGGGGGGGGGGAGATTTCCTTATATATAACTTGTGGCTCAGAATGGTTCTCAAAAGTTCTCAAACCCAATTGGTTCTCAAATGATCATCTCCCTATATATATATATAGGGGAATAATCAAATAAAAAAAGATGTTATTGCGAAAACATGAAAATAAATATTAAAACCTCTATAACTTCTTTATACGTTAATATTTTTTTGAAAAATGTACACTAAAAGTCTTTGAATTATGTCACCTTTAATTTAAAAAAAATCAAACTGTTAATTTTTTTTTCCAGTATTGAAGATAACAAAATTATAAGATTTATGGTGCAATTTTTTATCAAAATTATTTACGTATGAAAAATTATAGATGTTTTAATATTATTGCACATTTACAATAATATTTTTTTATTGCACGTGTGCAATTAAAAAAACTAAAGATAACAGAATTATAAGATTTATAGTGTAATTTTTTATAAAAAAAACATTGATTTTTTTTTTAATTTTCTCCAGAACTAAAGATAACAGAACTATAAGATTTATGGTGTAATTTTTTATAAAAAAAATTAACGTATGAAAAAGTTGTAAAGGTTTTAATATTATTGCACATGTGCAATTAAAAAAACTTGTTTTTTTTCAGAACTAAGAATAACATAATTCTAAGTATTTTGGTGCAAATTTTTTTTTTTAAAATATTAACGTAAGAAAAAATTATAGAGGTTTTAATATTTGTTTTCGTGTTTTCGCAATAAAAGCTATTTTCACAGGATCTTTACCCTATATATACGTGTGCGGGGGGGGGGGGGGAATCATTAGGGAGCACACAAAAAACGGGGAACCGGAGAACTTTTCTAAATTTACCGTTATCTTTTAATAAAAATCATATTTTTTTAACGGCAAATTTGGATCACTGACGGGGACATTACACCACCCACCCGATCATCTCCAATCCCCATCAGGAGGAAACTCACCACTTGTGAGAAAACCCCCTGACCCAATATGTAACCCCTATTTTTTTATTATTATTTTTGTTACAATTGAGACTTGAACCCAAGACCCCATGATTAGAGGCCATACACCTTTTTCACTAGACTAAGCTAGTGGGTGTATAAAAAAACCCATATTTTTATGTTGTTTAGTTTTGGATATGATCATTTAATATTATTTTACATGTAACTATTGCATTCCATATGTGAAACTTGGAAAATAGATTGTTTCTCCAGTTTCCCATTTTTATGTGTTATATAGAAGAAAAAATGAGGAGCCAATCTATTTCTATGTTTCACACATAGTCACATGGTTTGCTGACCTTGCCATGAACTCCGTTCCGGATCGAACGAACCGGATCGCGATTTGAACGCGAATTTGGTTCGGTCCAGTTCGCGAATTGAATCCTAAAATCAACAAACCCAATTTCGAATTGAATCATTCCAAATTGATATCGATTCGCGAATTAAACAAATTTGGTACGCGATTACAGTTTATTTGGATCACAAATTGAATTTAGTTGAGTGGAATTTGGAAAGTTGGTATCGCTGATTCTATCTAATCGTACTCTCAATCTCTCACGTACAGTTTCTAATTCGGTAATCATAAAACCTAAGTCCAAACTTCTGCCTTCTCAATCTCGATTTCATATTTAATATTTCAATTTCTCTTCAATCAATCATGGTTTTTGAGAAGGGTGTAATTTTCCTAGTTTTTTTATGTTTTTGTTTTGCGGTACATTTATGTTTTAAGTTTACTTTTATTAAGAAAATCTTTTGTACTTTGAATTTGAAGTTTGAAATTTAAAGTAACTTATGATTTATGAAATTTGATGTAGATTTGTAGATAAATAGCATAACATTATATGGTACACCATACCACATAATATGGTACATCGTACTGGAGCGAACTGAAATAAGCTTACCCCCTAGCGTACTAAATTTTAGAGACCTAACGAATTGCAATCCGGTACCACGCTCTCGTACAACTTCGAACCGCGAACCATGTGACTACGGATTCATATATGAAATATGATAGTTTACATGTAAAATAACATTAGTTCATCATCTCTAAAATAAACAACATAAATTTTTAATTTTTTGTTATTAATAATGAATTTGATGGCGGGCTGCTCAAGGACAACCCAGACTCGGGCCCGGACCGGTTTTGGGATGCCTCCACCCAATCGGCCCATTAGGGTTATTTTTAATTATGTTTTGTTTCTTGTCCTGCAAGTGTTCTATTCCTATTTAAACTCTTAATTATTGTCTTTTGAACTTGGTTAAAGATTTTGATAATAAAGTATTTACTTTGGAGGGTTTATCCAAGTGTTTTCTAGAAGCCGGTTTTGGCATCTAGGGTTTCTAGCACCAGGTTTTGGGCTAGGTTTTCGTTCCTTGACATAGATCAAGGGTTTTCTATACCATCACGCTATCAAGTGGCATCAGAGCCATGGATCGGAGGAACCATAGTGATCATCGACGTAGATTCGCCGCCGGAGGCAACGCCGACTATCACCGTGACCCCCGAGATGTAGAAGAAATTGAAAGGTTGCAACAAGTTTGTGAACCGGAGTTGTGTCCATTCTATGAAGGCACACCTAGATACGATGACGACGGGATTATACCCGACGTGGAAGAGTGTTTGCGTATACAAAAGTTTCTTGGTTGGTTTACCAATCAAGATGACGGAGACGGTAAACGTAAAGAACAGGGCTCCTCAACATTTACTCTGGGTAAGTTGAATAATTTTTTGCAGCTAGATGAATTTGTTAACAGCCGTAAGACGTGGATTTTAGGCGATAATAACGATATGGAAAAAAAGAAATTCCTATCATTGTGTGAATTTAAAAGGGAAGGAGTAATTCCAATGTCGAGAAGCCTAGGTATCTTGGATTGCCAAATATTTGTTATTAAATTAATAGATATGGAATTGAGTTGGGATTCAATTTCCGTCGCATTTGGCGCAAGAGTATTATGCCGATGGATATTGAAAATTCCTAAAGATAAGGGATTTCAAATTTTGGGGATAAGTAAAGTTGGCCCATTAATAGATATATATTGGAGAAATCCTTATAATTGTTCAAGTTGTTATGTTAGAAATATTCATATGTTTTGTAAAGTATGGTTCCTCGTTACACATGAGTTTAAGAAAAAAGGAGTTGATCTTTTTGACGTTTTCAAGACTCGAGGGCAAGTCTCTTTCGAAGAGGGGGAGAGGGAGACGGAAGTGGGAAGACCCGGTAACCCAATAGACCCGGGACCCGCCGGTCCAAATGGTATGTACTTAAAGCCGTCTGAGACAACCCGTAATGTTCCGTTTGATCCCGGGGGTCCTGATCCAACAATGAAACTCGAGGACGAGTTTTTCGAAGAGAGGGAGAATGATGGCGGGCTGCTCAAGGACAACCCAGACTCGGGCCCGGACCGGTTTTGGGATGCCTCCACCCAATCGGCACATTAGGGTTATTTTTAATTATGTTTTGTTTCTTGTCCTGCAAGTGTTCTATTCCTATTTAAACTCTTAATTATTGTCTTTTGAACTTGGTTAAGATTTTGATAATAAAGTTTCTTGCTTGGAGGGTTTATCCAAGGTTTCTAGGGCCGGCTTTGGCACTAGGGTTCTTTTCTTGACATAGATCAAGGTTTACTTACCATCACGCTATCAGAATTTTAATTAAACTTCTCGGTTTCTCGTTTTTTAGACGTTCTCCAATGAACCTCCCCGTATATATATATAGTTGTGGATTAAGTCTTTTATCTATTTAATTACAAAGAAAATTTGTTTTTGATTTAGAAAGATAGCTACCACTCAACTTTTCTTTTAATTTTTAATAT
>JBCNJP010000014.1:17009605-17172105 GCA_039602395.1 Deinandra increscens subsp. villosa
TAACAAGGTCAATAATCAAGAAAAACATTTAAATGAATGGTTGGAATATTAATTCGCTTTCATCAAAACTCATCCAACAATCTTAAATTACATATTTTATTAATAAAATTATTTATATTGTTAAATTATTAGAATAAAATGAACGTAAATGAAAAATAAATGAACACACATTCACGAACATAAATGAACGAACGAGACATTTGTTCATGTTCGTTCATTTAATTAAATGAACGAAAAATTATGTTCGTGTTCGTTCAATTATTAAATAAACGAACATAAACAAACTTCTCGCCGAACGGTTCACGAACTGTTCACTGAACGTTCGGTACGTTTACAGGCCTACGGAGTAATAATTCTAGTTAAATACATCCTTAATTATTCTTCAAGTGACCATAGTGAAAGATATTTTTATATTCATTATAGAAAGTTGAAATTAGTGGTGTGAATAAATCACATGAATTTTTTTTTTAACGGCAGATGCATTAAAACGGGCCAAAACCCCTAGCAAGACGCTAGGGGCGCCAAAGAAGAAACATTACACGGAAAAAGAGCACCAATCTTTTCAAGAGGTAGATTGGTGATTACAACGGTTAACGTACCAAGTAAAACTCCAATTTTTAATTTCTAAAAGCACCCTATCAACGGACGGGACACGATGATCAAATATCGCCTTGTTTCTCTCATTCCATAAGCACCAACAGCCCGTTAAAAAGATCAAATTAATCGCCGTGTATCTTGGGTGATTCACCCGCAGCCCGGAATGGAAGTTTGCCACATCTTTAATAGAGAAAAAGAAGACCGGAGGGATTTTACACCACTGCGCCACCAGTTGCCAAACCGTATCCGTAAAGGAGCACGAAGTAAATAAATGGTCCACCGTCTCCGAACACGAATGGCATAAAATGCAGTTTGGCGGATTCGCAATAATGTTGCGTCTACATAGAGCATCATATGTAGGAAGCCGACTAAGAATTGCCCTCCACATCACCAAATTGACTTTGAGGGGGGCCTTTTTGCTCCATGTGAAATCGAAGTCTTCTTAACTGTTGGAATAAGCTGCCAACAATCTTCTAAGAGATTTAACAGTGAACTTACCCTCCTTTTCTTCCTTCCATTTGATGACACCATTAGCATATATAAGGTGGTCTTGTAAATTGATTCCCACTTTTTCAATTTCCTCACAACTCTTATTCACCGCCTTCCATACTCCTCCCACGTAAGGATTGACCGGAATGAGCGTAAAGTGACGTCGGTTCACGTGAATGGCATCGATAACCCTACGCCACAATCTACTTGGTTCGGTATTATACCGCCAAAACCATTTAGCAAGGAGGCTAATGTTAGAGTATTCAAGCGGTTCGATGCCCAAGCCCCCTTTCTCTTTAGGTTTCAAAATATTTTGGCGAGCAACCCAGTGTATCTTTTTTTGATTATCACTGCCTCCCCACAAGAAGTTGCAACGTATTCTTTCTAAAACTTCCAGTACCTTTTTTGACGCCCGGTATAAGGAGAAGTAGTAAGTCGGGAGAGCGTTTAGAACCGACTTAATGAGCACCAAACGACCGCCCATAGATAAGCTTTTAATTTTCCAACCCGAGAGCCGTTTTTGAAACGTATCAATGACTTTCTTCCATAAATCACATGAATTGAATATATAACAACTCAAACTTACGATATAATTTATGGTTAGAGTTTAGTATAAACGACATATTAGGGTCAGCCTGGCTCGTTCACAGGTTATATATATATAACTTACGAAGCTAAAGTTACAGATTGTACATAAATGTTGTGTTAAGGTTAGTTTGTAAAAAAGCAAATGTGATCTCTGTAAATTAGCAAGAGATTTAATTAAAATACAGTGCAACAAAGGGTGATACCCACAGAATAAGCATATAATCTATGAAAAACAAACATCCAAAAGCTACACAACACCAAACGATAAAAAAAGTGATGATGCTAGCTAGCCAGAGACAATAGATCAAACATGTCATATATATATATATATATATATATATATATATATATATATATATATATATATATATATATATAGGGTGAGGTTCATTGTAGACACTTTCACATGTGAAATAGCTCTTTTTCACATGTGAAATGCTCTGAACAATTAGAAAAAGGAAAAAAAGGAAAAAATGAAATTAATCACAACCACTAGATCAAGATATCTAATGGTGAAAAAGGGTGTCTACATGTCTACACTTATGAGGGTGTCTACAATGAACTTTTCACTATATATATATATATATATATATATATATATATATATATATATATATATATGGAAATGATTATATAGAAATTCTCTTGCTTTATTAGAATCTCACGAGAATCGAGCTCAAACGAATTGGACTCTGATTTAGTTCATTCTAGATGTGTTTGAACCGGCTCGTCGACCTTAACTAGCTGGTATATTTAGAGTTTAGCTTTCAGTATTTAGTTTTAAGATTTAAGGTTTAAGATTTAAGGTTCGACGAACCACTTTTACGATTATCACAAAACAAGTGAGTTTTTAATTAAATTCACTCTTTATTTTATATGTGAGTCTATAGAGAGGGAAATAAATAAAACCTACCATATTTTAAGAAAACTAATAACATAATTTGTAATTAATTTTATATTTTATTTGTTATAAGGGTATATATGTTAGTAAAATTTCACCTAATTATATGTTTTAGTTAAGAATATATTTATTCTCTCACATATCTCGATCACTCTATATATCCTAATGCAAGTTGTTATTTCGATGTCTTTAAGGGGACATCATATAGAAACGCGATGTACTCATTAATCAAATGTTAATTATATGGTTATGATTTTAAATTTTTAATAAATACGGTATATGTGGTGACTTTAAGGGTAAAATAGGTGTAGAGTAAAGACCTGTATTTCTTTTTATATATGCTTCTGATTGCATTAAAAAATAAAAATGAATTATCTTCCATGTCTACATCCTTCTTCCTTAATTCGATCTCTCTTCCACGCTCTTCGTGAGTGGCTTCAAAAACCATTGATTAATATTATTCCAAAAATAACAACTTGTAAACAATGTTCTAAGGGGTAGTGTCCAAACTAGATATTTAGTGACATTAATACTAAATATTCATGTCAGTTACGAAAAATTTGATATTTATGTTAATTCCTCGATCATGAATCTTCACTAGACCAACACTAATTAAAGATTGATTCTCCGGCCCACTCTTGAAATATGATCAAACAATAATAACAATATAATCATTTAATTCCAAACCAAATAATATCTTTTAGATTACTACCACATAACATCTCTTTTAGTCACATAACTTTCATGCAGATCACACCAGCTACTTGAAAACTGGACGTTTTCCTAAGCAGCTAAGCAAACACCATCAAATTTCTTTAATCTTTCGATAGCAATCCCACATCATCTCATTGTCACCCATGAAAACCATATTCCCACCATCCCTAAGTTGATCATAATTGATTGTAACAAATCTTTGATCACCTGCCTGATGAAAGATGTGATCATTATGGTGATCATAATTCAAATTTGAGCATCCTTTTTGTTTTTTGTTTCTCAATTGATCAAAACTAATGTGATCATCCCACTTAGCCTTGCACATAGGTGCACTCCTGTTGTAACCCAAGGAACCCATTGTTATAGCAATTTCCTCCCAAAGAACATCTTCCATAAACCCACCTAATTTCCCAAATCTTGTTTCCATGCTACTTCTTACTTGTATTAGATGTGTGGTCTCATCTTCTCCCCAATCAGGGGCAACGAGTTGGAAGTCATCATTTGTCAATTCGTTCTTGGTTAGTTTCTGCAAGGCTTCCATTAAGGCCGCATGTCGATACTCCATCCTTGCTCGTTCGTTTGATCGAAACTCTCTCTCTTGTTCTAACCTTGCAGCCTCTTCTTTCCTCCATTGTCTTTCTTTTGAAATTCTTTCATTTTCTTTCTCTTCTATTGCATTCATCACTTTCTCCATCCATCTGTCTTGTTTCTCCATAAGCGCGTTCATCTTTGTTTCGATAGAGTCCGTTATCGCGATCTTGGTCTTCCAATGCTTCTTCCCCAGCGTTATCTTGTTACTCGTTTTGTGGACGAGATAGTTATCTTCCGCAAACGGAGGTGATGTCGCATTAGCGGCCGAAATCGGGATACCATTGGTTTTGGTATGGGTGCTTGTTTCACCTGAGATTGCTTCTAGTTGGTGAAAAAACCGGTAATGTTTCTTGTCTTGTCTTCCAGCTTTCCCTTCTCTAATCTTCTTGTAGTACTTGACCAAGTTCTCAAATTTATCACTGCATTTTTTTCCACTTCTTTTGTACCCATGTTCCGTACACATGAGCCTGAAAATTAAACAACAAAATGAACTTAGTACAGTACTAACTTTGAAACTATTAGCTGAACTGAAGTATTAACAACTTTCATGATGAACAAGATCTAAAGGTGGAGACTTTTAGCCTCTTTTCAGGCTGATCTATTTCTTGATTCAGCAGAAGGAAGTCAAAAGTTTGTCTAGAATAGTTTCCAAGAAAGCAATTAAAATTAGGGCAAAAGTTAGGGCAGCTATATATTTCCAATAAATTGAAAAGAATTAAAACTAAGAGAAGTAATTAAAACCCTTCAAGCATAACATCATAGGTTTTGAAGTGAACCTTATATTTTAACCATAAAAGGGTAAACTTTTGATTTTAGATATTGCAATAGTATACAAGATGGAAGGAAAGAAGAATGAAATGATGTGAAAAGTTTGTCCACTTTTCAGAATAGTTTCCAAGAAAGCTGTTAAAACTTAATTAAGAAAACTAATTAAACCCTTCAAGCACTATCACAGTTTTGAGGTGATATAAACTAGTTTATAACAAGGAAAGTTAATGATCAATTAGATTGGTTAGAAAGGTATGGATTTAGGGTTCTTTGATCTAAAGAAACCCTAACTGTGTAAACTAAAACTCATCCATACCTATGTTGAGTTATTTTTATATATGTGAAGACAATCCCAAATTCCAGATCTAAAACCAAAAGTGGAAAAAAAAAAGCACAAAATTGAAGTGTAAGATGTTGAGATGAAGAAAGAAATAGTACATGGAAACTTCATCCCACAAATGACCCTTGTGATTAGCTTCTTTGAACTTAGAATCAAGACTTGCTCTAATGTCAAGAAGTGCTAGGGTTTCTTCTTTTGTCCATCTTCCACCAACCTCCATATCTAAACCACCACCAACACCGCTACCGCTGCCACTGTCACCGCCGCTAAGACCGGAAGTTGATGACCCCATACCCATTGTTGAATCAGATCCAAATGGATTAACACCACCTCCTCCTCCTCCTAACATCACCATGGCATAGTGGAGATCATGAGGAGGAGGTTGAGGTATGGAAGGGAAGACCAGATCCATCATTCCATAGTTTTCCTCCATCTCAATCTTAAATTTTCAAATTCTTAATTAAATTCTATCTTTTTGATCAATAGCTAGTTTTTCATAGGACAAGGAAGAATTGAATTGAAGTTGATCTTGCATTCACAAGAAAAAGGTAGAATATGAGTATGTTAGAATTATGAGGTTGGACCCATGTTGTGTTTGTTATTAAAGAAAGAATATTTGATATAATATTTGCATACCCTAGCTAGATGAATAATAGTAGAGATAGTAGAGACAAGATGTGTACAGTATAACAATATGTAAGTCACCTAAATACGTTATACTTTAAATGTATCATGTATTCATGTCACATGCATATCTCTCTCTATCTATCTCTATCTGAGGAAAGAGAAGGGAAATTATGAGACAGAAGCACAGACTGGTAAAAGTACGCGTTCCTGTGAAAGACAAATGTTGAAAGGTGAACACGTAAAATGATCCTTGTTTTTCTCGAAGACAAACTAAATAGTAAAATACTCCCTACACATTTGTTTTAATTAGCGCTAGACTTAAACCCCACCTACGTACGTATCCTTAAAAGTAAAATCACCAAAATGTGTATCCTTAAAAGTAAAATCATCAAAATGATTGAGTGGTCTGTCACTAATTCAAATTTATGATTCAGAAAAAAAAAAACTACCAAAATCGTCAAAATGTGTATCCTTAAAACTAAAATCACCAAAATGATCAAGTGGTGTTAGTGATCTGTCAGTGATTTAAATTTACGATTCGAAAAAAAAACCCATCTTCGTAAGACTTAACATATTCAAAAAGAACTATTTTGGTCACGTCAAATAACTTGAAAAAATACATGGGTTCCACCAAAAACAATAGGCTAGATTTTCAGCTGAAGTCTAGACAAACACCATCACCATCCGGCTACCCAGGGTTACATTTGACAAACATAATATCCACGACAGAGGTATTCCCTGACTTTGTCCGTGTCAACAAACAATTTCGAGGACTAATAGAAATACCTCGAACGGAGCCACAATTTGTTCAACGAACAACAATGTGTTGCAGTGGGCGTTATTTACGTCTTACACAACAACCCCTTAAAGGAAGGGCCAAGAAAGGGGGGCAACGGGTAGGAGAAATGGAGGTTTAAGAGATAGAGCTTATGACAAAAGAGAGATAGAAGAACTCAGATTCCAAATGAACAAATTCAAACTTGAAAAGGATCTTTCTGATTCTCCCGTTAAATGACAGTGTCGGTAACTAAGACCGTTCTATTAAACCGTCCCCGAAAAAAATCTACCATCAACTGAAGTAAAACCGGGTGACTCAAGGATCGAATCCACGACCTCATGACCACTCTGTCTTCTATCATCAGCGGATGACCGTTGAGACAAGTCTCAAGGTCAGCTTACGTCTTTTGTGTGCTAGATTTCACCCCGCATCTTTTGAAAGCTAGATTTTAGTTGACATCTTTCGGATGCTAGATTTCAGCCGATAACTTTTTAAATGCTAGATTTTAGCTAGCTGACATAGTTTAGATGCTAGCTAGAAACCTTGATGCTGAAATCTAGCTTGCTAAGCTTATATAGTGTTTTCTGATGAGTTGCATATAGATTTTCTTTAAACAATATAGATTTTCTAAGATAATTACATCATGATATACATTTTACGGAATCTAAATACGAACATTCTAATCATAAAATACACCATTTAACCAATTAACTATTAAGATGTCTATTAAGACGGTTACTTTTAGATATGTTTGTCTTAAAATTAAGTGGACAAAAAGTGAAATGTAAATTTGAATTAAAAGGATCGGAATATGATAAAATATTAATTTAATAATTTTCCCCATCCTTTAAAAGCGTCCCTTCTCTTCTAGTAATCAACCCTTTTTCCTCATATTCCATATTAAAGTTTTTTTTTTTATAAAGTTTGAAGATAAATTCATAAGTACATATATGTTTATTGGATAGTTGTTCATATATATATAGAATTTACAAGACCTGTGAATAACTCACAGAAAATCTTCAGTGGTCCAGAATTCTTTACTCGTGTTCCAAGATCAACAGTTTTGGATTTTCTACAATCTTTGAGTGTTTGTGATAGTTTTTCCTGCCAAGTCATATCAAATCAATAATGTCGATCAATAAATAGCTTTTTGTCTTAGGAAAGAAAATATTTTTATTTAGACTCATGAAGAAGTTATATGTTCTTCACTTCTTTGTATCTTGGCTTGATGAATTTTTTTTTTGAGTGAGTAGTAATTTAATAGTAGAAGTAGCTGAAGCATTAACCAATAAGATTGAAGAAGTTATATGTTCTTTGTATCTTGGCTTGATGAATTTTTTTTGGGTGAGTAGTAATTTAATAGTAGAAATAACAGAGGTATTAACCAATAAGATTGTGTTAAGTAGGAAAAAACAAAAAGTAGAATGCTAGTAAAAGTGGTGAAGGAATATAGAGAAAGTAGTAAAAAAAATTATTTTATTTTTTAAAAAGGTAACTTATAAATAAATAAAACATTTAATTTAAATTAAAATAACACCATTATATTAAATAGTAACTACAACTTAATAAAAAAAACATAGAACGTTCAAGCAAAAAAAAAAAACGTTCAAATAAAAAACCGACTAATGTCACATTCCAATTATATTTCGCCGCTATCTTGCGTTTTTTTTGCAAGTTTGATGGCCAAATATGACCCATGCACATGGTCATGCGGTTTTGTAAATATTTTGACATCTCGGTTGAATTGTTCTTGTTCGACTATCGTCTTTTGTGTCTCCATCATCTCGGTCACTGACCTTTCTCGTGCGATTCACATGGCCCTAATCTCAGCCGCTCCTTTTTTTCCTCGGTATCCACCACTCTCGTCACCTTGAAATCTTTCACCGCCTCAACCAAACTTGCACTAGTCGACCGTGTTGGTGTTGAGCCCTCGTTTTGTGTCTCCATCATCTCGGTCACCGACCTTGCTTGACGTTGATTCGACCGATCTTTTTTTTACGAGTCGATCGTGTTGGTGTTGAGCCCTCGTTTAAGTCGGGTAAATTTGCATTAAAAGGTCCCTCGTTTGAACTTAAAAATTGTCTCGACTGCGAACTCTTTGTCCTTTTGTACGACTCCTCGATCCTTCCACCCGCTCTCGGAACGAGCGACCATTTCAAATGGTCTTTCATCACTTCCCAAGCTTCAATGTTCAAAAATCCCTTCTTCTCGTAGAGTTTTTTATACTCTTTCATCGCATTGTTCATCAAATCTGCATGCGATGTACCACTAGCTCGTACATGATTAAAAAAAATAGAAAAAGTTAAAGTAATTATATGAATTAAAAATATAAAAAATTTAAGTAAAAAATTAGGAAAAAGTAAATATTATACCATTTGTTGGTAAAGAAAACTGAAGTTGTTAACATTCGTAAGCATCTTGTCCCATTTAGAGTTGAATTGATGGGTGCTTCTACCCGTTCCATAAAGTTGCTTGTTGAAATGTTCAAGCACTTAGATCCAAAAACGATCGGACTTTTGTTGATTACCAATTATCTTATCTTAACTAAGATTTTGCCAAACAAACTTCTTCCAAACCACTCCAATTTGTACGAACCGCTCGCGTAGAAAATTTACCTTTCTTTAGTTGCGTTTCTAGGACAAATTCATCATCCCTCTCCCAGCTCACAAAGTCTTCCTCATCTTGTTCCTCTTCATCCTCATCGGAAATTTCTTCTTGACGTCCTGGTTCCCGAAATTGATGGTTTGGAAAGGGTTGGGTGGCTGAGTTTGAAACAGGTTTGAGTCGGGTAACACAAAATGACCTGGTGATACTGAATCTTGATTTGTATAAAACATATATAAAAATATTTAATTGAGGTAAGATAAGTGATGTATCTTGATTTATATAACTTTTTAATCAAATATTTTTTACATTCTATAATAATAGAATACTACTCGTAATTAGTTTATATTAGGCTTTTTGATGTTTTAAAAGACTTAGAATAGAAAGGACCTATAACATATTCTTGTAAAGTATCTATCTATCTATCTATATCTATATTATATAATAAATAAAAAGTTTTGTCATACTTTAATTAGTAAAAAAACACCTTGTCATCACCACAATATTTTTGGATTAAGTCAAAAATTTTAATATGTAATTATTCAAATACTAAATTTCCATATTAGGGTTTATTCAGTTTAACCTATAATAAGTAATTATTCAAATACAAATTTTTTATATTAAGATTAGTAATTATTCAAATACTAAATTTTAATATTAAGGTTAATATTTTATTCAAGATAATATTTTTATTGCGTATATATTATATTTTATTAAAATAATATACTTTATTACATATACTTTAATACTTTATTCATAATAATAATTTAATTAAATATTATACATGTAATTTCAAATATTTTATTCTATTCAATTTTATATATTTTTAATTTAATTAAGTTTAAATTCAAATTTACCAAGTATTTTATTTCAATAGAATAAACATAATCCTTATTTTTCGTGACTAGATTTTTTTTTAATTGCAAACATCCAGTTACCTGACGGTAACATCGTTTGCCATGATGAGAGGAAACCCACGGCACGTTAGGACCGCAGTCCGTGACCCTCTGTGTTGCACACTCATTGTAGAGGAAACCCACCGCCTAAATGCCCATTGTCATAAAACCTCCGACCCACCTATAATTACTGAGAAATTTTTATATAGTTATAAAAATACATAATTGTTGTAGATTTGGATTGTATTTATAGTTTTTTCTTAAACTTGGCCGTGTAACATATAGTGATAAAAAACTTAGTAAAAAAATAAATAATGTGAGACTTGGTGGTCCTTTATTTAATTCTAGATGGAACCAAAAAAAAGTAAATATTGAATTTCATTTGGGCTGGAAAGTCACGAAACAATGTGTTGGGTTGTGGGCTGCAGTTTATTAAATTATTTGTGGGCTGGAATTGAGTTTACTGAGGGGAATAGACGTCAATAGAGGTGCAAAAACCAGTTTGAAAACCAAATCGGTTTGGTTCTCGAACCGGTTTTGATCAAAATCGGTTTTTGTCACAACCGGTTTAAGGCCAAACCGGTTCGGTTTTCAAACCGGTTCTAAGCACGAATTCTGGAAACCGATGAAACCGGTTTCGGTTTCAAACCGAACCGGTTTGGGATCTCAAACCGGTTTGAACCGGTTTTGTATATATATATTTTTTAAAACTTTATAAAAACTAAAAAAATACTTTTTATTAAAAAAAATAAAACATTACAAAAGGGAAGAAGTTCACGCCTAAACGATTACAAAAGTACCTAATTTTGAAATAAAATACAAAATATTTTAACTAGATTAAACATTATTGCGGAGCCCTCTTTGTTGGAACAATCCTCACAATCGAGAACGCGTCGTCGCCGGCGTTGCTTTGAGCACTTGAAGAGGCCATTTTTTGAGTGAATGAGGGATAATCATTGTTGGAATTTAAGAGATTGAGAAGTAGGGTAATGTTTATAACACATAAAGGGGCTATATATACCAATTTTTAGGCTCAAACCCCCCCCCCAACCCCCACAACGGTCAAAAAAATGGCTCTATTACCGTTACAACGGTAAAAAAAACGGCTAGAATTTTGCTTAAAAGTGAAGTGAACAAACCGGTTTGGGCCAAACCGGTTCGAAACCGGTTTGGGCCAAACCGGTTTGTTCACAAAACCCCCTAACCGGTTGAAACCGGTTCGGTTTGAACGGTTTGAAAACCGGGTTGGTCAAAACCGGTTTGAAAACCGGTTTAAAAATCGGTTTGAGGGCCCAAACCGGTTTGGGCTTTGCACCTCTAGACGTCAACAGGAAAGAAAGAAAGAAAAAGGTTATGGGTTAATATTAAAGGAGGAGGCTTGCGAACAAGAAGGGGGAATCGAAGAACAAATTCCGACCGCGGAAACATTTTGAGTTTCAAGAAAAATCAATATAATTAATTTATTAGTAGTCATGGTAACAAGACTTGTGACCCGCGCTTCGCGGCGGGTCGACATTGTAATTTTCATGATCGGACAATAGGAATAGAAGATATAGTTGAAGAAGGATAAGGCCTTGCTTCATATTTACAAACTATTAGTTGATCAACATCCATCCATATGGATTTACAAAAGAGGGATAAAAGTCTGTTTGATGTTGATCAGCACCAAGACATAAGGATATACAAAAGAAGATCATTGTTTAGTTTCATACATACTAACATGCACATGCCAAAAGACTTGAGACCTGGGTCTTCATCTGAGAGCGGTAAGTGATACGAATCCTGTCATTCACTTGAATCTGATTTTTTCTCGCAGATGTCTTCCACCCATAGATTGTGAATCTGCAAACAAAAGAATCAGTTGTGAAGTTCGAATGCCTCCATGATTTTCAGAAGTTTAAGGAAAATGACGGTTCATATATGCAACTTAAAAAAACTTTTCATATAAGTTGATGGTTAATCATGAGGCTTTTACATAGAAGAATAGCAAAACCTAAGCTCTTAGAATACTCATAAACCTAACATGGTCAAATGAATAAATAGCTAATACAAATAAATGATAGTAACATGTGTAAAAATAAAAATAGAAAAACTAACCTTTACACTGGTCCTTCTACTGTCCCTCAACGCACAGAGCCGAAAGTCCATAGAACTGCAAATATATCCCAAAGAAAATCATATAAATAACCTTCAAGAAAGAGAAGGACCTCTGATATGAAATAAGATAACCAACATGAAACATCAATACATCATAAGAAGTTTCAATTACAATCAGAATGTTAGGAGATAAAAGACTGTACATATTTAACACGAATGTGAAATTAGATCAACAACATGCAACGTGAAACATGAAACAACACACATTTTCAGTCCACCCCACTCAATTACACAAACATCTAGAGATTGAAATGAATGTTTTAAAAGTTGGTACTTGTAATAATTTTTATGGTTGTAGACCAGTAATTACTTGTTTTCCATTTAGTACAAAAGGTACAAATTTCTCATTTCAACATTCAAAACCTTTAGCATTATTTCTAACCATCACACAAACCAACTATTAATTCAGAGGTCATAGATAAAGTTTGGCCCAATTAAACACCCATATTGTCAAATAAATCTCTTTTACCACATACAGGTCTTTTAAAACCAAAGTAAGAAACAACAGAAACATAAATCAAGCCTCATAAACATTTTCAAAGAAACATGAAGAAGGAAGCTCACTAAACATTTAAAAGGTATGACATACAAACTATTAAGTACGGAAATCAAAATCAAAATATAAGAATGAAAAAAAAAATTTAAATACTGATACTAAACAGATGTGAAAATGTCAAGTAAAAGACACAAATTGGAATTTATTTCTTATGTTTCTATTTTCCTAAATAGTGCATAACGAATTAATTGAGAAACATGAAACTAATTTTGCAACTAAATATTCAAAGATTAATAAAAACTATAGCGTCTATCTATGTAAATAGACATCAATCTATTTCTTTCTGCTGATTTTGGTATCCCTAAATCTTCATAACATGAGCAATTCATGATAAAAATGTTGATCTTAACCGTGTAAACTGAGTTTAAAGTTTCTGAAAAATAGCAAGCATCTATAACGCATATGAATAACAATTAGTATAAAAGACAACGTAAACGTGTTGCAATTCAGCAACCAGTTAACACCTGAACCGCTATTAAAATAAACAGGAAAATACCTGCAGGAAGATATTGAGAAAAATATGTATATTTATGGTTTGGAATCTACATAGCAATCATGAAATCAAATTAAGCATATATCATTATATCATGCTAAATCACTAATATAAAGCTCATACTCGAAAGGGGTATGCACTGGGCAGGAACAAACTTGAGCCCGAAAATATTATGAATCAGCGACCTGGATAGTTTAAATTAATTACCAGAAAAATAGCAAAACCTAAGGATACTTGAGTCAAACAACGGCAAAATATGATTATGTATATCATTCAAAAATGACTTCAAGACTTCAAGTGTCAGATGCGTCTCACTATATTGACCAGAATTTCTAATGGAAGACACTAACTACTAACACCTTTAAACACATTATAGCATAACAATATTCATATAAAATTAGCACAAACATAAATAGAAATGCAAAGCTATACCTGAACTTGATAGAGAGAGAAGAGAACAACCTAAATCAAAAGAATCCTCAAAAACAAAATTCATTCAATTCAACCCAATAAGAACAAACAACAATATAAATAACAAACATGGACACATATCTCATCCATTTAAGCAATAAGAACAAACAACAATATAAATAACAAACATGGACACATATTTCATCCATTTAAGGAGTTGTCTTCCTTACTAAATTAGTCAAAACCCATAATTAAAAAAACACACATTTGACATTTTTAAAGCAGAATGTTCATAGCTCAAGTGAGATTAAAAAAACTCACCTATTTAAAACCATATAAAAACAACTAAACTACATCTTCAAATGGTGGCCCCTATTCTTTGGAAAAAACATAATTCGAATAATAGAAGTGCTACAAAGTTTAACCTATAACTAAATTGCAAGGCCTCTCTATCATTGCTTTATTTAAGTTTGTAGCATACTAACATATGTAGCATCATCTATACTTACGTTATGGAAAATAAATTTAAGATAAGAGGGTGCTGCATTTACGACAAATCATAACCATCATAAAAGGAATATTAGAAATAACTTACGTAACTCAGCAAGATCAGAAGTTTAAGGAAAACAATGAGCATGCCTGATCTGTGTTGATTGGAGCTCCCTGTCACACAAACTTGAACACTATTGAAAAATCCCTATGAATTAGAGCACAAATTGGTACTGAATGAGAATAAAATCAATGATGTCTAAGACACTTACATCTAATCGGTTTTTATATGGACCTAGGTCGCTTCTTCGGCTTCTGCTCACCGTTCCCCCATGTCCTCGAAGTCCTTTTCCATCTCCCGACGACAGCGTGAAAGAGGAACATTAAACTTTTCCGTAGCCCTATCCCTCATTTCAATTCCACCACTGCTACCACTTCCAATTGACCTCTATGTCCTCTCTTTAGCCCTTCAATTGAATTACTGATCTATCAACCACCGCTGTCGTTGGATGGAGGCCAAATTTCAATTGCTCCTCGATGGCGAAATCACTGACTTCTAGCAAATTCGAATGGGTCATCAGCATTAAAATTGACTGAAGATAATCTATTAAAAAACAGGTTAGAGAACTCCTAAATTTATGAGAATCTATGAAATTTATGAACAATCTTATAGTATGAACAATACCTGCTGAAAAAGCATTATAAACAAATAATCATAATCAATAAACCCTAATCTGTATACGTTAACAATAAGGCCTAATCTGTAAAACATGGATTTAAAAATCACTAAATTTATGATAACATACGATATTCATGAACAATAATTTCAAAAATACTGAACGACAACACAAAACATGAATTTTCCGGTTTAGGTTTAGAAGAAAGCGGTAATGAAAAAAATACCTGCGGGAACAGAGAAAGAAAGGGTGGTGCCGCCGTCTTGAGCAACAACCATCACCGCCGTCTCGATTGACAACCAACAACTACGATCGTCACCGCCATTTCAAGAGCTTTCCATCTCTTGAGATATAGAAGAGAGATCGCCGGTATGTGGTTCGCAGAGGGTGAGGAGGGCGGAGGAGGCGCGTCTATGAGGAGATCGCCGGTGTGGAGATGGAGAAATCGAACGGAGGAGTCCATAGAGAAGAAGAAGGTGCCGGTGTTTTCATTGTGGCGGATGGATGAGCGAGTGAGAGAGAGAAGAGAGAGAAGCTGCTGGAAGCTGCTGAAGAGAGAGAGAAGCGGAGACAGAGAAAGCTCAATCAGTTTTTCTAGGGTTATGTTTGTGTACAGAGATGAGGTGGAAGATGATGTGTATGGGATGATGTGTTTCAGCGAATGAGAAAAAACCGAAGTACTGACGTGGCACGGGAATAGTGCCAAATAGTACTCTTTGTGAGTACACCTAGCACTCACAATTAATATATATATAAATCAAGCAACGAAAGAAAAAAAAAGGGGGGGGTTTTGAACTTATTTGTTTTAATCTTTTATTAAGATTTAAAACCCACATAAATTACAACAAAAACAAACCTATCATCTATCATCTATATGTAATACAAAAACTTGGGCATTATGGATTTAAGTTTCACTTCATCAAAAGCTACTAGGATTTATTGAGCATTGATTTTTTAAAAATTGATGGAGAATTTCTTTCACAATGGGCAAATTAGTTATGGCTACAACTCTTCTCTCATATCATTAATTTCTAAGAAAAAAGATCCTTCTTCTCTCACCCATTATCGACCCATCAGTCTTGTGGGTTGCCTATACAAAGTCATTACTAAGACTCTTGCTAATAGGCTGAAACCGGTTATTAATTTCATAATCAGTGAGGCTCATTCAGCTTGCGTGGGTGGCAGACAAATCCTTGATGGGCCTCTTGCTCTTAATGAAATAGTGGCATGGTTAAAAAAATCAAACAAATGCACATTACTTTTCAAAGTTGATTTTGAGAAGGCATTCGATAACATTAGTTGGTAATTCTTAGACTCCACACTACAACAAATGGGGTTCCCAACCAAGTGGCGTCTTTGGATATCATCATGCCTTAAATCCTCTAGATCCTCAGTTCTTATCAATGGCTCACCTACACGCGAAATCGGCATAGAGAAAGGTGTCAGGCAAGGAGACCCGCTTGCCCCGTTCCTTTTCATCGTAGGAATGGAAGCTTTACATGTGGCTTTTAATAAGGTAGTGACTTTAAATCTCTTTCATGGTGTTAAACTATCTTGTAACGTACTCACTATTTCCCACTTGATCTATGCCGATGATGTGATTTTCATGTGAGATTGGTCTTCCTCAAATGCCCATCTCATTGCTCGATTTCTTAGATGTTTTCATCTTGCTTCTTGCCAAAAAGTTAACTTTGACAAGTGTAACCTCTTTAGCATTGGAGTAAGGGATGATCAAATGACTGACTTGGCCACTATTCTTAGATTTAAAACCGATCACTTCCCTTCCATTTACTTGGGGGTTCCTATATATTGGGGCAAACATGCATCTTCACAAACATTGGATACCGATTGTGGATAAATGTGAAAAACGGCTCTCCAATTGGAAATCTATCATGCTCTCAATTGGAGGCAAGGCCACTATAATAAAATCGGTCTTGGGAAGTCTCCCACTTTATTATATATCCCTGTTCAAGGCTCCTACTTGTGTGTTAAATGAGCTTGAGTTTATCAGAATAAATTTCTTCTGGGGATCCTCTCATGATAAATCAAAAATATGTTGGATCTCCTGGAGTTGCAATTTGGCTCCAAAATCTAGTGGCGACATGGGAATTGGTTATCTTAAGGCTACCAATTACTCTCTATTATCGAAATGGGGTTAGAGATACAAATCGTCCAATTCCTCCCTTTGGGCCAAATCAATCACTACCATTCATTCCTCATGTCGTTCTAACGGTATACTTCCTCTAAAAAAAACCATATCCCTGGAATTTGGAAACCCATTGTTCTTGCTATGAATGAACAGCCTCAATTCAACTTGCTTTTTTGGAATCACATAAATTCATCTCCCGGATCTGAAAATTCTACAGTTTTTTGTTATGATAATTGGCTTGGATTAGGTTGGTTATCCGACTTATTACCTGGCTTGTTTAGCATTGAAAAAAATCATGTCTTCTCTCGGATCGAGTCTTCTTTATTTTAGGTTGTTGTGCTTACTCTTGGACCCGGTTATTGCTCTGGCTCAATCTGAGGTCAGCTCCCTCAGCTTTGTTATTGCATCCTTTAATTTTAGAACTGGGCCAGACTTGTTGACCTAAGATCATCCTTCAAACTGTGAGTTCTCCTCGGCGCTTACATGTAAAATGCTGGAAACAAACTTCTATGGCGAATTCGATTACAAACATCAATGGCTCTCTTTTATTCCTAAAAAGTGGATTTATTCATCTGGAGTGCGGCGTTATAGAGAATTGCTTCAAAATCGGAGCTTTCTAAGAGAGGAATTGTACTTTCTAACTCATGCTGCTCATGGTGTTCTGCTATAGACGAGACCGCTGATCACATTATCCTCTCTTACCCGTTTGCCAACAAGACATGGGATCTTGTCAACCTATGGTGCAATGTCAATTTTTGCACATCTATATCCCTCGTTGAACTTCTCAAAAATATACCTCAGATGCACCCCAACCCTACTGCAGTCTGAGCTCTTCGTGTTATCGCTTATGCAACACTTTGGTCATTATAGAAGACTCGAAATCAAAAGGAGTTCCAATCAATGAACACTCTCCCGACAAAGCTACTAGAGGAACTTAAGTCCAGTGCTTTCCTACCAAGCCGTTTAGTCGGCCGACAAACACATCAACCGAGTCTACATCTTTCATCTGAAGTCCTTCAAACTCCATCCCTGGAGTTCGAAGGCGAGCCTTCTTTACCCAATCAACCCCCAAATATCACGTCTTTAGGGCATCCCAAACTCCTTTTGAATCATCATGTGTGGCAACTTGCAGAATGATCTGTTAACGTATTACTTGAAAGATATAGGTTCAAGCCATCTTACTACTTTTTTTTGCATAAACTTGAGCATCGGCTGCTTGCTCTACAGCCTCCCACAACCTATGGGCTTCCAGAATAGATTTGACCTTGACCGCCCAGATTAGGTAATTTATTGCAGTCAAGATCAAGCATGAAAACGTAACACCACTTTATTCTTTAACCGGTACGATAACTCCTCACATGATAATACTCGAACGACTGCTAGTCCCTTTTGATCAGTGCTCTGATACAACTAATGGTAATCAAGCAACGAATGACAAGAAACAAAAAAGGGGTTTTGAAGCTATTTACAATCTTTCATTGATATTAAAACCCACACCATCTACAATAAACCTATCATTTATATATAACAGGGAAACTTGAACACTAAGCTATCGAACCTAAAATAAGACTCAAATTTTAACTATAAATAAAAGATCCCACAAAAATAAACTTTGACTTATTGACATTATTAGTCCTCTTGATTTTGATCTAATTCAAATTAGGCCAACAAACATAATTGTTGAATTAATTTAAGCTAGTACATATTTTTTCTTTTTTGATGGACGATTGGACGGTAACTCTAGTTTTGTTTTTATATGTTACGTTATGTTTGGCTAAAATTTTGTATATATGTATGTTTAGATAAACAATCATAATTGTTGACTTTTATATTTGATTTTGACTTATGAAAATGTTGATTTTATAAAAAAAAATCTTATATTGATCAATTATGAATGCATGAACTTACTTTGATTTGGCTAACATCATGATTAATATGGTTGTAGCGTTGGTTAGGACGTCACATATGATTAATTGATTTTACAAATATTTTTAAGTGTTGAATCAAATATATCTACAATTAAAGACAAATGCTCACATATAAAGTGATTAGTCATCGATGGTACTTGGATTTGCAGGTTCATGTCCATGTTCATACTTTTGAATGATTGTATTCACATGCTAGTTAGCTTTTTTTCTAATCATTGTTTGATGGTTGTAGGATTATCGGAACAATATACTTCCATTTATTCGTGATTTAAGGTTTTCTAAGTTTTTGATCAATTAAGTTAGAATTTGCTTCATGATATAAGAATTGATAGTATTGTCTATCATAGTAGTTGTCTTGGTATTGTGAGATTAGCAAACATCAGATGGTTAGTTAGTCCATTTTTACACTTCATCATTATAACCGTTTGCTTTTAAATATTTAAGTAAAATTGCTAAGAATTTGTCTATAGTTCTAGTGTTATTGATTTCTATTCCTTAGTTATCCATTGATTAAATACCACATATAAGATCTAGTTTAAATGGATAGCAGATCTTAAGCAGTCCTAATTGTGCTGTACACCTCTAAATCAAAACAACACTACATACGTATATACTATAGATGTATCATATACTTCTCATAGTTATTTTTTTTTTTAAATCATATATATTCAAAGCACCCATGTATATATTGCCCATATGAAATGCTGTTCTAAAAATAGCATTCTATTTTGTCTTTTAGGAAAACATGTATTAATTTGCCATTTGTCGCCATGAAACTAGGACCCCTAGCTAGCACAACTTGGCAGCATAGCATTCATGACATAATAGCCACGAGCCATAGACTCACACATCAATGGCGTACCACCCATCAAAACATCATCCATCTCAATTATGTGGTTTTGATGCTACTCGAATGCACATTCTAAAAAAACATTAAAAAATAAGTAAAAAAAAATCATTACTCGAATGCACATTATACAAAAAATTTAAAATATAAGTAAAAAAAATCACTCTTCATTTTGTAAGAGTTTGAATGTGTGGGAAATCTAAAGTACACACTCATAACCATAGAAAATTCTAAAAGATTATATATTTGATGGTCATGAACCGGTTAAGGAGACCGAACATAGCCAAGGATCGTGTAAACCGTTTGCGCAACGGTTAGAATCAACAAAATCAAAGCGGCCAACGCGGATATAAATGACCATGGTGTGTTGAAATAAGTGTACTTTAAACTCGCCCATTGGACGTGCCACCCACTACGATAATGCCGGTTCACGTTATCGAATAACCGAGCCAAATAACACGTGTCAATATCGAACGAAACATCCTTTCCCATATTGTTGAAAAAAGTCGCGACTTCGGTTTCATTGCCTAAATAGTTCTCGATGATGTTCCAATCGCATAATAGCCCGACGTCTCTAGACGTGTTTATCAAGCAATCGAGCAGTGTGACATATGTTGTAAACATTTTCAAGCATCCGTTGTGACATTGTTCAAACGCTACGGAGTTTAATAAAAACGCACACATGAAATCGTCGATTGTTATCGTTGGCATGTGGATTACACCGTGTTCGAAGTTGACCACGAGGAAGCTTTCGGCATCGTGTGGCTTTAACTTGATTCCCGATCGCCGGAGCTTTGAGATGTTGTGAATTATATTCGGTGGCGGTCTCTTGTCGGGTTTCGTGGAGTGTTCGAGTTCCGGTGGTAGGAAACTCGACCTAACAAGGTCGAGCAAGTGTTTCGCTTTAACGTTCGAGTATTTATCGAGAACATGTTTGGGTCTTTGTACATCGTTATTGAAGAAGTTCAACGCTAACATAGCTAGCGTTGGACTATCAGGCATCTTCGTTAGCTCAAACAAACGTTCGAGAATAAAAAATGGGATCTGATTCTCAACACGAATCAGATCCCGCAAGAAAAATGAGTTGATCCACGGCATGGTTAAAAGTGGATCAGTGTCGTCAACCGTCACCAATCCATCAAACTTTCTAAAAAGTTCAATAATAAAGCAACCGTCAAGCACCATAATCTCTATGAGCTCGTCAGTGCTATAAGAGATGGTCGTGGAGTAACACTCTCGGGCCGTGGCCTCGAGCGGCTGCACGGCCCTAAGCAAGTCCTCCACGACCATCTCTTTGCACTCTGCTCGGTTTAACAACTCGCGGAGGAACCGCCACTTGTGCTCCTCGATCATCTCGAGGTGTGACTCACCGTGGTGGAACGGTCCGATCGAGACAATTGTCGGTTGGTACGATTTACCGTTGGTGTTGATTAGGGTTTGTGGGACTTTGAAAATGGAGCAGGTGGTCCGGCCGGCGGCGACGGTTAGCAGTTTGGGTGTGTCGGAGAGTTTGTGGTGCATAGCGGTGAGTCGATCTCTGTTGATTTCCCAAACGGTGACGTCATGTCGTTCCACACAATTTGGAGATTCGATATCCATCTTCGTATCTTACGAGATAAGAACTTCTGATTGGTTTTATGTATTTTATGTGAATGGTGTGATGAGGTTGCAGAGATAGAGGGAACCAATTAACACGATAACGTTGATCTGGTTAGGTAGCGTGAATTAACGTAGTATTTAACGAATTAACGGATAACGTGTCCTTTTTCCTGTCCACTCTTCTTTTTATATATACGACATATTTATATATTTTTTTGAGAAAATTATTTATTATTGTTACAAGCTTATACGTGTATATAGAGCCACGTAATTATCAATTGAAAAGTAAACGAGACTAGAGTTTGGTTTTACCAGGAGTAAAATCCAGTTTTTCAGCCGATAAATTGAATATAGTATTCTGAATCATAAACCGTAAAACTCGACCAATTCCTACCCTTGTAGCATTTTAGAAGGGGCATGATGGCTCAATGAAGGAAGACTGGGATCCTTGTGATTTTCAGTTCGATCCTGAGGGCGTACGGGTTTTTACCACTAGTGAGCCTTTGAACGAGTGGGATTTCTCCGGAACTAGGTGATAACTTAGTGCGTTCAAAGTTCCATACGGTTGGGATAGGCTAGATGACGGTGACCTTTTATTATTGAGTCCCAGGCAATTTAATGTTTGTTGATCGTTAAAGAAAAAGAAAAAAGAAAAAAAAAACCATAAAGTACAACGTATTACTCTTAAGCTGGTCAAATCGACCAATTTAATTCGGTTTGGACTGTTTAAATGGTTTTAACGGTTTTGAACATCACACTAACTTTTTATTTTGTTTATAAGGTTACTAGTTTTTTATCCCCGTGTGTTACACGGGTGACTTAAATAAAAAACTATAAATACAATCATAATATACGACAATTATGTATTTTTATATCTTTAGTAATTAAATAATTGGTTATTAAAATATATTGGAATGCAATAAATAAAAAATTGGAAATACAAATCACTTCCATAATTAGGAGAATTGGCGGGAAAAATTGTTGAGGATGAGTGTGGTAGTGACACATGGCAAATTGTGATGCCAAAAACTTTTTTTTTATTATATACTAGGATAGAACCCGTATGTTATACGGGTTAAATAATTAAAAATATATATAGTTGATAATTTATGCATACTCTTCTTATTAACGAAATAACGTATTACATTACATTAAATAAAAAGTTAAAGTTATAATTCATAATATGGTATTAGTGACTTTACCATCTTTATCAAAAACAATATTTAGAGCCCATGTCTCTACTTGTATATTTGAAAATGCAACATACAAAAATGATTGTTAAAAAAATAACCTGACCCTACCCTGAATAGCAACTAACATTAATTTATGATTTGACAAACTTGAGACTTTAAGTCTTTATAGAAAGTTAGGTGAGTACAAAGTTTCATCAAGCTTATAATGAACACTGTCTGATTGATGATTCAAAATCTAAATAATAATCAGTATTATAATGTTATATCAATAAAAAAAATATTATCTTGGTATACATTAGGATCCTTACAACTTAATTAATCATCATGTTTAAAATTTTCAAATTGGATGAACATGGAGCATTTTATATGGTAGAGAAATATTTAATATTGGATCTTATAACATGGGTTTTGTCGTCTATGAATTTATTTATAAAGATTATCATCCACAATGTTGATTGAATCCGTAAAATAATATTAGGTATTCATTAATTAAAATATTAAATATGATTTGCTCATTTATATTTGAAAACACACTAAATAAGTTTTTATTGGTATTTTATAAGTTTTTTTATATATTTATTAAAATGAAAATAGTAATAGTTTATAAAAAATAATTTGAATTAAAAATAAGAAGAAAATTAATATATGGTTGTCATAATTTCATAATATAAATAAATACAAATATATCATGATTAATTATAAAATAGGATATAAATTCCAATAAAAAAGATTAGTTAGGGAGAAGATTTGGGAGGAAAAACCTTTGAGAGAATAAATCTAGTGTTGACATGTGTCAACAATTGTAATTATTTATTAGATTGGGAATATTTATAATTTTTTATAATATATTTATTAAAATGAAAATAGTAATAGTTTATAAAAAATAATTTGAAATTAAAATAAAAAGAAAATTAATATATGGTTGTCATAATTTCATAATATAAATAAATACAAATATATCATGATTTTTAATTATAAAATAGCATATAATTTTTAATCAAAAAGATTTAATTAGAGAATAGATTTGGGAGGGAAAATTTTTATGAGAATAAATCTAGTATTGACATGTGTCAATAATTGTAATTATTTATTAGAGTAGGAAGATGATTTGCTCAATTATATTTGAAAACACACTAAATAAGTGTTTATTGGTATTCTATAAGTTTTTAAATATTTTTATTAAATGAAAATAATAATAGTTAAAATTACTTTTAAATAAAATAAGATGTAAATTAATATATGATTGTCATAATTCCATTAATCTAAATAGATAAAAATATATCATGATTAGATTTGGGAGAGAAAAACTTTTATTATAATAAATCTAGTGTTGACGTGTGTCAACAATTGTAATTGTTTATTATTAAATGAAAATAATAATAGTTTAAAATTTACTTTTAAATAAAATAAGATGTAAATTAATATATGATTGTCATAATTCCATAAATATAAATAGATAAAAATATACCATGATTATAAAATAGAATATAATTTCCAACAAAAAATAATTTATTATGGAGTAGATTTGGGAGGGAAAAACTTTTATTATAATAAATCTAGTGTTGACATGTGTCAAAATTGTAATTGTTTATTAGAGTAGGAAGATAATAATAATAATATATAGAATAGATTTTATTTATATATTATAATAGATAGTATATTTTATTGGGATATTTTAGGCATAAGAGATAAGTCTCGTTAGACATTTAGTTCGGACAACTGAATTAAATGGAACGAAAATGACAAGTTTGAATAATAAATAGTTTAAAGACTTTATTTTGAGTCGGAGAAAATATAATATTACCTAAACTATTTTACTAATTAGTTCAGATGAATAAAAAAAATGAAAGAGCAGTAAGATTTCTGTATAATATATATATTTCACATAAGAAATAATGATAAGGGCATTTGGTATGGTTGTGTTAAGTTGGCGTAAAGAAGGTATCACGTCACCTTCACGGTGTGATAACCATCCCCATATGGTGTTTTGGGTTTGGCGTGGTATTTATTGTAGAAAACTCCACTGTGTGGAGGGGAGAAAGATGTGAGTTTTACTCCTCAAATAATGACATGTTTTTTTTAAAAAAAAAAACTAATAAAAAACAAGTAAACATCACACAGTTAGAGGTACACAAAAGAACCGGTTAATCTAACCAAACCGGTTTTTTAACCGAAAATCAAACCGATTTTTAACCGGTATAGTACAAACCGGTTACGAACCAGTTATTAACCGGTAATAGGTTAACATATTAAAAATATATGTATTTTTAAAAATAACTGTTTTAACCGGTTAGTCGGTTAAAATAATCTGTTAACCGGTTTCACGGGTTATTGTTTAGGGGATTAAAAACCATTTTTTAAAACCGGTTTTAGCGGTTATTAGTTTTGAAGGATTGGTTTTTTGAAAATTGGTTAACCGATTTGTGCACCTCTACACACACCACACCATACCACACAATGTATAATCTATCACACTTCCCAAATGGTGTTATCAGTGTTATCTAATCATAGTCCCTGTGACATGATAACACCACTAATAACACAATGTATATCATGTGCCCTAAAAGTATATCGAAAAGTAACACTAGCTAATTAGAGGATGCACCGCGGATAAATAGAAACTAAAGAGTAAGAGACTCTATATCTATAGTAGTATATTATAATAAATTTAAGAAAATGAAATTTTCTTACGTATTAATTTATAAAAGGTGTAAGAGAATAAAATTGATTTTTACGAATTTGATTATCTTTTAATATAATAAATAACTGAATTATAGAAATATAACTATGTAATTGTAAATGTATAATCAATGTCCTATTTAACAAACTTTCTAAATCGTTTTGATTTTATGATTTTATATTTATTTTATTTTATAATTTTTTTATTAAACCTTAAAAAATATATAAATACTTTAAAAATCAATTGTTTAAATAATTTACCGGTATCTATGTTAATATGCTTTGTTCACCAATACATCGCGTGATACCTCTTTTGTAATTAATACATGTACAAAATATATTTTTAGGGCAGCTAACTTTATGCGTGGGGTGAATTTTTCTTTAACTCAACACACTACACAACTCACAAAAGATTAGTATTTCTGGGTTTTTTTCTAATGTTTTACGTTTTAAGTTTCTTTTTTGTTAATATATTCTTAAAATTTGTATCATTATGTCAACGTTTACATTTGGGTTTTTAATTCCCTTCTTTTTTTCTTTACGTCTTTTTTCTATTTTTTCCGTGATCAGTCGTTTATCACGGAGAAATTGTTTGTGGTGTTTGCTTAAAAAAATTCTTAAAATTTTATTTTTGTGTCCGCGTATGTGTATTAGTTATAGTTTCACGCAGGTTTGTTTGGAATTGCTTCACTCCCGACACGAAGCAAAAATGTTATGATCATCTATGTAGTGTATGTTTATGCATTAAAAGTGACAGAAGTATCTAACGCAATGCGAGCTAGTAAGCAAAACTCAATCACAAAAATTACTATTTGAATAATTCAAATTCTCTCTACCCTTTTATTTATCAGTATTAATTAAATTATGAAGCTTGAAGTTTCATTGGTTGGTTTAAGTTTTATACTAATCTCTTTTTCCGAAAAATAAAAAATCTCTTCATGGTGAAAATATTTTTTTGTATACATTTATAAAATAAGTCATTGTGATTCTAACCACACTTCCAAAAGTTACTGTAGGTCGAGAAAACTCATCAGTATACTTGTTACTATGTCCTTGTCACGTCTTGCTCTTCAATCGTCTCTTCTCTCTTTAACAACTATACAAATGGTAATTTACAATCAGATTAAGAAATCCATCTGTTACTTTTAAATAGATGGATTTATAATAAAAACAAATATTGAGTGCAAAAAAAAATTAAGAAAATATTTATAATATCTTAATTAACAAAAAAAAAAATATCTCCGCCTTCTATATTTCCGCAAATGAATAAATTATATAAATATGACATATATAATACTTGACCAATACACGATAAACTACCCTGATAGTCTTTCGATCCCTGAGCTCCCAGGTTTTACCACCCGGCCGCTCGTGGAGGTGGATTTTCCCTGGAACGAGCTCAACTGGTGTAAATAGTCCCCGGGTTTTCCGGGGCATTTGTTGGCCGTTCAAAAAAAAAATATCTCCTCAGGCATAAAATCATATTTGATATTTAGCTTTAAACATATAGTAAATAACGAAAGAGACCCGATATTGTTGTTCATGAAGAGATCATATATTACTCTCAAAGAGATTCAAGATTGTTGTTATGATTTGATTAACCCAGCAGAAAGTAGAACAAATAAAACTGAATTAATGGATCCTTTTTTATTGGAGCCCAATAGAACAACGTAGTCTATGAAATAAAGGATTCTTGGGCCCACACAAGTCAACTACTCAAGGCCCAGAGAATAAACTTAAAAGAACTCATAACTAAAAGTTGGGCCAAACATTGTCCCAAACTCATTGTTACTGGGCTTTTGACCCGGGCAGCATCATATATTTGTTTTTCATTAATTTTCTTCAATTTTAAGAAAAATATTTAAATGTTTTTAGGAGATAATTATTGTATTAAGCTAATTAGTTTATACATGGTTTCTGGAAGTTTGAAGCACATGGTAATGGTCAAGTCATATATAAATGATCAGGAGAGGGTTTAGAGACGGTTTATTAAATCTCCGCTCATCGTAATTTGTAAATTTTTATATATAAAAAGGGAGTTCTATAAAAAAACAAAAATCTTTAATCTGGGCTCTAGGGGCGCAGCTTTTAAGGGGCGGGAGGGGGCGCCCGACCCCCCGAATTTTTTTTTGCGATGTAGGGGGTATATAATTTTCGTGTAGAAAATTTTGATATACTCCGGTTTCGACCCCCCATTTACCCAAAAATTGACGTTATGAAAAAAAAAATTAGATCCCGACCCCCCACTTGATATTTTCAAGCTTCGCCACTGCTGGGCTCCTTAATCTTAGTTGGTACTTGGTTGAGAAGAAAACCTTGTCACAATCCTCTTAATCTTGACTATAGTTCCACTGTCGTGCCTCTCTAAGTCACCATCAATATTGCAGCCTCCTGCAGCTTTACGGAATCACTGACGTTGAAGAATATAATTTAGTAAAATTCAAGCATGCTATGAATTTGTTAACAGAAGATTGGAATTCCAAGTCGTAGACTTGGAATTCCAATTTAGTAAAATTCAAGCATGCTATCAAGAATAGTTTATCTTATTCTTCACGTTTTATTTTTTTAATTGTTTTTCAATCTGAGCATCCTATTTCCTCCCGCTCGTACTATGGGAGAATATTGAAATATGTTATTAGATTTAGACTACACGCAACGCTAACACAAATCCTTCAATTCCCACAAGGTCAAGATGTCATATCAGCTTTTTATCAGTTTTTCACAATCCTTACCACAAACAGATTTTAGCCCGAACGCTAAAACTATCCATTGTTCCCACATGCAACCCATTTAAATAATAGCATGTGAGAGGGAAAAAAAAAGAAAAAGGACGGATGATGCATGTCAGAACGAACAAGCCCCAACTGACATAGTGACATCCCACAAACAAGATGCTTCAACGTAGCATGTGGGACAAACGCCATATATCCATGGCAATGCCATGCAAACGGACGAATGTCTCCCTCCGTTGTGAATTGTGATGGAGACAGTCCTAAGATTGGTTATTATTAGGGTTAAGCTCACGAGCTCATTTTAAATATCTAGGGATTCCTTCCAATCTCTATATAATATATGGTAAACCATTATTAATAGATCACTTCAGTATTCTTACATATTGCATTTCATTCGAAAGTGTTACTCCATAGATGCATTCGTATTTCCAAACTTATAAGTTTGGATCAAATAATTCTTAAAAATAAGATATCTTTTAGGAGGAGGACAACTCTTACTGAGCATTTATTATAGAGTAAACTTCACTTTTGGTCTTCAAGTTTTGCATATTTCAACACATTTAATCCAATTTATGAAATTATAACATTTCAGGGCCCGGGGTTTGATTATTTTGTCAATATTGGTCATTTTTTCTATTTCCATCAAAACTAACGGTTGAAATTAGTCAAATAAGATATTAATGAGGGGTATTTTCATAATTTAACTATCATCTTTTATTTATTTGATACAAAAAGCAGTAATTGACTTCCCCTTTTATTTATTTGAAAAATTGTTGAGTTACATAGTGTTTTTTGGGGGAAGTTAATTACTACGTTTTGTATCAAATAAATAAATGGGGATGGTTAAATTACAAAAATACCCCTTATTAATATCCTATTTGACTGATTTCAACCGTTAATTTGGATAAAAATTTAAAAAGTGACCAAAATTGAGAAAATAATCAAACTTCAGACCCTGAAATGTAATAATTTCAGAAATTGAACTAAAAGTGTTAAAATGTGCAAATCATAAGGACCAAAAGTGATGTTTACTCTAATAAATTATATCTTGGAGGTAATATTTGATAATATATAATTTTTACATAGGTCCAGATGTAGCCATGAATCACTCATTAATTTAGTTAATAGAACAACTTGTGATCCTCAAATTAAATCCCAATAATTACCTATACCAGGTTTGAAACTCGAGTCCGACTATGTTATTATGATTTCGCAACTAAGAAAGACTCTGAAATAAACTACGGGTATGAGGTATACTCCATGTGATGTGGTGTGGTGTAGTGTAGTGGAGTATATAAATTTAATATATTAAGCATAAATGTGAGTTGTCATTGATTGATTCGCTAGTTCATTCCCTTTCACGGCGTGGATAGTTTCACGCAAATCGTGGCGCAAGACTTCCACGGAACCACCGACATGTCGATCGCGTCGTTATATGTGACGTTAAAGAGGATGGCGCCCCCATACGGGGTGGCCTAATACCTAGAGCTAGCATACTTATCATCTTATAATATGTTAAATTAATATATTATAATCCAACTCATATAAACAACTCACACCACCATATGTGACATCCGTCTATTTTCCATATTTGTAACCCGACCCGTCTATTTTATTCATGTAGTTCCAATCTTTATTCAAGCAAAATCATGAAGAAATTCTATGATTATCCTTGTTTCATTTTATATATAATACATACATGTACTATTATTCATGCTAAAGTCATACATGAGTCAACCCAACCCGAGACCAACGGTGATATGATTTGGATAACTTTAAAACTACACGTTAATGGTGGATCAGTTGTAGAGTTTATAAAAATTAAAAGTTTTTAACATTATACTCTTTTTGTAAATTTATGACTCATATCAATATTATTCTCACGGAACATTGATCCGGCCGAAGTTTGAAGCGGACCTACATGGTCTGGTTGAAACCGAGGTCAGTCGGATATCGTTCCGGCTGAAGTCCAAATGGAATGGTTCGGGCGGACTTCGTTCCGGTTGAAGTTGAGGCTTTCATACATCCGTTAGTTATTATCTCACTAAAATTATGATCATTAATTAGTACATCTTAACAAATTGAAACTCCTCATTTTACTTCGCTATCTATCATATGTTCGGTAGCAAAAAGACCACTACAAAAATTAGTCCTCAAAGGCTAAAGTTAGTCCTCAAAGACTAAAATTAGTTTTCAAAGACTAAAGTTAGTCCTCAAAGACTAAAGTTAGTCCTCAAAGACTAAAGTTAGTCCTCAAAGGCTAAAGTTAGTCCTCAAGATGACTATAAATACCCAAGCCAAACTCTAGTTTTCTCACACCTTCACCTCCATTCTACCAAATTCGTGACAGCAACTTCTATGACCCATATCTCCCTCATACTTCCACGAAAACCATCCATTCCTGTACAGAAATTTTCCCCTATGAGTCCTCTAAAAATTCCAACTGACCTCACTCAAATCCGATAAGAATTCAGCCCCGTAGACAGCTTTCAACGAAGACTACTCCAGAATCTCGCTACTGTGCGACCTTACTTTCTGTAACACATTTGAGGTACCAAACGACATCCGTTTGACTTGATTCTTTTTCCTATCTCTTCCTCTTTCAAAGTACTTCATTTTAGGCTTAAATTCTGTATCATTAGGTTTCCTAAATCGCTCAGAATCTTCTCCCAAAGTCGACCTAGTTTTCTGTCAGAAAAACTCAAGAACTCATCGAGGCTTCAAGTATCGATCCAAGCTCAACCGTCATCTTCACTACCCTCTCCTTGCTTGCTTACTGTGAGAAAACCTTTAATTCATGTTCCTTAAATATTCGTATTTGTTTATACCTAAGAACACCCATTAAAAAGGCTTGTTGGTTAATCACCTTAAAAGAAAACTACTCAACCGTAAGCTCTGTAAGATCACAGATTCATTATTGTACTTTAAACCGGCCATATCTTGGTCATTTCAAACTCAAACATAACAAACTCAGACTCCACGATTAAGTTAGTCGAGATAGCTTTCCAATGGTATATAGTTGGCCTTCTAATTCAAAACGAGCAGCTCACAGCAGTCCCTATAAAATAGGTGTGCGTTTTTGTACCTTCTGTTTTGAGAGGCTGTTTCGAACTATCTCCTAACGTTTTCTTAAAAAACTTATTAAACGAAAGATGTTTGGAATACATTAAACTAACAATCTGTAAATTTTGGTAATTTATAGATAACGTTTGATATTTTAAAAAACACACTTAAAGTCACAGCTCTTAAGCTGTCCAAAATCTCTAAATTGATACACTAAACCAAAAACCAATACATATAACCAATGGTCAACGGGTTAACTCATTTAAACAAGACCCGAATAGTCTAAAGTGGGTGACTTAGACATTTGATTCATGTCTCTAGACTTAAAGTGTCTTCATATAATCTAGGACACGGATAGTCATCTTCATATCACTTGGACTATTTCCATATCTCGCTCACCGCTTCAAGTGAGTACTCATAATCCCCTTTCATTTTCAAGTTTTGGGATGGAACATGTATACATTATTCAAGCACGCATTTCTTTTCTTTTCAAACTATGCGATCTCATTCTATGTCTATATGTTATTTCTATGCTATATGTTAAACTATGTTGTCAATATTCGAAGTCTATATTCTAGCATGCTCATTAACAAACAAGCCTATGGTAAAAATAATGGATCCATTGGACTGACAACCCACCTGAATTTGACCGGTTTGGCATTCGGGTGATTGAAACCTAACTCAAGCTAAGCGTAACTTTCGAGTTACAGACACTAGTCATCAAGGTTTGATTATGCAATATTTGTTTATTCATACACGCACGAGTCTACATTTGACATATGAATCGCTTTCAAGCTATTATATATGTTCTCAACTTATGTTTACTCACCAACTATTTTTAGTTGACACTCTCTATTTTTATACATGTTTCAGGTAATACAGTGTGAGCCATACTCGATTGATGCTACATCTAGGATGCTTTGGACCTAGATTAAATAAATCAAACTCTATCAGTAGGTTATGTTATGTGTATTGAATCTATTGTAAGACTTGGAATTTGGTAATGATTAAGTATTGAAACTTTAATTAGTGTCATGAGCATTTGGACAATCATCATGCCCCGACGTAAATTCCGCCGTCGGTTGGGGTGTGACACCATACAGTCCAGGGGCGGATCCAGGAGAAAAAGTCAGGGGTAGCGTTAAAAAAAAAAATTGTCGGGACTAACGGGGGCAGCGCCCTCGAATTTTTTTTTTAGGTAATTAACGGACTTCTGATCATATTTTCAAGGGCTTTTGATCATATTTTTATGTAAAAACCATAAAATTTCTTCCAGGGGTCGCGAAAATTTCGTTTCAGGGGTTGCGAAAAACCGAAAACTTAAAAAAAAAAATTGCACGCCGGGGTAAAAGTTCAGGGGCAGCGGACGCTACCCCTGAGGCCTTCTTAGGTCCGCCCCTACCATACACATCCTATAAAATCCACATAGGCGAGTCCAGAGTCACTGCCTACATGACAGACTCACACAACCAAACACACACATATATTCCCATGCCCTAATATGATGTAATACTTACCATCGTCATTAAGGAGAGGTGGCTCACACGGATAAAATTGTAACAGATACCAAGTTCTTGTTGTTTTTGTGGTTTCGTAACAGATCGCACGAAGCGTGTATTGATTGGGTGTTGTGGTGCCGTTGTGGTCTTTTGAGGTTGGGTGACTGTCTGGTGGTGTTTTCTATTTGTGCTTTTTGGATGGTGTATTTTGGGTTTTGTTGTTTGGGGTTGCGGTTTTAGCTCCTCGCTAGCCTTTCAAGATAAAAAACTTATCATCGTCATTAACCCACGTCACTGCAGTCATAATCATCACCATCATATCGTTGACGCTACCACTATCACTTTTCATTACTAGAAATCATAAAAATTAGAGTAAATTATAATTTTGGTCCCGTGGGTTAGTCAGTTTAATCATTTAAATACGAAAATAAAATTTTTAAAATACCATATCCTAAGGTTTTATTTCTATAATCATTTCAGTCTCCGTCTAAACTAAAACAAACCAGATCGATAGATCAAAACTCAAAAGCATACTTTACTCTAAAATGAATACAATGGGTGAACTAATTTTGACATTTATTTTCTCTAACACTACTCAATACTCATCTCAATTTAATCTTATTGAACATTTTGTGACTCGAACCAAATTGTCTAATTTCTATCAAATTAATTTTCATTCAAACTCGTTTTGATCTAAATCTATTTTTAACTATCACACGATCGAATCCCTTGGTTCTTTCAAACTTAAGTTAACAAATAGTCTGCAACTAAAAATTCAAAAAAATGAGATATTTTAAGAGATAAATTTTTATTAAATGTTGTCCTAAAGGAGGAGGACAACTCTTATTGAGCATTTATTTTTAGGAGATTAAATTTGTTAATATATAGCTTTTACATAGGTCCAATGTAGGCATGTATCACTATCAATTTCGTTAAATAGAACTACTTGTGGTACTAAAACTAAACCACAATAATTACCTATAGAGAGACAAGCAAGCTTTTAAAGTAGGTGTCCACGTTTGAAACATGAGAGTGACCCCGTCTATTTACGGGGCCGGTTCTGGGAGCATCAAATTGGAAGGGGGGATCAATTGCGAACGACGATCATATTATTTTTCAAAGAGAACACAACATCACATCAGTCATCACTCATCAGGTGATATTGTTCTATTTATTCTACTTTTTAATATATTTTTTGTCATTGATATCATGCCCCTCGTGTACAACCATCTGGTGCCCAAAATAGAAAAATGAAAAAACAACAAGAAACTTACTCAATCTTTACAAGGATCTTTAAAAAAATATTTTAGGCATGAAGGTAATATTAGTGGAGAAAATATTGATGAAAAGAATGTGGAAGACAATAATATTAGTGAAAATAATGTTGATGAAAGTAATGGAAATGAGAATAATGTTGATGATAATAACGTTGAAGACAATAATGTTGAGGAAAATAATGTTGATGAAAATGAAAAGGAATTTGATAGAATGTTTGAAGATAATGAAAAACATTTTAGATGATTTATATGTTGTAATTTAATTGTAAGTTTGAAACTTTTTATTTAGTTAATAAAATCGGTGTGGCGATGAGCCGCTTAGCTTGACTAGGTTCCAAACCCTTAAAACTTTGTGTTGTACTATTTAAAGTTTTTAACAGGGGAAAATTTTCGACTCGCGCCCTGAGCATTCAAATTCTCAGGACCGGCCCTGTCTATTTATTCTCTAAATCGATCTGCCTATTATATTTTATGAAATTTTACCTTTTTGTTTATTTTTAATGTTACCACGTTGATTATTATTTTTAAGTAGAAATGTAGTCCATATCAACTAGATACATTATAGATGCCAATGATTCTTGAATACTCTAACCGCCCTCACATCTATTTTAGTTAGATGATGGGTGATATAAACCGCAGTTTGAGCTATATAAACGGGTCTTTGAGTTGAACTTCTCGAGAAATTTCTTCACATAGTGAGTCTAACTTAATATGATCATTTTTGGTTCTAGTAATCTTTATTTCAAGAAGTACATCAACTAGACCAATGACTTTAGGTGAACAACGATCCCTCTTAATATATGTTTGGTAGATTTGATCTTCTTATCATACTATCAACGATAAGCATATCCTCTACATAAGACATATGATCATCTAACATTTGGGCTCTTTTAGATTAAATTACAGAAAATATCATTTATGCATGTATACAATTTCAAATTACATCCTTTATGTTTAAAAAACATTCAATTCATCCTTAATGTAAATAATTAGTTTCATTTTTTATTCTTTAAGCTAACTTTTGTTAAATGTTTCAGTTAAGTTTAATGATATGAAAAAATATGTGAGGGTGTTATAGTAATTTTATTATTAATTAACTTAACTTAACTTTGGTTTCTTAAATAAACATATCTCTCTTAACTCCTTTGATCTTCTATCCTGAATGTATACTTTCTGTTCGTAAGCTTCTTCATGTTCAAACAAAATGACACAGTTCACCGCTTCACAAACCGTCTCCGACCCGATAGCAACCGGCATGAGAGCATAACTGGAAACTAGAATCGAGTATCTATCTTACAAGAGAACCCATCCGATTGAAAATCGGTTCGACTGAAGTTTCAGCGGTGGTATGCTAAATTTAAAGTCATTAGTGGCGGACCCAGGAATTTTCTGTTTGGGGTTCGGAAATTTTCAAGTGTCAATTATCTATTAATAAATAGTATTTTTTTTCTCGGTACGATTCGGGTCGGGGCGGGTCACATTAACAAATTCAAACTCAAATCAAGTAATTAACCGACAAACTAATATAAAATTATATAAATTCAACAAACAATCTCGTATTCCAAAAAATAACCAATAATCTAACATTAAAAAAATTAGCAATTAATCAAGTTATCTAAATTAACAAAGTAAGTTTAAAAAGGGATACATAAAAAAAGACTTGGACTTTTAAAATCTAATTTGAGAGAGGGACGACGCTGATATCAACAAAGGTTTCAGTCAGTGGTATGTTCAATTTGCTTTAGCAGCAATAATGATCTTGATGGTGAGCGCCGGTGGGATAGGGGAGATGAGTGCATAATGTTTGAATTTAAAGACGACACAAAACATTCACAGTGAAAGTCGTGAATTATTTTAATTTATGCGTATATTTTTCTAAATTGCCGCTAATATAATAGTATGAAATAAATTTTTAAATAAACATGATTAGGATAAAATCTAAATGTGAGCAAAAAATATTTAATAATTATTTGGTATTTGAGTAAGTGAGTTTTGTTTATTAAATTTAGACAAAATTACATATTTTGTCCTTTAACTTTACCCATTTTTCAACTTTTATCATTTATCTTTTTTTGTTACACTCTCTGTCCTTTAACTTTTTTTTTCTTTCATCTTTTGTCCTTTTTAACGGATTCCGTTAAAATCCACCGTTAAGTCAAGGGTATTTTTGTCTTTTTACTTTTTAGAATAGAAAAAATTATATATTTTGTCCTTTAACTTTGCATGTTTTGCAATTCTTATCCTTTATCTTTTTTTGTTACATTCTCTATCCTTTAACTTTTTTATTCCTTCATCTTTTGTCCTTTTTAACAGATTATATTAAAATCCACCGTTAAGTCAAGGGTATTTTTATCTTTTTACTTTTTAGAGGTATTTATTATACTTAAATAAAGAGGAAAGTGTGTTATGTAAATCTGTATATTTTTTTTCCTTATCACCCCACCCCCACCCTTACCTTAAACCATCACCGGTGAAAACCTCACCCCCACTGTCAGTCGGCCGACGACATCCCATCGAACACTGTCGACGACCCTCCGACGACCTCCCATCGACCTGACATCGGGTTTGTCAGGGGTGGTCGTCGGTAAAGCAGGTGGCCTGGTGACCGCCGACGTTTGGCGAGGAGACAGTGGAGGGTCGTCGGAGGTTTGGTCGGGGCAGAGAGGGCTCGGAGATGAGAGGCCGCCGAAAATTCGACCGGGAAAGAGGAAATGGGGAGGGGGATCAAGGTTGCCTTCTCTCTGAAACGAAAGTAGGGGTGGGTGGGGGTGGGGTGATAAAGGGAAAAATACAGATTTACATAACACACCCTCCTTCTTTATTTAAGTACAATAAATACCCATAAAAAGTAAAAAAGACAAAAAGACTTTTGACTTAACGTTAGATTTTAATGAAATCTTTTAAAAAGGACAAAAGGTGAAAGAATAAAAAAGTTAAAGGATTGAGAATGTAACAAAAAAAGATAAAGGATAAAAATTGCAAAACATGCAAAGTTAAAGGACAAAATATGTAATATTTTCTACCGTAAAAAGTAAAAAGACAAAAATACCTTGACTTAACGGTGGATTTTAACGGAATCCGTTAAAAAGGACAAAAGGTGAAAGAAAAAAAAAGTTAAAGGATAGAGAGCGTAACAAAAAAAGATAAAGGACAAAAGTTGAAAAATGGGTAAAGTTAAAGGACAAAATATGTAATTTTTTCTTAAATTTAATAGTTAGGCTAAAAATATAGATATGGACATAAAATATCATCGTAGTTATTGAATATTTGGGCAGTTGCGTTTTGTTTATAAAATTTAAGAATTAATAAAGTAACCGACTTAATTATTTGAATACTTACTCAGTATATTTGTGTAAACTTTAAAGTTTTAAATTAATTTTACTTTGTAAAGGTCTCATCAAAATTTCATGTGGGTCGGTCTTAAAAATTCTTGGAGGTCGGTCGAGATTGAATCATATATATCTCACTATAAAAAAAATTCATGGGGTGCGGACGAACCCCATCCCTAAAGGGTGGGTACGCCACTGAAAGTCACTAAGCAACGAACAACCTTGTCTCGAGATTAACAGCGAAGACGTTGTTGAAAGCACGGTGGCAAGTTCATGCGCGTGAAAACTAAAAGTTGTTTTTGCCGTTAGAGAAGCACCACCTCGTTGATTTTGCAAACAATTAGTGGCGAAACTTGAAAATATCAAGTGGTGGTCGGGATCTATTTTTTTTTTCTTAACGCCAATTTTTTAGTAAATAAGGGTTGAAACCGGAGTATATCAAATTTTTTTACAAGAAAATTATCCCCCAAAATGCTGAGCCACTGCAAACAATACAAACGAGTCTGTGTTTAGTTTTTTTATCTTCACTTGATTACTTAATTACATTCCGATAACATAATAAAACGTGTTAATTATATCATCCTTACCTTTTCTTTTCTTTATAGACAAATATTTATTTATCTTATAATCCTAATAAAGTAATAAAATTTGTGTCACATGTCTCATTTATAAAGGGTCCACATCACCATGCACATGTCTCATTTATAGAGGGTCCACATCACCATGCCACATGTCAAGCTCACATTGAATTACCAATTTAGTAAATTATCAATTAAGACTAATTATTAATTTTATCGAAACTAATTTTTTGTAAATTAATGTCGATTTGATTAATTTACTCAATAATTTTAGTGTTTCTGTGGAAAGTAATCAAGAACATCACACATAATAAACTTCTTAAATATACTAAATTATTATTTAATATATTAAAAGAATTTTATATCAATCACAATTTTTAAATTTCTTGATCATTATTTTTTTCTTTGTATTTATCTAATATTATAAATTTATATTCAGCCCGTGTAATACACGGGTTACTAACCTAGTATCAAATATATAATTATCTGGGTTCAAACCAAGAACCTCTAACTAAAAGAAAAAAGTTTTTATCAAGTAACTTGTCCCACATTGGCTTATATTATCCTTACCATGCCAACTGTATGTACCAAACTTCCACGTTTCGGGCTTCGAAACATTGTTTCAGAAACCCGAAACGTTTTTTGACCGGTTCGGTGGTAGAGCCTTTCATATATCGCATTTGAAGTTTGATTTGCACTACGCCAAATGTGCCTTTTAGCCATATTTTTTTCAAAACTTCTCCGCCACACTTTCGATCTAAAGTGTGGTAAAATATCAGTGATACTAGTTTTAGCCATACATTTTTTCTATGTGTGACAAAATATACATCTTTTTGAAACTTTAGCCACATATTTTTTCTTCGTATGACGAAAGACAACACATTTTTTATACCTTTACTCACACTTTCATAAAAAAAATGTGGCATTTACTAGCCACACTCGAAAAATGTGGCAAAATGTGGCAAAATGTCACGGGTATCTGTTTGATTTCTAAATCTTGTGACCAAAAAGACATATACGATCTCTTTAACCACACTTTTAGAATTAAGTGTGAAAATTACTAGCCGCTACTTCAAAAACGGTAACCAAACGTGAGGAACTGTCATGGTATTTGTATAAGTTTCTATTCATGTGACCAAAACACGTAACTTTAAAACCTTTAGCCGCAATTTAAGAAAAAAAAATTATGACATTTACTAGCCACGCTCGAAAAGTGTGGCCAAATGTTACTAACTGACATGGATATTTCTACTGTTGTGGTTAAAAGACAATAGATATGATCAATTATACTAGTTTGTGTGAGCGTAGTATGCACTTAATAAGTAAAATAAACTAAACTAGTAACTATATATTATGGTGACGGTTAGAGTTATTATGTATGGTTAAATGTGAGAAACCACCATTATTTTTGTTTGATGATGTGGCTAAAAACTTATACATATAAATAGTTAAATTAAGAAGAAAACAAAACTAATAAATAATGGTTTCTGTAATTTAGTTTAGTTTTTTTTTTACATATCTTTCTTTTAGATATATTGTTAGCATATCAAAAACTTTGACATCCTCTCCTTTAAAGAAAGATACCTTTGAGGTAGGGGTGAGCAAAAAAATCGAAACAGAACCGAAAAACCGCAGAAACCGAATCGAAAAAAATCGAATCGAAGTAAAAACCGGAAAAACTGAACCGAAACTTTAGTTCGGTTCTTGTTCTGGATTAAGAAAAAACCGAAAAAAAACCGAACCGGACCGAATGAATAATTTATATAAGTTTTTAAGTTTATATAGATATGTAACTGTGTTTTAATTAACTTAATTACAGTTATTTACAATTCTTGTATAACTCAGTTGATACTACTTACCTTTGCAAACCACTAAGATACGTTCGAGTGTCCTCTCATTCTGTTATTTCATTTTAAAGCAACAACTTCTCTTTTTTTCTCTTCTTACCATCGAAGACGATGAAGATTGTGGTAAAAAACTTTAGTGTTAAAAACGTTTGAATTTAAAACCAAATTTATTTTTTATGTTACATGTGTTTTTTTTTTGAACGGCAGTGAAAAAATATATTAAAACAAGCTCAAAGAGCAAAATTACTAGACATTCAGAGGATTTAGCATCCAGGCGTTCCAACTAATAGGACTTTTACAGTTTCTCGAAGTATACCAAGAGAAAGAAAATAAAACAATCGAATCAAAAATGTTGCCGTTCCTAAATTCACTTGGTTTGAAAATCAAGAGATTCCTTGACCTCCAAATATGCCACCATGTAGTGAAAATAATAGAGTAAATCGCATCCTTCTTTTCCTTTGTTCCTTTGTATATTCAATGCTTTTAATCAATTGATGAGGGGAATTTGAATCTAACTAGTTAATGTCCAACCAAATCTTCACCCGATCCAAAATCTTAGAGAAGAAACTGCAGTCATCAAATAAATGGTTAACAGATTCAATCAATTTGTTTTTTAATTTGATGGTCATAACGCTACTTGTTTATTACTATTAATAATATATCTTCTAGGACTAGTTTAAAACTATTTTAACCACATCTTTAAAAAAACAAACAAAAAAAAAAATAAATCCGAACCGAAACCGAAAAAACCAAAACTCAATGGTCTTTTGAGAAAATATGTATTTTGAGAAAAAACCAAAACATTGCACATTATGCATTGAAAACTTGTATTTTGAGAAAATATGTAATTTTTTTACAAAATAGGGGGATATATGTAATTTTTCTAATTCGTAATCTCTTTAATAAATTTCATATACATTTGATGATCCATTAATTTTTTAAAGCCCTATTACAAACCAACATTATAAATAAAGGTGGCGTTTGGTTCGTGGAATTCAATGGAATTGAAATTACAAAGTTTTCCTTTTGAAAGTTGTGCTTAGTTGGGTTATAGGACAAATTTAAATAGGATTGAATTTTTTTAATCAATGGAATTTGATGCCATAAACTTTCCTTCATTAAAATGAATGATCTCTAAGGAATGTTGCAATAATAATAAATTTCATTGATTAAGGAATTCATTGCATTTCAAATTCATTCACCGTTTTCAAGTAGTGTTCGATCGATTTAGTCTGAGGTTATCGACAAAAAAGATTTGTCTAAGCCACTACCTAATCAAGAACAATTTTGAAAGAAAAAAATATCAATTCCAATTTCATTGAATTCTTCAAACCAAACACCACCTAAGGTTATTTGTGTTGTATACAAGTATCAAATATAATTATGTAGACCTTTTAGTCTATATTCTTTTATCAATAATCTAGCTTTATATTTATCATGATGACATGTGCTTTATCTTGTTTAATGATATTCAAATGGTTTACACCTCAAAAGAACATTACTAACACTCAAATACGATTTTCTATAATATAGCATCAATTCTATTAATATATGGTTGAACACACGGTCAGCCTTCGGCTTGTGCAGGATAGACGACCACTCAATACGATTAGTTTAGTTTGTATTGAAGCCAAGGGCATGAAGGTAAGTGATACGTCCCGGGTATCCAACCCCGACCCGACCCGTATTCTACCTCCAACCCCAAATGATTGTTAGATTGAGTCAAACTTGGAAAGCAAGTGTGGAACGTACTACATGAAGCCACTTTCCCATGTTTTCATTTTAGCAAAATGTTAGGAATGACAAATGTTTTGCTATTTAAGTATTTATTTTAGATTGAATAAGGGTTAATGAAGAAGATAGAAAATTGCTTCATTTGCTGCTGTTTCTAATTTTGCTGCAAGTTATTTCCTTCCTTCAAGTTTAGTTCGTCTTTAATTTCGTCACGTTATTTTGTTTACGTGTTCCGTTTATATCAGTAAGAGATGGAGGAGGCCTTGCAACATAAATCTTTACCCAAAATCCTTATTTAAAGCGTTAGGCAAGCTTTTAGAGAGGTCCTGTGGGCTCCAAAAAAATAAAGAATTCTTTATATTTTTGTAATGTGTGTAGTGGGTTGTTGATGAGGTGGAAATGTGGAATATAAAGGCTTCTAAAGCATCCTAGGGACGTTTACGATCTTATATCTTTTAGTAGGACAACTCTTATTGATCAGTTATTTTTATGTGATAATATTTAGTAACGAGACATTTGGGTTGTTTATTTAAATTTGAATAAGCTAGATGATTAAATGGGTGGGCCGACTCTAATTTGAATAATGCAAATTATCAAACAATCATGACTAAGTTATCATTAAAATAGTTATCTTATATTTCAATCTAATTTAAATAATGCAGATTATCCACCAATCATGATAAACGTGGCTATATTCACAACCACTTTTATTAAAAAAAACAACTTTTACATGGATAAATCTGACCTAAAAAAAGTAATTATATATTTGAATTAAAGAATCTTTTTTTTTTAAGCCAAAATTTTATTACCCAAATTAAACCAGCCAAAAACTTGGAGATCCAATATTATAAGGCTATGTGTAGTGGTTTGAGAGTTGGGTGAGGGGTTATGCGCCATGTGGCGAATGACGTGGCAATGGGGGGTTATGAGGTAAGATGTGTAGTGGGGGGTTATAAAGATGGGGGTTATAAGGATTTGGAGAACCAATAGGAAAAAAGCAAAAAAAATTAAAAAAAAAACAAGAGAGGGGGAAGGCGTTATCTACATAACGCCGGAGACATTTTTCCCTAACATGGCGCCTAGGGGGTGGTGCGGGGCGCCATGTTGGGCGCCATGTTAGCTTTTTCGGGGCTATAACGCCCCACTACGGACAGCCTAAAAGTAACCCAAAAGGAAAACTACTGCTAGTCCCTAAGTCATATTGCCATAACTCATTTGTGGACCTTTAAACCCGGATTACAATTAAAAGATAAGAACCCTTTAACATCTAACATCTATGCTTTGTGCACCTTTAAATACCCAACCTATAACTAAAAGATAAGAATCTTTATCAAGTGACCTAGTCTAACATCTAACATTGGGTATATATAAGAACATCTGTAACGCTAAGTATTCCCCTTCCCACAAGTAGTTTTAGTAATCGGTCACATGAGCTTTTTAACCGTCTTCTCACAAACAGTTTTTTTTTTTTTTTACTTTTTTATTCCAAGACAACTCTTCCAACAAACACCCATATATTAACTAATTTAATATTAAGTGTATATATGCGTGTGAGAAATAAAACAAAAAGAACAAAGGGCGCCCATAGTAAATGGCGGGAGGTGAAGAGCTGGGACCACTAGCGCGGCCTTTGTAAAGGGTAGTTCTACATAGGCTAAGGGCTAGTGATGGACGATAGCGTCACAACTTATCTAAATAGTATAAGTTAATTTTAACTCCTAGATAGGTTAGTTACCTATATAAACAAGATTAAGATAGTGAGGAAATAAGTGATATTATTTTATTGTCTAAGTTAATAAATTCTAATATTTTATTGCTTATTGGAATATTTTAGGGTTTTGCTATTCACACAAAGAGAATTAATTTTCGCACAAAATCTAAACGATCGTTTAGGGCTAAATGGTCGTTTGGGCAGATCTTCTAACGATCGTTTGGTGCCAAATGGTCGTTTGGGCAGGTCATTTGTATTTTAGGCAAGTCGTTTGGACCATTTTTTTAATTAAAACTACCCCCCCCCCCCTCAAAAAAATTTTATGTGGACCATTTGGTCCCAAACAACCTGTCAAAATAACCATTTGGTCTCAAACGACTTTCTTTAAACTCAAACAACATGTCGAAACGACCATTTGACCCCAAACAATAATTTGGATTATGTGTAAAATCAATTCTCTCCCTTGTGAAAATCAAGTCCCATATTTTATTGCTTAAAATTTATTGCATAAGTCCCATATTTTATTGCTTAATATTTATTGCATAAGTTATTAAACGATATTATTTTACTCTTGGTTAAAACCAAAATATTTGAGAAATAAATGGTAATATTTTATGCCTAACTAATAAATCCATTATATTTTTTATTGTAATATTTTATTACATAATTATCAAATGATATTATTTTATTTTTGGTTATTATTATAATGGTAATTTTTTAAACTTAATAAAAAAACAATTAATTTTGTTATTCTTCTATAAATTAGTTTCTTTTTTGTTTTATCTAAATTATTTTTTTAAACGGTTGTTGTTGTGTTGGTGGTGTATTAAAGTTCTTGGCTTTAAAATCATTTTTTATTTTCGTCTTATATACATAGTATTATAGCAAATTCAACTATTTTTTGAATTTGCGATATCCCCACGATAATACGTGATCGCTACATCTAGTCCTTAATGTTTTCTAATGTAAATGAATAGTCAATCTATATTTACGGTAATACAATTTGATTTTACTAAGTTATTATTTTTGTTCGCTCACCCCACCTATTATTTCTCCCTCTATCGTGCCCCTAAGAACGTTTTAGAGTCTTTGGAAAAAATACGCTTTAATTTTTTGTGGGGAGGGGATGGCGAAAAATATAAAATCCATTGGGTGGCGAGAGATAAGATCTTGAGACCCATTCCCGATGGTGGTCTGGGGTTGATGGATTTGGGCTCCTTTAACAAATGCCTTTTAGCCAAATGGTATTGGAGGTACAACACGGAACCGGAAAAGTTGTGGAGGAAAGTGATTCATAGTATTCATGGCGGGAATCCGAACAACAATTTGATCCCATGTAAATTGGCGTTTGGGGGTGTTTGGAAGGCGATAGGGCGGGTGGAACGGGATTTCGGTTCAAAAGGGATGAATCTAAATGATTATATGTTTAGAGATGAGGAAGGGTGGCAGTGGGCGGAAAGTAATGGGGATGGCTTTTCTGTTAAGGCCATGAGATTAATTCTTCTTTCTTTACAAGGGCAGGAGCAAAGTTTTGATTTTGTTTGGTGTAATGTGGTGCCTCTCAAAGTAAACTTGTTTATTTGGAGAGCTTGTCTTGGTAGATTGCCCACGAAAGATGCACTCACGAGGAGAAATATTCATGTTGACACTTTGGATTGTCTTCTTTGTGACGATGGAATGGAATCGGTGGATCACATGTTTACGGGATGCCCTTTCGCAAACAAGATTTGGACCATTGTGACGCAATGGTGTCGTATCCCTAATCTCTTCTTGTTCTCAATCAAGGATGTAGTCAAGATACACAACGGGTTGTCGGATTCGGAATGGAAAACAAAGGCGTTGAACACGATCATGCTCACTACGTGTTGGTGCTTATGGAAAGAGAGGAACAACGTGACTTTTAATCATAAACCCCCTTCGGTGCATCGGGTGGTTTTTGAAATAAAATATTGGAGTTTTATTTGGATTGTGAATCGATGTAAGCTTCGTACTATTGATTGGGAATCGTGGTATTCTTTTATCATGTAATGTTTCTCGTTGGCGGCCTCTAGCTCCTTGCTAGGGGTTTTTAGCCCTTCTTAATGCATTGCCGTTCCAAAAAAAAAAGGTTAAAACCATCTATTTTTTTTTATTTAAATTATTGTTTTTGTGGGCTCAATAGGTTAAAACAATCTATTGAATAGCCGAAATGATAGATACTTTTTGCCCAATTTCCACCGAACATTACTTTTGTCTCACAATTTTTAGCATTGAATAATACCAAAGTCATCCCAACTTTGAACAACCTTTCGTTTTTTTTCTCAAAGTGGAACCATGTCACTCCAAATTCTAGGTAGCCGTATGTTTTTTTTTTTCAATTTAAAAAATTGTAACAAATTATAATACCCTAATAACAATCTCATTATTGCTACTGCCAAAAATAGTAACCACATTGCTACTACTAATTATACTAAAATTAATTATAATTATTGTAACATCTAAGTCATAAGGTTTTATTAGAAAACAAGTTCTTGAGCCAATTCCTCCATCAAGAACCCGAAAATCACCATCTCTATATCCATCCCGATATTTCTAATCGTTTCATTATCGCACCACTTCCACCCTTCAGTTCTGAAATCGGTTTCTACCATCATATCGATTGTGTTCAACTCGACGACTTTCCATGAATGCAACTGTTTGCATACCCTTTGCACGATCATCTCATGTTCTTCGTTCTTGTTCTCTTCTTCAATTAGGTCTAATACGAGTTTTTTCATGTACCAAGGGATTTTACCGACACCTAGATGGTTCACGATCTCCCTTAAACACTCTTCGCTTGTCACATCTTCCCCGCTTGATAAAACATCTTCATCTTCGTCTGAACATTGTTCTAACATGCGGTTTTCAAGGTCAATCGGATCTAACCCTGCGAGCAGCTCGAACCGTTTAAGCTTTTGTAATAGTTGATGTTTTGCTCCTACAAGTTTAATACATGAAAACTTTTAGGACACAACATAAATGATAAATTGATAATACATCACAAATAAATGAAAATTTTCTTAAATATCATAGTATTTCTATGGGCACCACAAATAATGTATCTTTCCACTAACTACAAATCAATTATAGGCCTTGATTAGCATTTAATTAAACATCTTTTTAATAATCAAATGGCCCACACAAGTCCATTACCCCCAAGGCCCCAAGAGGTTAAGAGGTCAATTAACGTAAATAGATGTTTTGTTTTTTTCTTTCAAATGTGCATGAAGTGTACAAATGTTAATGCATGGCATACAAGTCACTATAGTAAAATCAAACATATGGACAATCAACCATTGCACGACAAGTCGACAACAAGCACAAAACATAAACAAATACACTAAGTACCAAAGTTGAAAACGACCTCATAGCCGATTATGATTTAGGTAAGATGCCACGATAGATACACGAATTCTTTTAATCGACAACTTATTTATCAATTTTATCTCGTTAAATGTGAGTGTTTTTAGACTACTTATTTAGCCGGGCATGTTTTATAAATTTTAAACCGGTGTTTCCTGACCTTCGATCACTATATCTCACTATATCTCGTTAAATGCGAGTTTTTTTTTTTAATAAAAATATAAGTTGAAGCCCTTAATCAAAGCCGATAAAAAATAGAACTACTGTATATACTAATCTAAAAAAGTAGCTAAAAAGTAGTAGAAAATATTATTACTTACTTTGAACATTGGCGTAACAACATTCGATATCATAGCCATCGTCTTCTTCTACAGTTCCACTATCACGATCTTCCTCGTCATCATCAAACAAGGGGTCAAGCACCGAAACCGGGCTACATTGTTCTTTCTCGTCATCATCTTGTCTTTTAACTTCGTTGGGGCACTCGACTTCTTCACAAATTTCTTTTTCCTATAACATTATAAATTTTAGTATTCTTATAACATAACCAGTAAAATCTTACATAAAACTAGAGTGTCATGTAGATTTTGATACATAATATAAAAACTGTCAATATATGCTTTTAATTACATTTTAAGTCCCCTATAAAATTATAATATTTCAATACTTCTATAATATAACTGTAAGGAGTTGGAAAGTTGACTTTTTTTCTAGCTTGTTCCATGACCAGCCATACGGTATGCTACATATTACATGTGTGGTTATCTGATTATTTGATGTATAATACTAACAAGTATCCAAAAAATATATATAATACTAACAAGAATCCAAAATGTAAAACAGACAAATTTAGTTTTGTCGATTTGTGTGACATTTATTTTTTTATTTATATTTAAAAACTATTCAGGAGCTATAAGTATTAAAAATAAATGTAAAAGACATAAAGACCCCCACTGAAAGCTTTATATCACTATCAAACCAGGGGTAACTTTGTCCCCACAAATGATACGCATGCTTCCACTGAGTTACGAGCTAACTCGGTAACAGGGATAGTTCAAAATGAAACAACCCCAACCGTACATACCAATGCCGGTTCAGTTTACGTTTTAAAGAACCGGATTTTGCTAGTTCAGTTGTTTGAAATAACCTACGTAATAGAAAAAGTAAATTACTAGTTTCGTCATTTATAAGTATTTGAAATTATTGATTTCGTTTTTTAAGTTCAATAATTACTGATTTCATCCTTTATTTTTAAAATGTTACACCCTAACAGTTTTTTTCACTAACCCCTGTTAAATAATCTCGTTAACTACCCTCAGTTGCTCCTCATGTGAGGGACATTTTCATCATTTTACGCTAAGAGGATAGGGTTTAATCTAGGGTTCTTCATCAATTAGTCATGTTATTTCATTTAGTGTGGTAAAAGGATGAAAATGACCCTCACGTGAGGGTCACGTGAATGGAGTTAATGAGATTGTTTAACGGGGGTTAGTAGAAATGTCTGTCAACATGCAAAATTTTAAGAATAAAAAAATTCGAATTCAGTAATTACTGAATTTAAAGGATGAAACCAGTAATTCACATATTTAATTATAAATGACAAAATCAGTATTTTACTTTAACAGAAATCTAACATACACAATTCATACACATACTTACTTTTATTAAAATTATAATACATATAAGTTGCTAATTTAACCTATTTAATGTTTCTAATGCTCTATTTTTCGTAACATTGAGAAAAGCATTATGTATTTTTTCCACTAGTTTTTCAATTTATCGAATTTTGATTTTTGAATATCTGATAGTAAGATTCTGTGTTTAAAAATCCCATAAAAACCGTTAAACCAGAACGTAATAAAACCACTATAATATCTCCCCTATCAATCAAATTATCAAATTAAATTAAATTAACTAATACGAAATAATAAAATAAACAACGGATGGAGACAAAACCTGTTGGAAGTGGCGACTTGGAGATGCCGCCGGCGCCGGCGATAAAGAATCCGGTTTCCGGCGAGTAGGCGACGGACTTCTTTCAAGTGAGAAATGAAAAGGGCTAGAAAGATTCGAACAGAAATGATCAATTTCTTCAAATTCACAACAAACTGATCTTGAAGTTTCCACCGCCGACAACTTCTCCGACAGATCGCCACCGCCGCCGTCCACCGTCTTTTTCCGGGTTCTCCTCGGCGTCACATTAACCGCTTCAATCTCACGGCTTTTTGTCCGGGCGCTCCGATCCTTCAACCGCCGGAGAAAAGATCCAAGTAACCCGAACTTGAATTGCCTGGATCCGGTTTCGGGTTTTTTAACCCGCGTAGCGGCGTCAAGTAGCATGGCAGCAGTTCTCGCCGGAATGTTGAGAAACACGGCGGCATTGTTACACGGGCTTTTCAACTCCCTCGTCGGAAAATCAAGAAACGGCGATTTATTAAAATCCGGGGAGTGTTGAGAGGAGAAAATACACACATGGTTTATGCAGAAACTGGTGGATTCAACAATGGGTTTTCGTTTCCGAACAACTAGGGATGTTTTTCCGGCGGCGGCGGTGGTTGTTTTGAGCTGGGAACGGCGGTCGGCGAGGAAGTTTTTGAGGTGAAAGGGTTCTTGATCTTCGTTGAGTAACTCGTGTAAAGGCTTATGACCCATAATGATTTTATGGTTGTCAAGAAAAAGAAAAGGAAATAAACATAAGAAAAGAAAAGAGAAGAAATAAAAGAGGAGATTGTGATTTTGAAGAAGGAAAAGGGAATGGAGAGAGAGGGAGAAGTGAATGTGATGAGGTGGTTTCTACTTTTAAATCTGCAGCGACTGATTGGGACATACCCGCCGCGAAAGGGTAGGGGTGAATAAAAAATACTTTACTAGTGTTTTCTTGTCTATTATTATCTTATAATTATATAATATAAAGTGTCTACATTTTTAGTGTCATCATCTTGTTTATATGGGTTGTAAATGAATTTACCAAGGTATTTCGATCCTTTAACCGCCAGGAGAGAGGGAGAACTAGAAGTGAATATGATGTTTGAATAACTACTTAACTTTTTATTTGGGTTGTAAATTACCAAGGTATTTCCGGAAGATATCATGCTAGAGAAGGTGTATATTTCATAACTAAAAGTTTAAGATTTAAATTTCAAAAAGTATAGGTATGATATATTTATTATAAAAATTATAAGAAGTGTTATTCAGTAAACTTAAACTTAAACCAAAGTAGAAATAAGTATATGTATTATTGCAAGTTTGGAGGTACGGATTGTATGCTTGTACAATACTATGTTTATTTCTATAACTTGGAACATCGACTTCAATTGTAGAATCTGGCTCTTCATACCATAAATATTATTCGATTTATCTATTTGGAGCTAACGATTTTGCTTTTAGTTGTCCGTGTGAAAACTTCTTGGTGGGTTACCCATCTTTTAAATTGTTGCCCTTTAAGCACGCTTAACTATTGTGTTCTCCTCTCATCCTCAACCAATGCGAAATGCGAATAAATCGCGTTGGTAATACTTGAGGATGGACCTTCCTTGTGAACCTAACATTTCTCATGTCTACGACCAATATGAGATTTACGTAAGGTGTTACAATCACCCCCCCCCCCCCTCTTATGGACTCATTGTCCCAGATGATGTATGCCCCGACCACCAGACCAGGGATGTGAAATTGGCCTAAGTTGTCCACATAAACACTCCCGGGGACTCATCATCCTTAATGAGGTTTACCCCCTCCCCCCCCACTATCACGAACGACATATGTGATTTTGGTTGCCTAAGTGAAAACTTCTCTCTGAGGTCACAAGTCCCTTGATTGATGCTTTTTATGCACGCTGAACGGTGAAATTCTCCTCTCATCCACAACCAATGCGCCAAAACACGTTGATGATACTTAAGGATGAACCTTCCTTATTGAACCTAACATTTCCCTGTCCCCGATCAATGTGGGATTTGCCCAAGGTCTTACAATCACCACCCTTATGGATTCATCGTCCTCCATGATGTTTGCCCCAACATACCAATCAAAGATGTGAGATTTGCATAAGGTATCCCCGTCAACATTCCCGGGGGCTCACCATCCTTTATGAGGTTTAACCCCACCGTCCCAAATAGCAAACGAGCAACTCTGATACCATTTGTAACGTTCGGCCCCTCATATAACCAATATTGTTTGTTTTTTTCATTAAGAGCTCAGGGTTTTGCTTTTGGTTGTCCGAATGAAAACTTCACAGGGGGTTACCCATCTCTGAATTGCTACAACTTAAGCACACTTAACCATGAAGTTCTCTCATCCACAACCAATACAACCAAACACATTGATGATATTTGAGGATGTACCTTTCATATGAACCCAACATCTCAACTCTGCACAACCAATGTGGAATTTGCCTAAAATGTTACAATTAAAAATTTGTTCCATTTCTCGATTTGTATGTGTTATCCTTGGGGTCATTCTAATTTTCTCTATATCGTTCTAATTCTATGGATGGTGTGTAAACCTCATTAATAAGGATGGTGAGTCCCTCGGGATGTACATGAGGGCACCTTAGGAAAATTCCACATCTCTAATTGGGATGTTAGGGGGGGGGGGACATCATTGAGGATGATGATCCCATACAGGGGGTAATTGTAACACCTTAGGCAAATCCCACATTAGCAGTGAACATGATAGATATTGGGTTCATAAGGAAGGTTCATCCTCAAATATCATCAACATGTTTTGGACATATTATAAGTTGTGGATGAGTAGCAACAATCCAAGGATGAGTGACCTCTTTGAGAAGTTTCCACTCGGTAAATAAAAGGAAAACCGTAAGCTCCTAGTGGTAAAGCGAACAATATTGGTGGTGGTGGTGGTGGTGGGGGGGGGGGGGGGGGGCATATGTCACATTGAGGGTCTGTGATGAAACTTTATGACAACCTCTTGTTAGGTTAAAAGGGCAACGCCCCTAAGTGCAACCGAAACTTATAACTTCTAGTAATTTTGGTAGAAATTCTATTATTAGTAACAAATTGTACTTTGGTAAAAGTGTGTTACTACTAATGCATAAATGACAATGGAAGTGGTAACAGTTGATGATTAAGACCATCAACAGACACCCATTCACGAAAGGTTGTAATGGTCTATTGTTTCGATTCCCTACGATATAAAGGTTTTCTTCGATCGATTTGGTATGTGATCCATAATAGAATTTTTATATTTGTTTTTAAAAGTTCATGTATGCGAAGTGCTTACTAAATATTTTAATATGCTAATGTCAAACTCGATTCAAATATTATCAGAGCTTTAATATGAAACTCAAAACTGACAAGAGCTTTAATATGAAACTCAAAACTGACAATTCAAACATACTCGACTACTAATAATATAGTCATTATAGTTAATTATTACAAGGTATATATCATTGTTTTTTTTTTTTTGAACAGCTATATATCATTGTATTAGTGTATATTAGGAACTAGGTTTGTAACCCGTGTACTACACGGCTTGACGTATAACTTTTTTTTTAACGGTGGTTGACGTACAACTAATTATATAAAAACCTAACATAATGAAAATTTAATGATATAGTTCTTATACATTTTTCAACATTTATTATGCATTTTATAGAAGATAAAACACAACAAAGATCAGTTTAAGTAATGTTATGTTAGTTCCATCTAGGGCTGTAAACGAGCCGAGTCGAGCCGAGCCACGGTGAGCTCGAGCTCGGCTCATTTAGAAATCGAGCCGAGCCGAGCCAGCTCGTTTATTTTAACGAGCTAAAATATTGAGCTCAAGCTCGGCTTGTTAAAAATCGAGCCGAGCCGAGCTGGCTCGTCGAGCCAGCTAGTTTATTTTTTAAAATTTATATTATTTGCACATATTGATATATAACGTGACTAAAACATAATTTTTAACATACTCGTAATGAAAATTTTAAAATTCAATGTTTATTTATTTATTTTTCAATAAAAACAAATATTTCCTACTGAAAAGTATCATATTAATTAATATTTTATTCTAATTTAATATTTTTTTAAAAGTAAAATACTATAAGAAACTTAGTAATTAACTTAAAATTTATATTATAAATAATAAACTCATAATTTTAGGTTATATATATATATATATATATATATATATATATATATATGTATATATAATAAAAATTGAGCTTAAATTTAAACGAGCCAAGCGAGCGAGCCAACGAGCTAAGTAACGAGTGAGCCACGAGCCGAGCTAACCTTGGCTCGGGCTCGGCTCGTTTAGAAACCGAGCCGAGCCGGCTCGGCTCGTTTATAATCGAGCTGATTTTCGAGCGAGCTAATTTCAAGTTTTTTCCGAGCGAGTTTCGAACGAGCCACGAGCTACGAGTTTTTTAAACAGCCCTAGTTCCATCTCAGAAATTGGTATCTAAAATTCATACTAAGTGCATCGCGTTACACGAGTCTTTTAATAGCATACTAAGTGCATCGCGTTACACGAGTCTTTTAATAGCATTCAAGTTCACCACTTGGAATTTAAAGAGTAAAAATAGATAATGATTATTTAGCAATATTCTCCCTGTGGAAAGTAAATTATGGTTCATTAGGGGAGGCGGTATCGTGGGTGTGTGGTTTGGTGAAGCCATGCCCACCACCCAATAAAAAGATGACAACTCAAATTGGTAGTTTTGGAAACCATTTAAAGCCACACCACATGGTATGGTTGTGGTGTGGCTTGGTGAAGCCACATGTCCGATGAAATACAACGGTAAAAAAAACGCTCAAGTTGGCCGGCTCTCCACGGTTTCTAGAAGCCATTTGAAACCGCTCAAGTTGAGCCATGGGGGTGAACCACATGAGACGGTATGGTGAACCACGTGAGCCACCCGGCTCCCCTTGGAGCCACCCCTTGGAGTAGGAACGATACCGGTGAACCACGTGAGCCACCCGGCTCCCCTTGGAGCCACCCCTTGGAGCCACCCCTTGGAGTAGGAACGATACCACCTCCCCTTAAATGAAGCTAATAGGTAGGTTTATTGTAGCAACAAAAATCTGTCGTATCCAATGTTTTAAAAACCGGTTCAACCGGTCCGGTTCAACCGGTCATCATACCGGTTTTTTAATCCCCGGTTTTTTGGACATAACCGGACCGTTTTGAACCGGGCGGTTTTCCGGTTTTTTCCGGTTCAACCGGTCCGGTTCAACCGGTTTTCTGATATTTAAAAAAAAAGTTTTTTTTTTAATTTATTGTTATTTTTTATTATATTTTAAAGTTTAAAACTTATATTTTCTTATGAAATACCTATTTGGTATTATTTTTTAGTGGATTATCATTGTATTTTAACTATTTTCGTTGTGGTGTACAAATTTATTAACATTTTTATAAAAGTATATATATAAATCCCCTAACCGGTTCAACCGGCCGGTCCAACCGGTCCGACCGGTCGAACCGGCCCCGGAAAGTTTTCCGGTTCAACTAAAAAACCGGTTTTTAAAACATTGGTTGTATCTGAAGCATCAAGTTAACTTTTTGATGTGTTACTGTTTAGTCAAACTGAAGATAGATTCAACAATGATCCGCTTGTAGAGTTACAAAAGTGAGGCAAGACCGAGTGCACCTCCTTTGCCCGATTACTTAGAATTTAACCGAAAAAGAAAAAAAAAACAAAGAAAGAAGAAATAAGCCTACAACAATAGCAATTCTATTGTCAGCATTCATCATAGATGAAAAGTTTTTACAAAGGAGTTAATACATAAATGAATATGTGAGTTTATCTATAGGAAACATAAAGGCATTAAGACCATTCACTCACGCTATATATAGGCATTTGCAAGTCCTGATGCTTACAAATTGGCGCTGATATAACTGATTTAGTACATTAAAACTATATAAACATAATTTACTGCTTATCCTTTGTATTGTTTTCATACGTTGGATGAATTGATATCATCACGACTTATATTATGATCACTAAACTTAACTTGCGCTATAATGCCTCTTAATCTTAGCCAAATGGTATCTAGCCTGACCCCTGTGCTATTTTGCATCAGATCAAATGAAAATTTGGAAGAGGTAAACTATAACTTGACTATGAGGGTAAATGTGAATTGTATATTGACAAAACTAAATGAGAGTACATATAGAATGTTACAAAACTAATACAGGAAACTACAACAATTATGGAGAGACTTATTCTCCAAGAATAGGTAATTATGGACATAATCATAGGGTATCAATGAGTATCCTTAACACGCCCCCGCAAGACGGAGGCTCCATCGGAGACACCGATCTTGGACCGCAACCGAAGAAACGGAACTCGAGATAACGGCTTAGTCAGAGCATCCGCCAACTGATCTGCAGAACTAATATGAAGCACATGCAACTGACCGGAGTTCACCTTCTCCCGAACAAAATGATAATCCAGAGCGACGTGTTTCATCCGAGAGTGATAAACGGGATTAGCACAGACATATGTCGCACCGATATTGTCACAGTAAAGCTTGGGAGGAGAATGCAGAGGCAAACCAAGCTCAGATAGTAAATTCTCAACCCAAGCAATTTCAGAAGCCGCATTAGCAAGCGCCTTGTATTCGGCTTCCGTAGACGAGCGAGACACCGACTTCCACTAGATGATATTAGAACCAAGATAAATCAGATAACCGGTAGTAGAACGTCCAGCGGTATAGACCCCACCCCAGTCTGAATCCGAAAAAGCAGTCAAAGACATAGGCGAAGCATTGTTCAAAAACAAACCATGATAAAGTGAACCTTTGAGATAACGGAGCAGGCGCTTGAGAGCCTGCCAATGTATTTCCGAAGGCCGGTGCATGAACTGAGACAAACGGTTCACAGCAAAGGAGATATCCGGTCGTGTGAACGCAAGGTACTGCAGAGCACCAACGAGCTGGCGGTAAGGTGTAGGATCAACTCTTGCAGCGCCATTGTAGGGATATGATCATGTAATAGTAAGCGTATGTCCGGATATTATTTAAGCCTACGGGGTCACACGTCTCGACACCAAATGTATTAATATTAATTAATGGTTAATTAATATTTATCACGAACATTTAACGAGGTTTCGTTAAAAACTGACAGTTAATTGTTAACAGAGGGGTGTTAGTTGTAATTAGAGAGAATTGTAATTGGATTACAATTGAGAAAAGGTTGTGGATAAGGCCTCTAGGCCGAATTCGGCTAGGGCTCTTATGCCTATCCCTTTTGCTTGTTTATCAAGTATTCTAATCCTATAAATAGACCCTCAGGGTTTAAGGATTAGTTGCTGCTTTTATCAGATAAAAGAAAACTCTAATTCTCTCTCTACTCTCTCTAAATTTCGGCAACAAGAAAACCCAAAGGGGGTTGTGATTTCTTGTGTGGTTCGACCAAGCCTACATCAAGAGAAGTTCGTGATCGCTTGCTAGCACATAGCATTGGTGTGTCGTGTGTGCGATCGTAGAGGGATTTACATCAAATCCTCCAAGAAGATCAAGTCTTGCCGAGCTAACAAGGTACATGATTCTATCCGGTTAGTTAGTATAATTCATAGGATTAATCCGCTGCGTACTCGTGTTTAATTGATAAATCGTTATATTACCCAACAGTGGTATCACGAGCCACCTATGTTTTAACTAATTACCGGAATAAAAACTTGAAAGGGGGTAATCTAGATTCTAGCTTTTCGATCCACTTAAATCGATTTTACAATTGGAAAAAATCGGATTTCGCAAAATTGGTAAAAAAAATCGCAAACCACAAAAATCGATCGTTAATGGTTAATGTTTCACCGGCTGTTCACGATCGGGAACCCTGTGTTCACGATCGTGAACCTGTGTTTATGACCCACATGATGCAAAATCGTAAACTTGAAGTCGGCGGATGTTCACGATCGGGAACCCTGGGTTTACGATCGTGAACCTATGTTTACGACCCATATTGATGCAAAATCGTAAACTTGTGGTAGGCGGCTGTTTACGATCGGAAAACCTATGTTTCCGATCGTAAACTGTGTTTATGACATATGATGCAAATCGTAAACCTTCGTTTACGATCGGAAACACTCATTCCGATCGAAATCATATATATATGGATCGAGAACCTCTTGAAAAATCGTAAACCCTTATATTTAGATCTAAAAATTCGTTTCCTTAATCTATAAAAAAAAAAAAATTATGAACCCAAGTTTTTATTTGTTGTACCTTATTTAAATGTTAAAAGGAAGTAAAAACCATGAAGTTTTATGCAAATCGTTCATGGTTATTACTTATATCAAGAGATGTAATAAATTAAAATTATGTTAGATAATTAGAAACCCTAAGATTATGTGATTATTTGTGATAATTGTGACATAATAAAAGGTTTTATTGCAAATTTGTTTTATGAAAATCGAAATTTGTTTAATAACTATTGAAATATGATTTTGTTTATAAAATAAAATTTGTGTCTTAAAATTCAAAAGAAACACCGGCTCACCCATTCGAACACACTCTAAGAGAGGTATAAGTCGGGTCGCCATGCTTCCCTAAAGTGGGTAGGTTTTTAATTGCAAAAGTTGCAAACCTCACCCCTACGCTTCTTTGTGTGTTGCGAATGGAGCTACCGAGCTCTTTTGTTTTGAAAGACAAACTAAGAATTTTATAAACACATTATGTGGTGAAGATATGCATGAATATTCACACATAACCTTTTTGATCACACATCAAAATTGTTTTGACCCAAACCAAACTTAAGTCTTTGCCACCCACCTTGAAAGGACACTTGAGGATGTCATCTTACTCATTGGTACACAATGGTAAAATGATATTCGCATGGAAAATTCCCACTCATTGGTACACAATGGTGGACAATTTGTGCGTTCTTGGTTGGACGACTTAAAGCGAGCCAGGCGGTGAGACCCACTACAAGAAATCTCCTTATTCCCGACTACACTTTTCCCGACGACACTTGTAGTCGGTAAAAGTCAAGTATTCCCGACAACATCTCGTCGGCAAAACTTTTTTTATTTTATTTTTTATTTTTTTTTTAAATGAGTAATCCCGACTACAAGGGTACCCTTGGCCCGTGGCAAAAGATGGGATGAAACATGACTACAAATCACTTGGTGCAAGTTGTAGGTCCCATAAAAATCTAGGAATTGTATTTGGAATACAATTAGTGATCGTCACTTACCATTTGAATGCATCATTTCTAGCAGATCAACTGATGAAATGATGGCATGTCAATTGGATCCTAGCCTTAATAAAGCTTAATTGTTTAAAATGTTTAAACATTGGGTAATTAAATTTATTAAGGAAAAGATTATCGAAAATACTGATTTTTGAACTTAATCTGTTTTGTAGATGGCAACAAACCCTCCTCAAAACAATGTTGGTCATGCTTTTCGTCAAATGTTTGAAAGAGAAAAGCTGAATGGATCCAACTTCAATGACTGGTACCGTCAACTGAGGATTGTCCTTAGAGTTGAACGGAGGACCGATGTCCTTGAACATCATTGGCCGACCGAGCCAGCTGCTGATGCCTCTAAGCAAGAGAAAGCGTTCTACAACGCAGAGTACAGCAGATACGATGAGGTTGCTTGTATGATGATCTCGAGTATGACTCCTGATCTTCAGAAGCAATACGAGTTTCATACACCTTGTGATATGATCAAAGAGCTAAAGAAGATGTATGAAAAACAAGCTGGTGTCGAATTGTTCGACCTAGTTGTGGAACTCCATGACTTGAAGCTTGAAACTGGTAAATCGGTCAGTAGTCATGTGCTCAAGATGAAGAGCTACTTTGACAAACTGGAATCGCTCAATTATGGGTATAATCGGGCTGTTGCTGTTGGCATGATCCTCAAATCTCTTACGAAGGATTTTGAGGGTTTTGTGCGCAACTACAACATGCATAGTATGACTAAGACTATACCTGAGCTTCATGCTATGCTTGTCGAGTATGAAAAAACGATTCCTAAAAAGGCCACTGAAACACCCCAAGTTCTCATGATCAAAGGGGGTAAGATCCAAAAGGCTAAACGACCGCAAAAGGGGAAGGGCAAGATTGATGGCAAGGGTAAAGGCAAGGCTGTTGCCCATATCCCTAAAGCCAAGCAAACCCCTCCAGCCCTTAAAGAGCATCCGGCTAAGGAGCAGATCTGTCACTATTGTGGTGAAGTTGGACACTGGAAGAGGAACTGTCCTACCTATCTAGCTGAGTTGATGAAGAAGAGAAAGAATACTAGCGGAGCTAGTACATCAGGTATCTTCACAATTGAATTATTTTCCTTTTCTAAGTGTGATTCATGGGTGTATGACACCGGCTGTGGAACTCACATCTGTAATTCGTTACAGGGTCTTAGAAAGAGGAGGAAACTGAAGCCTGGAGCTTTGAAGCTGTACGTGGGAAATGGTTTTCCAGCAGCAGTGGAAGCTATAGGAGAATTTCATTTAATTCTGCCTTCTGGGTTAATTATTGTGTTAGACAATTGTCATTATGCACCTTCTATCACTAGAGGTGTTATTTCAGTTTCTTTGTTGAAAAACCAAGGATTTATTAATGAATTCAATAATATCGGTATTTCAGTTTCTAAAAATAATGTTCATTATTTTGATGCTATTCCTTGTGATGGTATTTATGAAATTGATATGCGTGGTTGTGACTCAAATAATTCAATGTTCACTGTTAGCAAACGAGCCAAAACTAGTTTGGACTCTACCTATCTTTGGCACTGTCGTCTTGCCCATGTTGGCAAAAATCGCATTGAAAGACTTCAACGTGAAGGGATCTTACAATCAAATGATGAATCATTTGAAAAATGCGTTTCCTGTATCTCAGGAAAGATGACAAGAAAACCCTTTCCGAACAAGCCGCAAAGGGCTAAAGAACTACTTGGACTCATCCATACTGATGTTTGTGGCCCATTTAGACATGTGTCAAGAAAAGGTGCTAGCTACTTCGTAACTTTCACGGATGATTTCAGCCGTTATGGTTATGTTTACTTGCTTAAACATAAACATGAGGTATTTGAAACATTCAAAGAGTTCAAAACCGAAGTAGAAAATCAACTCGGAAAGACCATCAAGATCCTTCGATCGGATCGTGGTGGAGAATACTTAAGCCAAGAGTTCAAGGATTATCTTAAAGCGTGTGGAATTGTCCAACAGCTTACCCCTCCTTACACACCTCAGCATAATGGAGTGTCTGAGAGGAGGAATCGAACCTTACTAGAAATGGTAAGGTCGATGATGAACCTTACAACTCTCCCAATGTCATTTTGGGATTTTGCTCTGGAAACCGCTGTACGCATTCTAAATATGGTTCCAACCAAGAAGGTTGAAAAGACACCATATCAATTATGGCATGGAGAAGTCCCTGTGTTGTCTTACTTAAGAGTCTGGGGATGTGAGGCACTTGTGAAGCGCGATACGCCTGACAAACTACAACCCAGAACTACTAAGTGCATCTTCGTGGGATACCCAAAGGAAACAATGGGTTACTACTTCTATAATCCTTCCGAAAACATTGTTCGTGTTGCTCGATATGCTGAATTCTTTGAAAAGAATTTTACAGCTCAAGAGAACAGTGGGAGAATTGTAGAACTACTAGAAGATGTGTCACCTTCTGAAACAACTAGCAATCATCAACTTGGGGGGGAAAATGTTCAAAGTGATGAACCTCAAGTCGATGATGTTGCGATTCCACTTCGTAGATCCGAAAGGGTCGTACGTGAACCGGATAGATGGATTGGTCTAGTCGAATCCGAGGATAACGTATCAGGAGATCTCAATGAGCCTCCGAACTTCAAAGCTGCATTATCAGATCCGGAATCTGACAAATGGCTTGAAGCAGCGAACGTGGAAATGCAATCCATGCAAGATAACCACGTTTGGACCCTGGTTGATCTTCCTCCTAACGCAAGAACCGTTGGGAGTAAATGGCTCTTCAAGAAGAAGACCGACATGGATGGAAATGTACACACCTATAAAGCTCGTCTCGTGGCGAAAGGTTATACTCAACGTTTTGGCGTTGACTATGATGAGACCTTTTCACCAGTAGCAGACATTAGAGCTATTAGGATTCTCTTAGCCATAGCAGCGTACTATGACTTTGAGATATGGCAAATGGATGTTAAGACTGCCTTCTTAAATGGTTACTTAGATGAAGAAGTCTATATGGATCAACCTGAAGGGTTCATTGATCCAAAACATCCCAACCAAGTATGCAAGCTTCAAAGGTCCATTTATGGACTAAAGCAAGCATCGAGGAGTTGGAATAAACGGTTTGATGAAGAAATCAAAAAGTTTGGTTTCGTTCAGAATCCCGATGAGCCATGTGTATATCGCAAAGCTAGTGGGAGTAATGTTACTTTCCTTGTCTTATATGTAGATGACATATTGATTATAGGAAAACACATTCCAATGTTGCAAGATGTAAAATCCCATCTTGGAAAGTGTTTTGCCATGAAAGACTTGGGAGAAGCAGCATTTATTCTGGGAATCAAGATCTATAGAGATAGAACTAAGCGGTTGATTGGACTAAGTCAAAGTGCTTATATTGATAAGATCTTGAAGCGATTCAAGATGGAGAATTCCAAGCGTGGTATAGTACCAATGCAGGAAGGACTTGGTCTGTCGGTCAAACAAGGTGCTTCTACACCTGATGAGGTGAAGCGTATGCAGAGAGTCCCTTATGCTTCGGCTGTTGGCTCCATAATGTATGCGGTAAGATGCACTAGACCTGATATAGCGTTCGCGCAGAATATCGTTAGCCGTTTTCAACAGAATCCGGGTGAAAGTCACTGGACTGCTGTTAAGACCATTCTCAAGTACCTACGAGCTACTAGAGATTTGTTTTTGGTGTATGGGGGAAATCCAGATCAAGAGCTCAAAGTGACCGGATACTGTGATGCTGGATTTCAGACTGATAGAGATGACACGAAGTCTCAGTCTGGGTATGTCTTCGTTCTAAATGGAGGCGCTGTGGATTGGAAAAGCAAGAAACAAACCACAGTTGCTATGTCTGCAACAGAGTCTGAGTACATTGCTGCTTCGGAAGCTGCAATGGAGGCTGTCTGGATAAGGAAGTTTATTAGTGGGCTAGACATTGTCCCCACAAGTAACTTGCCTATTGACATGTACTGCGATAACTCGGGTGCATTAGTCATTGCCAAAGAACCTGGAGTTCAGAAGGGCGCCAGACACTATGCCAGGAGATATCACTATGTTCGTGAGCAGATCGAACAAGGTGAAATCAAATTACTCAAAGTTCACACAGATATTAACTTAGCTGATCCTTTCACGAAAGCTTTGTCGAGGCCGAAGCTTGAAAGGCATGCCGAGGGCATGGGACTTAAATTAGTTAGTTAAATCATGTATGTCTGATGATTCGGTATTTGGATAAGGGATGTTAAACAATTTCTATTTGTATAATGAAATAAAGTACTTGATATGTTTGATTTCATTTAATGGTTAAGTTGTGTCCTATATTTGCATGTTTAATCCATGAATACTTACTAAGTATTCTAAATTGTCCATTGTCGATTAACTATGTGGGAGCATAGTTAAACTAAGACAAAATCTGAGTGATTGGTTAGGATGGTCCCACCAAACTCACATGGTATTCATTGGATGCATACTGGACCGGCCCACTAACGAATTGTCACTTTATGGATCGGCGTCATTAAGTGAAATTCGTAAATGGTTGCTTTACTTATCCTTAGACTTGAGATACAAGCAGGTCATGCATGTATGGATTGCACCTACTTGATATAGGTCTAACTATCCTGAATAAGGTAGTACAAAAGAGCTATTTTCAGTAAGTGTAGTGAAGTATGTGACTTGACACGTGTAGTCAAGAGGATTTGTTCCTTCGGCTTTGTGCTGAAGCAGATACCACTGGGCCCCTCATTGGACTAATTAAGATGTTTGCATGGCCGTGCCCAAATGAAATCTAGAGATGTCTCGATTTGCAATTTGGTAATCTTAAGTTAGTTGTGAGAATGAGAAACAGAATCGTTAAAGTATGAAATGACTTGATCCATATTCATATTTAACACGGTATCGGTAACAAAGGGATAGTAAATGACTGTACCATTTAAATACACTTTGAGAAACTGTACTTAAATATTTCTGGGAGCATTGGCGTGTTGCTATACGCTAACCAATGTTATTACCTTTACTATTGCAAGCTCAAGTGGGAGCTGTAGGGATATGATCATGTAATAGTAAGCGTATGTCCGGATATTATTTAAGCCTACGGGGTCACACGTCTCGACACCAAATGTATTAATATTAATTAATGGTTAATTAATATTTATCACGAACATTTAACGAGGTTTCGTTAAAAACTGACAGTTAATTGTTAACAGAGGGGTGTTAGTTGTAATTAGAGAGAATTGTAATTGGATTACAATTGAGAAAAGGTTGTGGATAAGGCCTCTAGGCCGAATTCGGCTAGGGCTCTTATGCCTATCCCTTTTGCTTGTTTATCAAGTATTCTAATCCTATAAATAGACCCTCAGGGTTTAAGGATTAGTTGCTGCTTTTATCAGATAAAAGAAAACTCTAATTCTCTCTCTACTCTCTCTAAATTTCGGCAACAAGAAAACCCAAAGGGGGTTGTGATTTCTTGTGTGGTTCGACCAAGCATACATCAAGAGAAGTTCGTGATCGCTTGCTAGCACATAGCATTGGTGTGTCGTGTGTGCGATCGTAGAGGGATTTACATCAAATCCTCCAAGAAGATCAAGTCTTGCCGAGCTAACAAGGTACATGATTCTATCCGGTTAGTTAGTATAATTCATAGGATTAATCCGCTGCGTACTCGTGTTTAATTGATAAATCGTTATATTACCCAACAGCCATCATCAAGACAAAGAACCTGCGATGAGCATAACGGTGTAAGAACTGGTTTGGCACCATCCATCTTGTGTTTCTCAAGGAGATCGCAGATATGACGATGTTGAGATAGAAACAAGCCAGAGGACGTCGGTATGAGCTCAACACCCAGAAAGTGACTGGGATAACCAAGATCCTTGACAGAGAAACGAGCGGCAAGTCTAGTCACGAACCGATCCAAGAACGCATCATCGTTGGAGGTAACTATAATGTCGTCAACGTACACCATGAAGTAGCACTTAACTCCATCCCTGTCAAAAACAAAAAGAGAAGCATCTGCAAAAGATTTAGTAAAATGGGAGTCCATTAAAAAGGATGTCAGAGCCAAATACCAAGTCCTTGGAGCCTGTTTAAGCCCATAAAGAGAGCGACGAAGTTTACACACATGATTAGGATATTGGGAATCGACAAAGCCAGGTGGCTGGATCATGTAGACTTCTTCTTGCAAGGCACCATGCAAGAAGGCGTTGTTGACGTCAAGCTGGCGTAACGACCATCGTTGAGTCAAGGCAACAGAGAGGACAGTACGAATGGTGACCGGTTTAGTCACCGGGCTGAACGTGTCAAAGTAATCACGACCGTATTCTTGCGAATAACCTTTGGCCACCAGGCGGGCCTTGTATTTGTCAACAGTACCATCAGGTCCCCGCTTGACACGAAACACCCATTTACAGCCAATGGGGCGACAAGAGTTCGGAGGAACAAGCTCCCAAGTCCCGTTACGCAGCAATGCGTTGAACTCATCATCCATAGCAGAACGCCAACGAGGATCCTTTTGAGCCTGGAGATACGTGCGAGGCTCAAGAGGAGTAGGAATCGGATGAACGGTAGTGTGATTGACAAACTGGGAGTTAAAATACTTAGGATTAGGTTTGCGATCACGGACGGGTGGTGGGATGTGGGAGGCAGCGGAATCAGAAGGGGCGGAAGCAGAACCCGAAGCCGCTGTGGCAGCAGACGCATCGGGAGGGGGAGTGGCACTAGCAGCCGGGGAGCTGTCAGCGCTGGCGGACGGGGTAGTGGGGACCGAGGACGCGGAAGAGGCGTCTTCGGCAGAGGAGGTGTGGGAAGAGGGATCGGTGGAGGACGGGTGAGAAGTGTCGGACGAGAGAGAGGGAGCCGGATCAGGAATCGGCTCGAGAGTGGGCAACGGATAGGCTGGATCGGGCGAGGGAGGAATGGGTTTGGGTGTGGAGGACTTGACTAGAAAGTCATGGGAAGAGCAGACAACATCGGAGCTCTTAAGGGGAAACTCGTGCTCAACAAATTGAACATGGCGGGAATGGTAAAGGCGATGGGTTTGAGGGTCAAGGCACTTGTAGGCAGATTTAGAGGTGGAATACCCCAAGAAAACACATGGTAGAGATCGAACTTGAAGTTTGTTCGAGGTATAGGGTTTCAACCATGGATAGCATAAACAACCAAACGGCTTAAGACGTTGATAGTTAGGGGAAGAAGTGAAGAGCACTTGGTAGGGGGACTTGGAATGAAGGATCGGGGTGGGAAGCCGATTGATGAGATAAACAGCTGTTTGAAAGGCATGAGACCAAAAACGTGGTCCTAGTCCCGCATAATGGAGCATGGCAAGGCCGGTTTCAACAATATGTCTATGACGACGTTCAGCAATGCCGTTCTGCTCGGGGGTGTGAGGGGGGGTAGTGTAATGAGAGATGCCATGAGTTTGTAAAAACGGTACAAGTCCAATAAATTCACCACCGTTATCCGTAAAGATGGACACAATGGGCGTCCGAAAATACTTTTCAACAAGCAGCTTGAATTGGGGAAAAACTTTCGAAACCTCAGATTTTAATTTTAAGGGATAGAGCCACACATACTTCAAAAAATAGTCAACAAATATAACGTAATATCGAAAACCATCAATAGATTGCTCAACCGGACCCCAAACATCAGAATATAACAGCTCTAAAGGCTTAGTAGCAACAAACGAATTGGGACCAAAAGGTAGCTTATGAGTTTTATTCATAGCACAAGACTGGCAATGTAAATCAGAATTTGAAGACGAAGAAAATTTAAGACCTAAGTCTTTACATAAAAATTTGAAAAATACGAGAAGACGGGTGTCCGAGTTTGTGATGCCATTGGAGTGGAGATGTAGATGTGGCTGAGTTGACTTGAGGCAAACGGGTAGAATTGCTGAGATAATAGACATCATGGATGTTGTCCCCCCGAAGTAGAGGCGCCCCCGTTTTGAGATCCTTCACAAAAAAATGAGATGAGAAAAATCCCACAGAAACAGGATTAGTTCGACATAGTTTAGCAACCGAAAGCAAATTATTTTGCATGTTGGGAACACACAAAACATTAGGTAAGTTTAATGAATGAGCATTAGTAGAGAGAGTAGTCGAACCGATATGAGAAATAGGAAGAGAAGTACCATCACCAAGAATAATCTCATCAGGGCCCCCGTAATCAGAGACGGAGGCAAGAACATCCGGACAGGAAGCAAGATGATGAGACGCCCCACTGTCCATCATCCATCGGTTGTTAGAGGGACCAGCGCGCGCCATGTTAGCAACCGGTGAGCCGGCAGAAGTCGCAAGTTGCATATTATTTTGGTGCAGAAAGTTCTTTAGCTTGCGACACTCTTGAGTATCATGGCCCGGAATCTGACAAAAGTTACAGAAAAGATCAGTGTTGCGGGCAGGAGATGGTAACAAACCTTGATTGCGAGGAGTGTAGCGGTAAGGCCGAGAGGCAGGAGAAGAGGTCGAAGAACGACGGGACTGAGAAGCCGCTGCCGGCTGCCGCGGCACATTGGGACGAGCCGGCTGCCGTTGGACGGCGTTGGCAGTGATCACGGCAGGGGTGAGGGTAGGCGCGGTATCCTTCAGGGATCTCTCGAAGTCAACAAGCTTGTCAAAGAGCTCCGAATACGTGATCGGGTGCTCTCGAACTTTCAAGGCAGCAGCAATGGGGTTATATTCATCACCGAGTTGGGTGAGAATGTGCACCATGAGGTCTTCTTCATCGACGGGACTTTGAGCCACAGCAAGGGCATCCGCAATAGAGCGCATATCCTTCAAGAATTCAACAATGGAACGGTTTCCTTGGGGATTTTTCGCAAGCCTGGATTTGAGAGAGATAATACGTTGTCGCGAGGTACTCGCGAAACTGGAGGCAAGACGCTCCCATGCCTCTTTTGCGGTTTGAGCAGAGGCAATAATGCACTGAATATCGGCGGCACAAGAACCAAGCAGAGCACTGAAAATAACTTGGTCTTGACGGTACCACGTGGTATATTCGGGATTGAGTTTAGCAGCGGCTCCTTCGCCTGTGGTTTTGGCCGGAGTCTTTGTATCACCGGTGAGAAAACCATCGAGGCCAAGTCCAATGAGAGTGGAGTGAACATGACGACTCCATACGGGGTAATTTTGGTCGGTTAGAGTGATAGGAAAGTGGGTAGGAGCAGTAACAGAGATGATAGAGGAAGTCATGGATGGAGGCGGGACAGAGGAAGGACGATGGGAGGAGGGAGGGATTCGCAGGACAAGTTCCTGGTTTAGGCTCTGAATACCATATGAGGGTAAATGTGAATTGTATATTGACAAAACTAAATGAGAGTACATATAGAATGTTACAAAACTAATACAGGAAACTACAACAATTATGGAGAGACTTATTCTCCAAGAATAGGTAATTATGGACATAATCATAGGGTATCAATGAGTATCCTTAACATTGACAACATGAAATCCAAGTTCATGTTAAGTTTAATGATTAGTCACCAATGCGATATCTACGGACGTGAAGTCCATGACACAACAACCATTCTTGTGCATTTCACAGCTGCATTCGTCACTGCCAATAATCTCAAACTCTCTTAGTATGACTGATCCAAATACCATAACTATGCCTGCCATATACATAAAACACACAAATAGTCATTAGTGATGCTAATTCGCTCAAAAATTGCATGTAAGTAGGTAGATTGGAGATAGGGAAACCTTGGTAGCTTGTTACCCCAAAGAGGTACCGGAAAATGAAGCAACAAAATCACAGAGCTGATCCTACTGGAGTACCCGCAGAGTGTTTTTGACAATGGAGGGATTTGGAATGAGGTTGGGATTTGGGCTTGAGGAAAGCTGTAGGTTTGAATTCAAATTGCGAGGAAGAGCTAGCGATGATACTTTTAGATAATGGTGTTAAAAGAACTGTGAAGGGAGGCCATATTACTTGTTACAGAGCAAATCATTCCCTTGTTGAGAAGAAAAAGACATCATAACAAACCTAAAATTCAAATATATGATTATTATTGGAGGATAGAAAGTTATCACACCATCGACCGAACCAAAAAGAACTGCGCAGATAACAATCTAACCAAAAAACCTTACAGAACAATTGGATTAAACATGCATAACTATAGAACTCTATTAAAAATCAGTATCATTTGAAGCTCCAATTCAAAACAAAAAAAGAAATCCCAAATCATAAACAGAGTTATGAATACCAAACTATGAACAGAAAGCTATAACTAACATTAAAAACATACTCGACTACTAATAATATAGTCATTATAGTTAATTATTACAAGGTATATATCATTGTTTTTTTTTTTTTGAACAGCTATATATCATTGTATTAGTGTATATTAGGAATTATATAAAATGATATTTTAGTTTTAGTTATAAGGATAGTAATAAAGTAACAATATTGAAAGAGAAAGTATTTTGAAGTAATAATTAATCAATAATATTAAAATGAAAGAAAAAAGCAAAAAGTATTTATTGACAAGTGACATTATGAGTTCCTTTTTTTATTTATAGATTTCGTATTTATTTGTAAAGATGTTGAAAAGTTGATACAGTCAAGTCCTTTTGTGTCATTGTGTGATACCACTAAAATCGTTTGCTAACCGTATAAAATGAGACGGGTTGAATCGTTGAACATGTATCAGATCTATATATTTGCTCGTATCATATATATCAGTAACCCGGACAAACTTAAAATTATTATTTATCTAAAAGATAGTTAAATTATATAGTCTCTCGTGGATCTGCGGCTACTCAATCACAAATTTATAGCTTTTTATTTAAGAAATATAGTAACTAAAATAAGAGAAAATCACGATGGTAATGTAGTGTTACATTGTAACTAGGACATATATACAGCAACATGATAATTAACACAAAATATTAGAAGTTGCATGATTTTAGATGTGAACGGTGATACGCGATTAACATAAACATCGATCTATACCAAAATAATGTATATATGCAACACGATAATTTGATAATAAAACTCTGCATATTACACAAAAGTAGGAAAGACATGTCAATATGCATAGAAATCGTATAAAAAATACGCATTTGTGTTTTCTAATGATCATTTTGTATAATGGCATAACTTAACCTTGATTTCTAAATGTACCGTTGTGGCGTGTTTAATTTTATTAATGTTTTAATATTTAGAATCAAGTTGTCACAACTTTATACATTTCTCTCTATACATACGTTTAACCACGTCAATGTCACTTAAATTCTCAGAGCATGAATTTTTATGTGCTCGTTAAATAAATACAAAACAAAAAGCACAAAACACAAAAAGAAGTTTATTAAAAAGCAAAAGCTATGATAGGTTGATAGGTCGATGAGGCTAATGAGATATCACGATTCACGCGTATATTGTGTAAAAAGGGAGACATGTTTAGATCGTCTCTAATCCTTGTCAAATGTTTTCTAGGTAGAGATTGATTTTTTAATTTATAACTAAAAAGTCGTTATATTGGTTATAAAAATAAAAGCAAAATTAGACCTTTATAGTTTTATATGTTCAAAATTGCAAGCAATGTTTGTTTGTTGTCCAAATCCTCAAAAGAAGAAACTCAGAAACAGTAGATGTGAATTTTTATGCAAAAAGTGGAGCATGTCAAACTTTACCACAAGATAAGGAAAAGAAAAGATATTGAATATTTCACTTTACAATAAAAACCAAAAAGTATTATTATTATTATCCTCTATTCCGTTTAATATCTACCTAACGTGTTAATGGTGATTTTAGTGTTATCAAAACTATTAAAGTGTAACTATATCTCATTTTTCTCATTCGACCAAATGTTGGAGTTGAATTAATAATGATTTAGGTGTGAGTTGCACTCATTAAAAATAGTAAATTACGGGGTTCGTCCCTTTGATTTGTTCAAATTTCATGTTTTGTCCTTAGGTTTCAAAAATCACGGCTAAGGTCCGAATGTTTGCACTTTTGTAACATATTTAGTCTATGATGCTAACTGTCCTTAGATTTTTCCGTTAAGTCATTATAAAATGACAATTATATCTCTACCCTTTTATCTTTAGAAAAAAATTTCAAAGGCGACACGGATTGCGGTGACAATGAGCTAGGGTGGTGGTGGTGGTGGCGACAACGTTGACATAGTGGTGAACTGATGATAGCGTTTTTTTTAAAAAACTTTCTAAATAAAAGGGCAAGGTATAATGATCATTTTACTCTGATTTAACGGAAAAATATAACGACAGTTAGTGTTAGGGGCCAAAAGTGTTACAAAAGTGTAAACTTTTAGACCATAGCCGTAATTTTTTAAACTTATGAATGAAATGTGAAATTTGGGCAAACTACATGAACGATTTCCGTAATTTACTCTTAAAAAAAATAATCAAATTTTTAGATTCAATTATCATTGATAGTTCAAAGAAACAAAACACCATATGGCAACTCTCCTGGTGGCAAGGTTTTAGGTAAGGAATCCCTTGACTGAAGAAAGGTTGCTTGAAAATGTGTATCGAGAATAATTAAAGCACCAATAGTAACTTCATTTCAGTACTATATGTTCGATAAAACTTTTGGTTACTGATAGTAGTTTCATACTTACGTGTACATACTATCAAAACTGCCAAGTTCATTATTGTTTCATACATTGAAAGTGGCCTCAAACTTTAGTTTTGCTTTAGGAATAGGGCCCATAATAGAATCTTGATGTACACTTTATATATGTGAATCTCCACTTTTGCAATATTAGAATCGATTCTGAATAACTGAATAAGTGACTTGAAAGAAATACATGGTTAAAAACATAAAGATAAACATAAACCTAGTATTTTCTTAAAATCTCACTAAAATGGATCAGGAACAATCTTCTAACCACATTTGACCACAATGAGTTGTTACGAATCGAAACTATTGCAAGATATGTAATTAACTTGTTCCACATCGATCGTATACACAACTATTGTGGGGTTTATATGTCAAATGACAGTGAAATCTTCATATTAGAGGTTGCCATCTTTTGATGACAACTTGTATCAAATCAATTCCGTCTTTCATTAGTCGAAATACATGTCAGTGGTTACCATCTTTAATGGAAACTTGCAAAAGTTCCTCCTTCAGTTAAGGCAAGGCCTTCAACCACATCAGTATCATCAATATCATCTTCATTATTAGCATCTCCATATCGAAACTAATCTTCTTTTTCAGCACCAAAACTTGATCATTTGTAAATTGCATGAGTGACAAGTTACATTATCATCAATATACCTAATTTTCAATACATTTTCTTGCATGAATACTAACCAGCTTTGATTGACACACATGTCGTCCATTTAATGGTAACCTGTTTTGATTGGTTCACGTGGCCCTACTAGATAGATGTCACATAGTATTAACCGATTTTTTTCTTTATAGATAAATATGCAGGGGAGTTGGTAGTGTAATGAATAGTCGAGTAGAGTTATATAACATAACATTTATATCGTATGTATTAGTAATGCAACTATTTTTTGTAGCTATGTAATCCTTAACATGGTAACACACTAAACACACATATAATAAAATCAGTTATCAATAACCATCTCTTTTTTATAACAACTATTGTTGAGTTCGGTTTTAATAACTTTGTTTACAGAATTGGATTTCAACCCAAAAACCCAAAATATATTTTAAATGAGTATAGAAGCATATCATATTTAAAAGATGAAATATTTATTTTTTAGTAATATATTCTGTTTAAAAGAATCATAAAATAGGATCCAATGAAAATAACTAGGGGGATGTTTCTGAAAATTACAAGAGTACCCTTAAAGAAGAGGATGGACCACTAGAGACCAATTTGGTGAAAACCGAACTCTCACACCCATAAATTTGTCTTGAACCTCTTGCAACGTCCGAGAAGCGTTCCAATCGGAAACCACTAGTGCGAGCCGTCTGATACGGTTCGTACCCTTTTTCTGACCCTTAACAGGCCACTTTAATTCAAATCAAACCTCTGTTTTGTAATAGTAAATTTATTTATTTATTCGTTACCAAATAATCATATTTTATTTATTACAAATGATTACTTTATGTTTTGCTTCATGTTTTTCTAATTAAGTTATTTCCTAAAATAAGTGTTTTATCGACAATCAAATTGAACGGCATAATCACAATGTTAATAAAATATATAGGCGATACTCAAAATTTTGTTAACAAACTAGATTTTGTTAAGTGCGTGTTATCACGCAGATAACTAGATTCAATGTATAATTCTTGCAAACCTACAAACATAAAGGATACTGTTTGTAATTCAGTTTTTGTAATTAGCTCTTTTATGAATTTGATATTATGTATTTATTGCAACCTATCACTTACTATTTATAACAGTTAGCTCTACTAGTGGTCTAGTGTATCAATAATATAATTCTTATCTTATTTTAACTAAATTAAGTAGCGAAAAGTTATTATGCATCATACCATTAATTCGTTTTGCATCATACCATTAATTCGTTTTACTCTTTTCATATATTTCCCTCACATTAATTATTCAGGTTAAATTATTTGATTATATCAAACTTCAATAATATAATTGTACATGGTTATAAAAGAAAAAGAACAATTACAAATATTGTATCTTAAATTAAAAAAATTATGTGTTTTTATACTTTTTATATATACAAGATATTTTTTTTAGTATAAATGAACTCATTAACATACCAAAAGGGCTTCACTCTTTTAAAGATCTTCGTGACATCATATATTGGTCATAATAAAGTTATATATTTTTATATATCTATAAGAGTTTTTTTTAAAGAGTTGATTTATAGAAAAAACACAAAGCAAGAAGTTATGTTACATTTTAAAAATACATGTAAAGTTGTTTAAGGTGTAACAAGTCATTATTTTAATTATTTCTTTTAACAATTAATAGATGTGCACTACAATGGTCGTGTGTTTACTTTACCTTGCGTAGAAGATGTGTATGAGAAACTACCGTATCAGTAGCATGCATTTGAGTCGTAGCTTAGCACCGACCCGAGTACTAGCAGGAGTCGAGTCACGCCACACTTCTGACCCGGACCCCTAAGCCTTCAAGTCGTGCAAAGTGTATTATCAAATCGTTACATTGTGCACATTGACACATGGTGCTCGTTTGAGAGAGCAGACGAAGCTAAGGCCTAAGGCGATTCCACTTTTCTTTCCATTTAACTGAAACAATAATTAAGGAGTGTTACTTTTTATAACTGTAACCACAAATGTGTGACAAGTATCACTTATATATTTTTCAATTATTTTTTTTTGTTTCAATTACCCAACTTCGAGTATTGACATTTAACTCATTTTAAATCTGTTTTGAAGCTGAATTTGTTCATCCAAAAGCATAAATATTCCAAACCCATAAATAATTACGTATACAACAAAAATACAAATATTAATATAATTGTAACTATCGCTGTACAAAGTTATAGTAATAACCCAATTTTTTTATTAATTTTTTCCCACAAGTATTAATTGATGCAATTCTGCATCTTGTAAGTTAAGCTGTAAAGGGTGGGGTATACCCATCGCTTTACCCCCATAGGTTTTAAGGGCTTCATTTCGCTACCATACCATGTAATGCGGCTACTTGATTCCGCTTTAAAACTGAAGACGTTAGGCTTCATGAAGCCAAACGAAGCCGAGCAATTGTAACATTAATTAATTGGAACTCATTTACTAATTTAACGCTTAATGCTTCATTATGAAACCATGCCACGTAAAACTCAAACCATAAGTTTTAAATTCTCTTTTTCCATTTCTCTCTCACGTGACATTCTATTATTGTGTGAAAAATTTTAAAGTCTTTAGACTTAAAATTGGAGCATACCCCACCCTAACGTGAAGCTTTGAGTTTATTTGCACGAACACAGTAAGTAATAAACATTCAGACCGAAAGTCCAATCGCCACGAGTCCTCGATTATTAAAATGAGATTTAAAACGAGACAAAAACTAACGTACCCCCATACCACATACAAAAACAAACAAGAAAAACCCAACCATGCTGTAGCAACAGCATTTAACGAGAGTGAAAGTTGTATATGGGAGCTGAGATTTGTCAAAGTAACGGACATGAAAACATGGGTCCTAGATCAATATCATGCCGATAACATCTAACCTATTTTTCACATCAAAAAGACAAAAACCTTAAATATCGTACGTTAGCGTTCATCCAGACAACAACATTTAATGATATGGAGGTTTTTGCAGCACACACATGTACGGTGATATATATATACATATATAAATACATATATGCATGCATGGTGGACAAGAGAATCCTAAGATCTTTTTTTACTACAAGTTGTTTGTTTCCAGTAATTGTTTAGGGAAATCATATATCTGATGAACATATTTAAATTTTGTCGGTGTATCATTTGAACTTAAATTATAACCTCTATAATTTGATGATTTAATCTCTATTATGATGATTTAACTACTAGTCAAAATACCTATTTTGTTGATTTTATGTTGTTGTTTGTGGCATGTTTTGTGTTCTAATTTAATTGAAAGCTTTTACTACATATTTAATTTATTTTCATTCAAGTAATTAGTGAATTACTCCCTTGTTGTCTTTTTTTATTTAACATTTGTGTCACAGATTTTCAGCACTTATTCATTCCTTTGTATGGATTTTGCTATCCTTACCGGACATCAAAACCGAAAGCCATGACACAACTTAAAAACAGACATAACTTTAGCGACAACTCCATAAGTATTTAATCAATCATTACCTATTTTCTTTTCATTGTGAAAATATTTGAATGGTTCATATGTTTATTTAGGAATACTATTTTGTACGTAATCGTTCTTCATATCTTTAATCCTAATAAAGCAATAAAATGGTTGCCACATGGCTCTTTTCTAGAGTCTGCACATCATCATGTCCACATGTCAACAGTAGATTAAATCAATATATAAATTTAAAAAATTAATTCAATATATTATTTCAACTTTCCAAATATAAAATTAAATCTTTCATTTAATAAAAATTAAGTTTCTAATTAATGTAATAAAATTTCAAATCTTTTAAAATTTCTAAACTTAAATTTTAAATCTCTCATAATTTTTTTCTTTAATTTATCTCATTTTATGAACCAAAAGTCAACCCGTATAGTTATAGGTTACTAACCTAATAAATTATATATGGTTTAAGGTAGTAGTTTAATCATTTAATAGCATATATATTAATAGACTAAAAGCCCCTCATTAATTTACATGTTGACTGGAGTTCACATACTTGAGAACTACATGCCGTTAGGCGGTATGAAGACAAGTGTACGTAGCATCTACGTACATTAATTTATGGTGGCATTTGTAATATGTAGGGGCCGGATTAACCGAACTCATGGAGAGCTCGCCTAACTCGAGTTAGATTCATTTAGTTTAAAATTAAACATCTTAAACTGCTCAATTTGCAAGTAATTTTTCAAACTCGATCTCGTTTTAGGCTTGGATCATTTAGTTTGTCGTTTAGTAATTGTTTTATGAGTGAGTTATATATATTAAGAAGTATGATAAATCTAAGAAAACTAAAAAGGATTTGACTATTTGAGGACGTTAAACTATATAATAAATTATTGAGATTAAATTGATAAAGAAAAAAATAATGTAGGACATTTTAGTTTTAGCCATTTTTGTTGACTTTTTATCTAGTTCAGCTATTTTTTTAAACATTCACAACTCTTACATACCGCATTAATTTTTTTCTTTAAATTATACACCATAAAAACGAGTGTTTTTTATCTTTAAAACGCGTACAATGTTGCTATACATATATATAAAATTTAGAAAAAGATTACTCTTTCAATATTTTCCTAGTGCGTCATTGTGTTTAATACTCGTCACGTCACTGTGTCTTTAACACATGATGATTTAGTGGTGTAATGGATAAAACTGTGTAACATAACGTGTAAGTCCCAAGTTCGATACTTTGTATTTCTGTTTTTTAACTCACGGATAGTAAATTGGTTAGCAAACTCAACTGTTTTATCTACTCGTACAACACACAAACACACAGAAAGTAAATCTAGTTTCTAACATTTAATATGAGGAATTTGATTTGAGGTATCAAGAATGTAGAAGTGGGGTTTCACGAGTACGAACGATGACATATCTTCCATCATCCACATCTATATATATGTATACACAGACTTATTGTCGTTTATGTTTTCACAATTTGGTACAGAAAATTTGGAACTACTTTGAGCTGGTAGCTACTACATGACAACCTGTTGGTCTGTTCGCTTCTGAAAGCTTTTGGCTTAATTGTACATATATAACTTTTAAAATGTCTCATTTCTACATAATTCACACGATGTAAACAAAAGTTATTAGCAGTTAGAATATAGCACGCTAATTGCATCAAATGTTATTAACAATATATAAGTTTGTTACAAAACTAAAAAACCCTTACATTTTGTTGCTTTAAGCAACCCAATGGGTGGTAAACGGGCGGGTGGGTCGGGTTGTGTAATGTGTCAAACCAGTTTGGGGTAACAACTGAAGAGCTTAAAACTAACCATAGGTCAAATAGTTCAGTTCATAACAGGTTCCACGCTATATTTGTTTTTATGACAGCTAGTTGCAACGACAAGTGGCGGAATGATAGCAGAGTTGAGGTGCCAATGGTTAAGCAAGCTTACACTTCTGTTAGTTTCTTTAAGTTAGGGGTGAGTGGTAAAAAAAATGAAATATGAACCACTTTAATTTAGGGGAGATTTCACCAAATATGAGTTTTAATCTAATTAACAAAATTATTACTTCTATAAGTTTTTTAGATTTCATGTTTACTTATAATATTATTACATAGTGGTATAAGTTGTCTTTGATTGAGTCATCTATAGACCATTGGCTTTGTGCAGTCGCCCACCCTACGTACCCACATATTTAACACCAGTAAAGATATAATACTTCAAAGAATTAAATTAAATATATATATATATATATATATATATATATATATATATATATATATATATATATGGGTTCTAACGTATGGCTAAGGTTTTGGATATGGATATCGATGTTTGCAAACCATTGGCGAAGGATAGTGGTGACCACCGGGGGGGGGGGGGGGGGGGACCGCCTCCGGTTTTTTTTGGGCGAGGTGCTAATTTTTTCGATTCTTTAAATTTTTTTATATATATTGAGAACCGCCCCCCTCCCGGGATTAGGATCCGTGACTTTTCGCCCCCGTAAAGTTTTCGATGAAGCTTCGCCAATGTTGCAAACGATTTAATTGAAAGAACACTAGATTTATAAAAAAAATTAAATGAACACTAAAAAAATCATAATTTTTGTTTTTTAGATTTCCTACTTTTTTTCCTTTTGTAAAAGGGCCCAAATAAGAGGCCTAATAATCAAGTAGGCCGAGTTACATATTCGATCCAACTTCCAAAAGTCCAACACCAATATCGTTGAGGTTTTACTGTTTTTTAATATCTTATTTGAAGTGGTGATTGCTAAAGTGATGGCTATAAACATGAATGTACAATATAAATTTCCTAAAAAGTATAGATTATGAGAATAAACAAATTAAGAATGCGTTATTTGTGTTTAGGGTTTTGCTTAATTGAGATCTCTTTGCAGAGTTCAGGTCTCATAGTAAACAAATAGATCATATAATTAGAATTAGGCATTGAAGAATGTGTTATTTGTTCATATAATAAATAAAAATGTTGCCAATAAAATTAATTAGTATAATTAGATAAATTGTAGATAAGGTTTTGATGTAATTTTAAAGTCCAGTTGGGTTATAGCCTAGTGATAAAAACGACAATTGACAACTGTGTAATTTAGGAGGTGTAGAACAACGACAATTGTGTATTTTAGGAGATGTAGTTTAGGAGTAGTGTAGATGGGTGATGTGTGTGTTAGTCGTTCAAAAAATAACATAAAAAGTAATTATCGTTATTTTACTTTTTTTTTAAAAACGACTAAAACTCTACCCCATCTAAAAATAATATAAAAAGTATTTATAGAACATTAATATAGGCTAGAACTAAGCACCTTTAAGATTAATAAAAACATATTTATCAAGGTATGTGTAGTCATAACCTCTTTAAAGAGGCGTTATCCGACACGTGTCGTCCACATCATTAAGGGGCTTAATCACTAAATTGTGTGTAGTCATAGCCCCCATAAAGCCTCTCTAATTATATTACATTTATTATTTCTAGAAAATACATCCAACTAAATCTTATCAACAAAAAAAAAGAGAAAAAGAAGCCAATGAGAAAAAGAAGGAGGGGGGGGGGGGCGCAGTCTACTTCACGCCCGTTGTGTTTTAAAAGCCCATGCGCCCCCGAGGACGGTCTGCGGGGTATCAGAGAGATAAAACGTCCACTACAGATAGTCTCATTGGGATAAGCTAAGTGTTTATAATTATTGTAGATTTTAAGTAATTAATTTGTGTTGTATAATAAAAGGAAATATCTATTATCTTAAATACATATATTAATAACCATTTAATACGAAAATACTTTAAGTTGCTAAAAGATTTCAGAAATTAATTGATAAGTTTTTCAACAACCTTATAAAATGCACAATGCCATGAAGGAGTCTTCAGTCTTTGTTGTCACCAAACAACACTAAAAGGAAGCTCATCGGCATCCTTTTGTTACTCATTATCGCAGCAACTACAACTCCAATTACATGTGATCATTTTTATATAAATATTACATTATATTCTAAATTTTTTTTCTAGTTATATATGTTTCATATCTCATAAACTAATACTTATTGTATTTGTTAGGTGTTGACATGAATACTGGGAGGAAAGTATCCGCACCATTCAAGGTATGTGAATACATTATGCCAGCCGTCCAGTGTGAAGATTTGGCTTGCTTTGGTGGTTGTATCGAACTGAAGGGCGGTACCGCCCTCGGGGAATGCATAAACAACCGCACCCAGTGTCGTTGCCGATGGAGGTGTTAAGAGTTTTATACCTTCTTTTGGCTAAATCTGTGTATGTTAGAGCGTTGATTTTTATGTAATTGGAATTGAATAAGAGTGTCAATGAAGTTAGAAAATTAATCATCGAGTTTTATAACTTCTCGTGGTTAATTAACATTAACGATTGCTTGCAACAAGACCCTTGTGTTTTTTTTACAAAAAGATCGAGATTTTCTATCATTACAGTTAACTTACAAGTTTTATGATTTAAACTCATAACTTTTTAATCGAGAAACACACAATTTATCATGAGAAAATTACAGAAAAATTATATTATAATTAATTTATTTTAATATAGAACTAATTGTAAGTAGATGCTCATAGTACACTTTCATATACAAAAATACGCATCTGCTACAAATACAATTAGTACAAACAATAATGTGACACGCTACTTCTTACATATGAGTTATGACACTATGCCTAGAAAATATTGGGCCCGCAACAATTTACCAACATGGAGCTAATAGGCCTCTCGCCAAAATTGAAATCTATCTGAAGGCCCCGTTTCAAATTGCTGGGCTTTATATTTGTATGACTTAGCAATATCTAATTTCTATTTCTAGTATTAGTTCACTTTTTTATTTTATTGTTGTTTAGAAATAAAACAGCAATTACAAAGAAGTGAACGGTAAACGGGCGGTAAATGGGCAACAAGTTGCGTCACAACCCTCTTTTGAATAGATATGTTGTTTGATTTGTGAGATTTGTTGCTACAACAATCCTAAGGGTAGTTGTAAGAGCCTAATACCAAGTTTTTTTTTTTTTTTTTGAATTTAGAAATTATTGAAATACGGTCCTTAATTCGTGAAATTGGAACAAAAACTAGTCAAGATCCTAAATTCATCACTGATAGTCATTCAACTTGTCTTATTATGTGCACCTCTCACATGTCACTAAACACTCATCGTAAAGCTCCAATTTTCCAAGCTAACTAAGACGATATGTATATGGGTTCAGGGCCGGTACAATGGGCCAAGCAGCACAAACAAGGGTTTGAGGCCCGTATTTTAAAAATCTGATTCAAAACGTTTATATATTACTAAAGTGTGTTGGAGAAGATTACAAGGTTGTCTAGTAGGTAAAGTTGTTAATGCATTGTTTCTCCCGCTCAACTTCCACACCTATTATCACCGTTTTTTTCCTCTTATTCTCCCAAGAGCTTATATTAAATCTTTGTAGTTGTTCCCTGATAAACGAAAAAGGTAATACAGACTGATTTTTCTTATTTCTCTTTGGCAAAACCAGTTTTGAATCCTTTCCTATTCCTTCACATAATTTTCATTACAAATTAATTTTCACATATTAAGAATTCATTATTCATTATTGTTTATTTTTCACATATTACAAATTATTTTTTGCAAAGCCAGTTTTTTTTATATATACATTACTAGGTTTGTTACCCGTAGGGCACCCGGGGCGTATTTAGTGAAGTATTGGTAGGCAAGCGTAGAGCTACTTTTGAGATGCCATCAGAGCCTTTTGTATTACTTTTACTATCTGTGTCGGGATGCGGTGAAATCCAGACAAAAGATGGACCAACTACGTCTAATATTTTTCTTTTTAGCCTATGAATTTCAGGTTGCAATTTACGTGTTCATCGACAATCATAAAGGGTAAATAATATTTAAGCCGGAGTGTTAATCTTAATAAAACTTAAGTTAGGTATACTATGTGTACTGATGTTATTTGTATTTAAAATGTTTGATGTGTTACTGTAGCACATTATGCTTTATGTTGTCCAAGTAAAGTTTTCTAATTTTGTGTCTCTCTGTTGCTCAAACGTAGTCACCGTTACTTGAAACTATAAAACAATTAGACCCACAAAATTAGAACCATTATTTGAAACAATAAAACAATTAGACCCACAAAAAAGAAGCATAGTGATGATGTATGAAATGATACAAAGATTGTTCCACAATAAGAAATCATCAAACAATAGATACACCACTACAGCAATACTTCAAGTGTCTAATAATCAAATAATCATAGTAGGTAAGATTTGTAGAATTATGATCAAACCTAAACAAATCAACAACACAAATTTTTAATGGGTGACAAAGTTTCCAAAGACCCATAGATAGATAATATGAAATGCTATATGCGTGCACTATCATTTAAGCGTACTTTAGAATTGAAAAACACATATGCATAATGCGAAAACATAGGAAAACTGACATTATTGAAACTACAAAGAAGGTGCGGAAATTTGTTTTTGCATGTCGCGGGAGAACCCAAAACCAACATAACAAAAATACGACATTAAAAACCAAGCGAATTATTTCATTAAAGAGATGCGGAAAAAATATTTCTCCTACTTCATAGTCAAGAGGTGTGGCATGCCTTTATTTTCCGTAAGTAGCGTGCTCCACCAAGTTATCCATGCAAGGCTTCGATGTCGATTTAGCCGATTATGCTCCAACAAAGTAAACTTCGTTTATGTTATGTTTCACCAAGCCTTGCCAAATGGATTGTGTAGGTTCTTTCCCATTTGACGGTTGCATAGCGGCAAAACTCTCTTTTACGGTTGAGATTTTTGTACTTTCTCCAACTGTGAAAGATCCAACCATCTTATTTTCAACAACGGCAAAACACATAATGAGGAAAAATTAGTCCTTGCAAGAATCACTTCATAATTAGAATCCATGTTACTATGCAAAATGAGGTACACAATACCATATTAGGTAATATTTATATTTATTTCCCTATTTCTCAAAAAAGTCTCATCTGCACATTTGCATTCCAGAGAAGAAAAATATCAGTTTATATCATAAAGAAATTTACAAATCAGTTAGTCTCGGCTGCATATAAATAGTTTCATGGGCACAACAAACAAATTAAAAACATAATGACATATAAATAGTCTCACAAGTCTGTGGATTTCAAGGGTTGTACAGTTTTTTTTATGTCTCACAAGTCAGTGGATTCAAAACAGTGCAAGTACAATTAAATTAAAATTAGCAAGTGATTATCACTTTATTCTCCCCACTGGGTTTAATAATAATTCTTGCAATTATATGTTGATCAAAAAACTAATTATGTAAGTACCATCAATATCTTCAAACTTTTTAGTTCATTAGTAAATAGCATCAAAACCTTTTGAATGTGAATACCTCTATGAACTTTAATAATGTCTTTAAAAACTATTGATCCACGCTAAACTTTAAAGAAGAACTTATTTCATATGTAATTGATTGTAATGAATAGTGATGTAACTCAACGCGCACACCTGTTCGGTCTGGAGCTTCGTTCTAAGCTATAACAGATGGGTCGCTTATGCTATCAACACCATAGTTGTCACAGTTACTCTCAAATTATAGGTTGTAACTGAGATTATGTAGGCCACTTTTTTACCAATCAAATCCTTCAGTTCAATTGGGTGAGATTTGGTTGTTTCGCCCTGAAACACAATGGCAGTTTTTAGCATTGTATATATATATAAACGGGAGAAATGTGAAGACAAATATTGTGCAAAGTTGAGGGTGTTAGAAGGCTGTGAAATGAATAGTAGAGGACATGTTGATATTTCTTAAGCAAAACTCTTGCAAATCTTCGAGATTTCACAATTGAATAATGTGACTGAAACAGGGCCACTCATATCTTGTACATCAGCTTCAATGCAACACCTGGAAAAGTGCATAGATTAGTTAAGTAGGCCAGAATCAGTTTTTTACCAATGGTGAGCAGAAAATGTAAGCAGGTGGCTGATATACAATATACAAAAACAAATATCGAAACCTCGGGCTGAAACATAACACTTTGGCTGGGAATTCGTTGTTTGTACACTTCAGAACCTCTCTTTGGTCACTCACGGATATCCAATCCATTTCCTCGCAGAGTTCGTAAACCAGGATAACCTTTTTAGTGCAGGTTGTGCAACAAAGATAGTGCCAAGACTCATCCGTACATATCTGTTTAATAGTGCCCACCATTACAACTTTGTGTGGCAGCATTAAGAAAAATATTAGTGTATTTTAGTTAATCGGTTAATCCATGCACTGCAAAATTAAATCGAAATTGAAGAATTTTAGTGCATTTTAGTTAATCCATGCTTTCATTACTGTTCAATGCTAAAAACAGTGAGCTAATTCATAAACAAAGTAACCTACATCAGCCCAAAAAACTAAGCCAACAAACAGTAACATACAACTCAGATAAACAAACATTAGTGTCTGATTTCAGTAAATAAACATGGTCCAAGTTTATAATTCTGAAGCATACAACTTACATAAACATTCTAAACTTCTCTCTCAATTTCTCTGTGTTATGAAGAATTACTTTAAAAGTTAATAACGCCAAGGAATAAATTAATAGAAATTAACTCAAATCCTCATACCATCAGAACCTAAAATGGCATTCAAAAAGTTGTCCAATGTTAGTTAAAATGAGAACACTAATATAATTTAAAAAACAACCCAAGAAAATAGTAGCAGAACACACGCTTCTTGCAACTTAGTTTTATATCTTTTTTACACCAGTATTACCTCCAGAAGTTGTCTGATGCTTTTCAGTCTCAACCAAGTTGATAGATGATAAACCTTCCTAGCATCATTAAATTAATTAACAAACATCTTACATAATCAAATTGAGTTTTAACCCTGAGCTCAAAGCTGAAATCAAAAGCATATCATTGTGTTCAAAAAGGTTTAGCGTGACCTTCAAAATGATATTTATAGATAACATACCTTGAAATAGTTATAAGCAAACTTTGTATTTTATATTTGATTATGTTGTACCTATCTTTCATTTTCCAATACAGTGGCTTGAACAACTTGCATAAACTAATCAATAGAGAGAAAGGGCATACATTTAACTATTCAGCTATAGCTTTATGTTAGCACTTTATTATTTGATTCTTGAATAATCACACGGAATTTTTGGTACTTAAAGAGCAAACAAACAAATGGAAAAAATCAGAACAAACAAATGCTTTACGTAGCTGCCACCGTCAATTCTAGTTGAAAAAGACAATTTCAACCTATTTTCTTATAAATGGGCCAGTTTGGGCTATGTTTTACCTCTAATAGGTCAAATGGGGTAAAATGAAATTTTGCATGAAACGGGTAGTATGGTGAGTCAAAGGGGTTGGAAGTCCCCCAATTGGATTTTTAATACATAAAACCTTCCAAATCGCTTTCTTAAGAAACGCTATTTTTTTCCTGATACAATAACACTTATTTTAATACTCGCAAATTTGGTACCTGATTTGTGCAATCCACACTTAAAACCCACTTGTCTATGATCTCCTTGATCCATGGATAAAGTTCTGTATAACCACATAAACAAACAAAACATTGTAGTATAAATATACTTAATATAAATATTTTATACTTTGACAAGAACAATAAGCAGCGCTTGTTTCATCTGATGAAGAATTTATGCATTTTGTGAAGGATATGAAAGATTCTTGAAGTGATTTAAAAACCTGGTAAAGCATAAAGCATCAAAATGCCTACCCATATCTACTTTTCTCTGGTGTACAAAAACAAAGAAAAAAAAGTATAGAAATCAAATGAAAATTCAGACTCAGATAAACCAAGTAAACACAACATGAAGAACGCGAAATAAGATATTAAACCTTTTTTTAAAGGACCCAAGCATCCTCCTTCCCTGAAACACATGATATGCTTTCAAAGAACTGATAAATGAATTTGAGATGGAAAATTTCCGACTTACGACTACACTGGTGATTTCCGAATCGAATTGTGGATACAGTTCTTACTTTTCGAGTGCTGCAATGACAGGATTTGACTTGCTTCTTTGATCCAAGAAAATCAAGTGAGCAAGTGCCTCCGCATTATTCCTAGCCCCAACAAACATTCGATTACATCTTCGTTTCTTTATCTCGGGTCATGGTGGAGAAGAGAGGATTCTAGGGTTTTATGGGGAAGAAAGAGATTTGTAATTGAGAAGGTTTGAGGCGATTGAAATTGCAATTGAGTTAAGTCCCTGCAAGGATTGATATCCCAACGCTCGGACAATTGATTAAGGGTCGATTGCAATTCTGGTGTGAAAAGGTTATAGATGGAGATAGTCGATGGCGGGAAATTGAGATGGTACACGCTCGGGAAGATGACACGTGGTCATCAAGATTTTCACTTATTAAAGTAGTGGATTGTTTATTTTTTGTTTGATTTTCTTTCATAAGAATTATAAGAATAATTTATTTTTCATATATTCCTTCATCTTTTCCATTTATTTCCTACATTTTTCTAAAACAATTTATTTTACATAAGTATTATTTTTCTAAAACAGTTTTTTATAATCGTTAAATTTGTATCCTCATGAAAAACTTTATTTTAATTTTTTTATGGGTATGCATTCAACATTGATGATATTTTAATGCTTATGGTTCAAGATTTCATCTTACTTGCATAGACATTCTTTTAGGCTATCCGTAATGGAGGGGTGGAGATGGCGCCCATAGCGCCCCAGCGTAGTGGGGGTAGCGCTCATGGCGCCGGAAAGTCAGAGAGGGTGAGACGTGATGCTGGTATCGCCCAAGGCCCATTTCTGCTAACATGGCGCCCTGGAGGGTGGGAGAGGGGCGTTATGGGCTCCATGGCGCCCCCCATGGAGCCCCATTACGGATAGCCTTATAGCAGCTCAAAAGTTATTTTATTTATTAATTGTTTTGTATTTATTATATGATAATATCATGTTAATTTGGAATCAAAATTTATGAATTGGGTTATTCAGAAAAAATTTAAAAGAAAAGTAAGACTTAAGGGCCCTAATTTTAAAGTTCGTTGAAGACCTCAAAAAAGCTTGAGCTGACCCTATATAGGTTGATGGTTTAAATTCCTCAAAGATTGTTAATTAGATATTAGGAGTATGTTCTTGGTTTAACTTACTTCTTTGTTGTCCATGTCATCTCCACTACTGTCTGCGGGACAACCATTACATACGTCTTATTGGAACGACCACGACGCGGTTGGAAAACCAGATTATGCAACTGGCGTATTGTCGCGGCGATAACGTGGGATTGATAAACAAATGAAAACAAAAATAAACATATATGTACAGAGCCAAACGCTTGAAAAATTAAGTCTACAACTTAAAAAACTATGTCATACGACTGTATATATTATATCACTAACTTCTGTACTAAATTCGTTAACATCTTAATTACAAACTAAAAAAATGATTATTACATGCCTCTACATGTTACACTAGCAACTAAACACCAACTAAAACTATTTTGAAAGTTTTCCTCAATGATTGATATACCTTGAAATTTAGATGACTTTATTATATTGACAAGACTTTTGTATAAAAGGTTACTTCATTATATTAAGGTTTTGAAAATAAGGTATTTACAAAAGATTGATATCTTAACAAACGTAACGACTATGTTATAATTAAGTACGACATTTTGTTTCTATGCATAACAATACTTATCTGACCAAAACATGAACTCCTAGTTGCGTACAACAGACACCTATATAAATAACAAATGTATAGTTAGATGTTAATAAATAAGAACGTTTTCGACCAACCAGCAATGGACGGTGTTGTCACTAATACGTTTTTTCGAAATGAAATCTAGCAACACTAGGGTGCGTTTAGTTGTGAAAAACGCTCCCTGTTTTCTAAAAATGTTTTCCATGAAAACATGAAAAAATAGAAAACGTGATCAAATTACAGTTTTCGACGAAAAAGGAAAACACCGTTTTCTACTTTTTAAATTGAAATTAAAAAACTACATTTTATTGTAATCTAGTTTTCTATTTCTATTTTCTTAGAAAATGGAAGGGGTTTTCAACTCTAGAAAACACATACATTTTTTAAACGTATTCAAAATCAAAAGATTGAAAGATGGTTAAAAAGTTTATGACTATAATTATGTCATCAACAATCTTTTCCTAATTTTATATTTACCCGATAGAGTATTTTTGAGTATGTTAACATTTTTTTCTTTATTTCTGGTGGAATGTTCTTGCTTCTTATTTGTTTCTAATGACGATCTATAAATATAGGACTTCTTCTTAATTTCAGAATGAATATATTTATATGATAAACGATCGTATCTATAGTTTTTTTTTGAAAATTCTCTTCTTTATTTGGTAATAATATACTTTAGAAACATTTTTTTTTAATCAAACAACGGGTCTTTTTCATAGGAATACTCTTTCTTTAGATCTTTATTTTAAGACAATTTCGTTTTTCCATTTCGCCATTTTTGTGGGACTAATTTAGCCCATAACATCTTACATTAAATATACATTTTATTGTTTGCAATATATATAATATTATTATACTTGAAAATTACAACCGGTGCATGCATGTTCTTATACCAACTGTTTCATGGTTTTAACAATTAATAAAGTGTTAAAAGCAAGGATCAACACAACTGTAAATCAACTTTCTTGGATTTGTTTAGAGTTTAGAGGGACTGAAAAGACTTAACGACAAAAGTGAGGGGGGTCTTTTTGCAATAAGATATTATCATATTATAAGTAACGTAGGGTTGTTGTCCTCCAGCTAGCTTGTCTTATGGCACCTTCACATGTCAGTAAACACCTATTGTAAAGTTTAAATTTTGTAAGGCTATGATCCGGTTGTTGTAGTGATTCCCAACTGTCATAACCATATTTCAATATTATTCTAGTATTTTTTTTTTGTAGAAGATGATTTCTTTCACCAATTATAAGTTTTTTTACCATAAAGATATATTAAAATAAGATCTTTCTTTTGTTGATAACGCGCTTGAAAATTTATCTATAGGAACCTATCAATATCCTGCTAATCAATACGATCAGATAAATTGTAGTCCATGCAAAGTATGGTAGCTTCGATCATGACTTTCTATTGGTTAAGAGTGTCGTGTTTCTTTCGAATTGAGACTTAATGATGCTGAATTGACATCCTTTTACCTAACATTTGCCTCTCAACTACCTCATCTCTTATCCAACAAGAACTCAAACTAAAATATCTTCAAGCACCATAACCCATTACTTTTGAGGTAGGCAACAATGGATCAAGTGGCCTCCCTTAGGATAGACAAGAAGAGTTGTCATTCTGCACAAAATTATGGACCTATGACAGATGCCAGAATGCCAAAACCTTGATGCAGTACACACCCTGCAGTATCATTGGGACCACATGTAACTTACCATCACAAGGGTTTGCTTCACTATCAACCATCCATGTGAACCATCATCTTATCTAGACAAGAAGAAAAAGAAACCCTAGAAAAAGATTGCTTGCTTCATTGTTAACAATTCATGTTAACAACCATCTTATCTAAACACAGAAACCTCAAAATCAACAAATGCAACTCAAATTTCATTATATAGAAACCAAAAAGATAATTAACAAATCGCGAGCATGTAGTGTAAACAGTATTGCGCACGATTTGAGACTGTAAAAGAAACAGAAACAGAAATAAAGAGGTTTTGGACAAGATTTTAGTTACAGACACTGTTTTTACAAAGGTATTTCCAAACCTAAGATCAGCAAAATACAAGCACAATTAACGACTAATCAAACTGAAACAAACGAAAAACGACATAGAAATCTCAACCAAACAGAGACGACCCATATATAAGAACATAGTAAAAGAAAGGAAATGTCTTCTTTTTCATACATCACACTAAAACCTTAATTAGCTTAAACCCATCATCATCACCGTCATCATCATCAGACTTATTGTATTGTTTCAACACTCTTGCTCAGTTCTTCCAGCTTCTTCATCCTCATCTTCTCACTTTCGCTAACCAGCTGCTTCACCCACATAAAAAACTGTGTTAGTTAAGTCATGATGTGAAAAAGTTTACATTTTGTTCATGTTTTACATGAAAATGTCCAACTTGGAGATCAAATTCCATTAAAAAGATCAAATTTTGTTCAGGTTTTATATGAAAATAGACATTTAACTTGAGACCAACCTCCATCAGCCTAGTTATAAGTTGTACTTTTTCTTTGTTCTTCTCATTGAAAGCATCTAGGGCTTCCTTGTATTCTCTTTCCTGCAAAGAAAAAAAAACCAATTTAGTGATGATTTTCAGAAAATTAAAATGTATGGAAAACGCGGTTTTTAGTTTTTTAGTTTTACCTTCTTCTGACATGTTTGACCTAGCGGCTTCAACTCTTTGTTGACCGAATCAATCTTCTTACGAACAACTGTAACTTCTTTCTTCATCGGGTCAGTTAATGCTTCGAGTTCCTGATAAAACATTCAACGAAATGCAAAATTACATAAATGCCCATTTGATAAATAACACAACTCGTCTTCAAATTGAAGGGAAGCCACATGGAAACACACACGTATTAAGAATTTGATAGTGAAAGAACCAAGTAGTAGTAAATGCTTAATGGTACCAAAGACTGAACCTTAGAAACAGGGCAACTGCCTTCTCTAAGAAGGCTAATTAATGCCTTAACTTCTCCCTTCCTCTATCCTATGATATTTCGACACGTTTAACTCAACTAGCCTACGAGCTTGACACGAAAAGGGACCCATCAACATTAACCAGGCAACAGGGTTAGAAAAGGGACCATGAGATTCGAACCAGGTTAACCACTTGGGGTTATGGACTTATGGTTTAAAAGGATAGGGGCATGCAGCAACATGTTCCAACCACATAGGCCAATAAAGAATCAATCTGTCACAAGATATTAACTTCATAAAGACCTTATCAGCATTTCTTAAGTTCACAACTACTTCATGCCCCACCATTGATTAATGAAACTTATATACTACCACAATTCAAGACTCCCATGATTCTGTTGCACCGATTGAGTAACAAAAAACATGCTAAAAATATGGAATTGAATCGTGAAAAAGCTGTAGACATTCAATCTTGGAAATTGGTTAGGAACAACAAGCCATGGTACAGCTAACTTGATCATACTAAAAGATAATTGCATAAAAGTTATTATCCAATTAATTTCAGAGATATTTGCCTTCAAATTAAAAATATATATATATCATAAAGATACTATTTCTTGATCCATCTAGAAAGAAGAAGAATTTATGAATGCCGACATAAAAATTAGAATAAAATTCGATTTCTAGATCCATCTAGAATCAGATCTATGATGCTGTTTTTACTTCTGAATTCTGCTCTGAAAACTGTTAAACTGATGAAATCCCAAAACAGAAACTCGCCAAACTAAAAGAAACCAAGATTTACTTTTTCCCCAAAAGATTCTATTTCATGGACTTAAAATTGAAACCTTAATCCTTCAAGGAAGTTTTTAATTTTCAATTTTTTGAGAAGAACACCCAAAACCCCCAATTTTCTTCCCCAAATTCAACAGATTTCTGGAAAACAGTACATAAGAAACCCTAATTTTCACCAAAAAACAAATGAAAAATTCACGTTGAAATCGTAAAAAAATCAAACTCATGATTTTGATTTCACGAAACCCAAGGGAAGAGAGAGAATTTTGACGCTTCAATTCCCCAATAACACCCACACAAACACACACAAAACCCTAAAATTTTGCTTCTCCGAACTCGAGAAACGGTAGAAATCAAACCGAATCTTTCAAAATCAAAACCACAAAAAGCCTAAAATCAAGAATCAAACCTCACGAATCGTAGCCAAACGCCTCGTCTCCTCCTCAATTCGACCCAATTGAGCCTGAACCCTTTCCCTAACCTCCAACTTCTTCTTCTCAATCTCCTCCTCCTTCGCCTTAAACGTCGAAAGCGCAGACCTCGACATCTCCTCGTCTTCCTTCGTCATCAACCCGTTGAAGCTCAAACTCCCGGAGATTTGACCCGCCTGCATCAGCGTCTGAAGCTGCTCGCTCGATTGCCTCTGCGCCGGCACCTGCGTCTGAACAGTCGTCATCTGTTTTTCTTGTTGGATTTGTTGTTGTTTTCGGAGTTTCTTCAACCAGAAAAAGTAAAAAACCCTTCTTGGTTGTTCGATTCGGTTCTTTATCTCTCCAATGGTGCTAGTTCTCTCTTCTTTTGCTTTATTTGTGGGTAACTGTGTGTTTAGTGTGTGTTTTGCTTTCCTCTTTTTTGCCCTGCTTTGAAGTGGTGATTATGAAGAAGAAAAGGCAGACCTTAATGCCAAAGTTATGAAGCCTTGGAGCCCCACCACAAGATTATGTGTGTGTAAGAGAGAGAGAGAGAGATTGTGTGTATACATACAATATGTGTGTATATATAGAGGGATATATAAAGGTGTGTATTTGTGTGTTTATTTGACAGGGGAAAAGTGAAATGACCAGGCTGCCCATGACCACACCCCAACGGAAAGATGATGAATGAATGGCCAGATACAAAGTTTTAATTACCGTATGTTTTCTTTTTCCCTTGAACGGCACAATTACCGTATGTAATATTCAATTTTGACCCCTCACTTTGTTTAAATGTCGTTGAGACTAACGGGGTTTGGGGGCAGCGACCCCGAGAGAAGTGGGGTCCAAGGGCGACAACCCCTAGCGGGGGCCAAGGGCAGCGCCTCTGAAAAATAGCATTTAGTAAATTAGAAAGACTAAAATTGTCATTTGTTGAAGTTCTATTCAGTTATCACAGATGACTGAGTATACGCTCCCTAGGGTTGGCTTTTCAGATTAGATTCTGAAATCACGATTTCAGATATACGCTCTCAATCATATAGTGATCATAATCCATTTAGAAATCTTGAAAATCGAATCTGATTTTATCCGGTTATTCAATTGGTATACACTTCAATTTGTGTGATCTGAAAGTGTTAAACACGACTTCAGATTTATCCAAACGATTTAAGAAATTTCCCAACACTACATCATTCTTAAAATTTAAACCTTGATTTCTATAGAAAAAAAAAACTTTTTTTCTTACCGCTGGTGCTACAACATTTTGCCACATGTGTGGAACTAGATTTGCTACCCGCATGATTTTCGTAGTGATTACGCAGGTACACGAAACACTATCATTGCTATAATACTACGTAAGAAAACGTTTATACAAAAACTGAGTAGTGATATTAAAATTAGATGGTAAACGCTTACAGTATTGAGCCTACTACCTGAAAGTTATGTTACACAACTATACTCATTATATTACAAACTTATGTGCTAGCTTAGTGGCGCTTGGAGAAAAATACAAAAAAAACACACACACACACACAAAGAGATAATGCGGACACACAATGCAGTTATATTGCTATAGCGTTACATAAAAATTAAATAGAAAAAGTTGTGTTAAAATTAGAAACCAAACATTAGAAACATTAAGCTTGAAACGTAAAAGTTATGATACACTACCAACCCTTTTACTAAATTCATTACGATTATATAAAAAGAAAAAAATGTATTCTTCTAAAAGACAAAAAAAAAATCACTCTTGCTAGACACTTAATAATTCTATATATGAATGGAGTTCATTGTTAGATAATCAAACAAGAAAAAGACTATCTGAGATATCAAGTGCAGAATTTCCGGCGATTTTGTTTGTGTTTGGTGCAGTGGTGAAAGAAGATAACAAAAAGTATATTTAAAGTGTGACCGTGTAATTTATTATTTTTAAAATATAGGTAAATTCACAAATGGTCTCTATGATAAAAACATTTATAGAATAAAATAACCATTTAACACAAAGTTAGCTTAAAACTTTAAATCTTTAGAAAGTTATAACACAAAACCTAAGTATATATAGGGCGGGTCTAGGATTTTTTTCATGTACATTCACTTTTTTATGGTAACTAAATATTAAAAGTTTCGGATTCGTCGGTTCGGATCGGGTAAGATTTATCACACAATAACAATAAGTGACATCTTAATTCAAATAGATATCTTTTCTAATTCCTACAAATGAGATGTTGCATTATCGTTGAACAACACAAAAACAATCACATTGAGTAAATCTTAATTTTTAACCAATACATGTAGCTAACCGGTTATGCTCAAGATACATGTCACATAGGTCGCTACAAAAGGGGGAAGGACACTAGGAAAGAAGAACTATGTTTAAGCACCCATAAGACCACCCACATCAATAACATCCTAAATACCACCTTTTTGGTCCAGTAAGCATGCCACATCATGTACTTCCCACATACCACAAAACCCATTTTTTTCCACATCAAGTACTTCTCCACATACCACATTTTACTTTCCACATCATCATTTTATTTAATCTTTATTTATTTATAACGGCTATATATTTATTAAAAAAAATAATTTAATATTAAATTATTATTAAATGTTAACGGCTATTTTATTTAAAATTTAAAAATTTTTATATTTAATAAAAAAAATTTAAACATGGAAATCCTACATTACCTTTATTAAAACAAACCAAATTTAAACAACACAACAAATCCTAAAATTTTGGAAACATAGACGTGAATGATGGTGGGTTTCGGTTTGAGTTTCTGTTTGGGGTTGAGTTTGAGTTTGAGTTGTTGTGAATTGTGATCCATTTGGAAGCTTGAGTTTGCAGAAATGTGAGAGAGAAATGAGAGGTTTGCAGAAATTTGAGAGAGAAATGAGAGGTTTGATGTGTGAATGAAATGAAGAAATGAAGTGGTATTTATAGACTTTTTTGAAAAAACTAGCCGTTATAATAAGACAAAAAAAAAACTACCCGTTTTTTTTTTAAAATTATTGAATTTAATGTTTTATTTAATTATGAATTTTAGAAAAATTTTCAGAATTTTTTCAAATTTATTTATATTTTATTTGAATTATTAAATGTTAAAATAAAACAAAAATCTTTGAATTTTTTAAAAAAGAGCCGTTAAAAAAAAAGAAAAAGGAAAAGGAATAAAGTGGGGCCCGTACGTGGAGGTAAGTGGATACGTACGTACGCCTCGACGTACGTACTCCACAACAATAAACATACGTACGTACGTACGTACGTCCCACGTACGTACGTACGTCCCACGTACGTGGGTTACGTACGCCTTGATGCGGAGTTTCTAAGTATTTAGACTAAGTTCTACCAAATTAATCAGAACAAAACCATTTGATAGCAACATCATATGAACATAAAAAAAAATTAATAATAAAAATTAAAAATAAAAATAAAAATTAAATAAGCATGGTACATTTAGGTGATGTTTGTTTTTTCTGAAAAAGTTCTTTTTTCCTCTTATGTCTGCACCGCGCAGACACGCGCAGACATTTAGGTCTGCAGTCTTTTTGTTTTTTCGAAGACATTTCATTAAAAAATGTATGCGCGATCTTCTTGGTGCAGATGTGGCCCAACCACTTCTGACATCTTCTAACATCTGCTAACATTCTCTTTAAACTGTTTTTTCGTACACAAACATTTTTTAACAAAGTTTAAAAAAAAATTTCTAAACAGTTTTTTTAATATAAAAACGTTTTCTTTAAGTTTTTTTCTAAAAAACTTTATAAGTATTTTAAACAGCTTTTAAAAAACTTCATCAACCAATTTTTTAAAAAAAATCCTTTTAAAAAGTTTTAAAAAAACATGTTAAACCGTTTTAAAAAAACGTTTTTAAATTGTTTTTTTTAAACTTTGTAAACAGTTTTTATAAAAACGTTTAATAAACACGTTTTTTAAAAGGTTTTATAAAAAAAACGTTAGTTTTTTTAAGAACGTTTTTTGTAACGTTTTATATTTAAAAAACGTGTTTTATAAATTTTAATTTTTTAGAAAACGTTTTTTATAAAGTTTTATTTATAAAAAACGTTTTTAACAGTTATTTTCAAAAAAAGAATATTTTAAATAGTTTTTAAAAAACTTTTGTATACAATTTCAAAATAACGTTTTTAAACAATTTCTTAAAACATTTCTAAACAGTTATTTATAAAAACGGTTTTAAACATTTATTTTTTAAAAAAAGTTTTTAAATTGTTAAAAAATGTTTTTTAAACAGTTTTTATAAAACATCTGTATAACTTTATTTATGCAAAAACTGTTTTAAAAAAAACTATTTGTTAAAATATACAGAAAGAAAATCAAAAGGTTTGAATAGTAATTAACTATAAGTTTTAAAAACAGTTTATTTAAATTTCAGTTTATTTAAATTTCAGTTTATTTAAATTTCAGTTTATTTTAGCAGTTTGCAGAAGTTAAAAAACAAACAGTTTTCTTCTTACAGACTGCAGAGGTTTGGTTCACCTCTTCTTCTGCAGATGTGGTCCGCAGACTGCAGATGTTTTACCTTTAAAAAAACAAACAGCACCTTAGTGTCGGTCCAATCTTGAAAACCCCCATGACTTCGTCTTTGGACACCAGGTTCAAAAAGTTGGATGAAGTGAAAATGGGATATTGAGAGTGAAGAACATTAAGCCATTCATTTAATACATCCATCGAAGCTTCTGATGACTTGTTTAAAAACATGAGCTACATTGATACTTGGCACAATTGCACAACTTCTAGTTATCATCACTCTCTTCAAACAACAAGCAGAAAACAAAGATATGCAATAACTAGAGATTAAAAGCAATTCGGGTTAAAAATTGATGAAATCAACAAAAATTGCAAGCAAGAAGGGCTTGAAATTAATGAAATCAGCTAAAATTTAAAGCAATCAGGGCTCAAAATTACCTATAATTATCAACATTGTGTAAAAAGAGAGTCGAAAAAGTGGTCTGCGACAGATTGAAGGGCAACGGTGGCTAGAAAAAGAGAAAGATAGAGAGGCAGGCTGGGTGGCCTGGGTCGGAGTCGCTGAGATGGACTGGTTCTGCGTTTGTGTTTAGTAAGAATAAAACCCTACTTTAAATGGGTTTAATTTTTTTAAAAAGGACAAGGATGGGATTAGAACACAAGACCTTTGTTGGGTTCGTACATAGATTTTATTAATGAGTCGGGTCAGCGGAAGTGCGCACATACGACCAGATCTGCTAAATACCTGAATCTGTCCCATATTGGATCCAGATACAAAGCAAAACCTAAAGCCAACCATAGGGTTTTAGGGTTTTTACCTGATTAGCAAATCAATCGACAGGAGATGAGACACCTAGCTTCAACAGATCTAGTTTCTAGAGTTCGTTCTGACACGATCAACAACTTCCCCACACAAAACCCTAATTAGGGTTTCGGATCCCGTGGCGACGGTTGCGATGCACATGGCTGGTCATAGAAGGCGGCACGACGAAGAATGGCAGCGGTCAGCTTGGGTTTGTGTATAGGAGGGGGGGGGGGGGGGCAAAAGAGAAAGAGACCAGATTTTGGCTTTTCTGGTGTAATTAAGTATGTTAATTGAAAACCCCAAAAACTATATTTATATGAATTAATCTTGATGGATAAGCCGTGTTTAAAATACAAGTATAACAATATTTAGAGTTAACTTCACTTTTGGTCTTTAAGGTTTTGACATTTTAACACTTTTAGTCCAATTTCAGAAATTATAACATTTCAGGGCCTGAGGTTTTGATTATTTTCTTAATTTTGGTCACTTTTTGACGCCATCCAAAGTCACCGTTAAAATGAGGCGTATTTCTATAATATTACCCTAGCCCACTTAAAATTTCGTTGTTCAAAAAAAAAACACACACGATTTGTTGACTTAATCGATCCATATGATAGTTCGACACCCACAATCACAAATCACCATCCCATCAGTGATGAAGGTTGATCTGAGAACTGGATGAAACTGATGATGTCAAAGCTTTAAGCTTTTTAGGAGGATAGATTGAAGCTTTTTTTTTTGGTAGAGATCGATGCTGCAAGAAGATTTGTGGATGCCAAAATTGATGAACACGTATTATGGTTTCTGGGGGAGAGACGATCGAAGTTTTTTTTTTGGGGATGTGAATGACTGTTTTTTGTATCAATTATAAAAGAATGGGAGAAGGGTAAAATTATGAAAATAGCCCTCATTAATCCCTATTTGACGGATTTCAGCCGTTAATTTGGATGGAACTTCAAAAGGTGACCACAATTGAGAAAATAATCAAACCTCAGGCCCTAAAATGTTATAATTTTTCCGAAATTGAACTAAAATTGTTGAAATGTCCAAACCTTGAGGACCAAAAGCGAAGTTAACCCCACTATTTAAATTAGAGATAATTAACTTAATAGTTATCCATCTAGCAATTTAAATTATCCTTTAATTTAAGATCCAATTTATCTCATCTTTAATTATTTATTCAATAGGTAATTCTCAAATATTTACAACAATAATTAATTTGTCTCTGTCATATCTATAAATTGTGTCAAACGTCCAAACCAGTTAAACGTTATATATCTGTTACGATAAATGTAACTCTTTAATCGTACTTGATAGTTGTACTCGACAATGTTCTCACTCGGGCATCTATATCAAACAACCTTAAGGATGGTAGGCAAGCAACTACTAACTACACTATGTTACTAACTGGTATAGGATTTACTTCTAATAATATATATTTTCATTTTAATTTTTCTATATAATTCTAAAAAGAAGTTTAAAATAGAGTAGGTTCTGTAAATCGCTCTTAACGTTACACTCGCTCTTAAATACATAACTTTTAAAATTTAGAGATAAAATGCTACTTATATCAACAAGGGAGACCATTTGTGTAAATCTCATTAAGCCCACTTCTAACATTTTTTTCACATGCGTATTTATTATTTTTGTCAACTTTCGTAACTTTGTCATGCGTAAAATTGAAATATAGTTTTTTTATAAAAGTAAATTTTAATCATTGACAGACACTAACATTATTCATTTATCTTCATTCTTCATCAAGAGGAATCTTACATTAGGTGATAAAAACATGTTCGGCCTTATTAACCATCTTCATTATTCATCAGAAGGAAACTTATCATAGGTGATAAACCCTCTCGTCCAACCTGGAACCTTTTTCTTTGTCATATGTAGGACTTAAATCCAAAACCTTATATTTTTATTGTCTTTAACTACCTCACATCAACCATTTGGAATATGGATCATTGGTAAATTGAAATATTAAAATAGAGTTAATTAGGAAATTCGTAGTATTATAGTTTGGGTTTGAAATCTTATACTTATTTTTTTTTTAGGTTAAGTGGCTAACAAAATAAAAATATAGTATAGAATTTCAAACCCATACAATAATATTAGGATTGTCCTAATTAACCAAAGTAAAAGTTAAAACTATTATTTATATTATTATTTACATATATTATTAGCTAGTTGTATTATTAAAATCTGATTTTTTCTAAAGATAATTATAAAACTTGATGATTTTATTGGTTGGTTAATCCAATTCAAAAAATCAAAACTTTAGAGATTTTGAGGACCGAGCTCCATTTTAATTTATATTACTTTATTAGAATAAATTTATAAACTTAAATGAACATCATATTGATTTTAGTCAAAGTGTTAAGAAAAATAATTTGAATAGATAACGTTACTTTGTTTCAATTTGGAGAAAACTTCAACGGTCAAATCAGAAAGTTTTCCAATTTGACCACAGATTGCTCGAACGTTGACTTAGAACTCACAAACCCTTAATATATTTTAAACATGTTTATTTAGGATATATAGAGTTACAATTACAATTATGGTGTATATATATATATAATAAAATATTATCAACTTTTAACATGTTAATTAAAATTTTGAAATTGTTATAGTGATAACAAAGTTACATTGATTTTGAAAAATAAATCAATTAGGTTGCACATATCTTTTTTTTTAACTAGAAAAAGAAAATTTAGATTACTGACAGGCGGGCCACTATAACCACGAGACTATCTTTATTTTTTCTCAGGAGGAAACTCAGCACAGATGAGAAAAATCATTGACACAATCTAGAACCCCCATTTTTTTATCACATATCAGACTTGAACTCAAAAACCTCTAATTTTTAATGTCTTTAGATATCTCACTTCAACCACTTATGCTATGGATCATTGGTAGTTAAATAGATTATATTATAATATATAAGAAGAGAACAAACTTGTTTTTTACTTATTTAACAACTTTAAAAACAAGATATACTCAATCTAATAAGTGACGGAACGGATCAAAGGAATGCGTGAAGAACAATCAGGACGGTAAGCGATAACATGCGAGACCGAAGGAAACATCACCCATCTATAGAGTTACCGTAAATAAAAAGTAATAAAAAAATAAAATATAAAAAAAACCCACACCGAGTGATGTGGCCATGTTAAAGTCCAACATGATTACATGAAAGCTGAAGCCCCTTTTCAATTAAGTTTTGCTTTGTTATTTGCACCACCTTAATATCTCCCTTGGGGGTCTTGAAGTCTTCGGTTTAAACCTGATTCAGTGAGATTTTTCACAAATGATAGGTTTCATTCTTAATGGTATTTCTAAATGAATCATGCCTTGTCTGGAGTGTCAATCCAGTATGGACAGTTGCAACCCATCTCAGGAAGACTTACTCATATATTAAAGATTTGGTGGTAGTTTTAAACGCCGTTAAAAAAACATAAAAATATAATATTACATGAAAACATGAGCATTAATAGTTCCTAACCATAAATTAGTCTCCATTAAGTTCTTTTCACTGGTTAGAACGTACTTCATAACAACCATTTGTCTTGATTGAAGAGAGGAAAATATCTTATTGAATAAGTGAAGTAAAGTAAATAAAAATAAGTATTGTAATAAATCGTATTAATTATAATAACAACTTATGTTATATCAAATGTCATCTTTTATTATTATGTATTATCATATAGCCATGTTTCTTTCATTCTTCATCCAATCTTTTAATTTGTGTTCTACTAAAAAAAATTTAGAACTTTGTAATTTTTAGTTTTAATTTAATAAATTTTTATGTTTTTATTTTATATATTCAATTTTTTTTTAATTAATTGTTTTTGTTTAAAAAAAATAAAAAAAAAGCATGCCTAAAACATGCTTTAGCAACCATACCTACCACCAAAACATCACATTCTACATACTTTTTTTTTCCTATTGACAACACATGATTGGTCAGTTTAATGTCTCAAGTTTATGATCTAGGCAACCATACCACCACCATAACTAGTAAGGTAGCTAATATAGAAAACATACAAAAGTTAAAACATACAATAATGTTTTTCCCAATAAATTGTTTTAGCATAAAAATGTTTGTTTGATAAATATTAAAACTGTGGATTAGTTTTTTTGAGATTATGCAAGGAAAATAGCTAAGACTAAGACTCGAACCTACAACCATAAGTAACAAAAAACGATGCTTTACTCACAGCTCTGAAAGTAATTTTTAGTTTTCTTAAACTAACACAATGTATTAAGCATCAACTTAAAAAAAATACAAGAAAGTGAAATAATAAGAAAATAGAGAGCATACTGGGATTCAAAGCAAGTATCTGAGCATGTAAAAATCATGAGTTAACATCCAAGCTAGTAGTGTTTTTTGTTAGTTTGAATAACAAAGAATACGTCTAACTTTAACCGGAAAAAAAAAATTGAAGTGAAAAAATCATATAAAAACGCACCCTGCAAGAATAGAACATTCAAGCTTATTATAGCTTGAAGGAAAGCATGAGACACTACGCTTAACAATATATTTATTACTTCAAACCGTCATAGACATTATCTAGCTTTAACCAAAAGCTGGAAAAAACCGTTAGAAAAAACAAAAAAAAAAAATTGCTACCGAGATTCGAACTTTCAACCTTGAAGCGGCTCGCATGAAACAGGCCTTTACAATTGCGTTGGTTGGATGTTTGTGATCTCTAGCTCTAGCGAGTAACAAACTATGTAAGCTTAATGAAAAACTAGAAAAACTCAGAAAAGTCAAACGATATTTGTTGACCGCCATTTTGTTTAGATATAGAATTATACTAGGTTTTTATTTAGTTATCTTTTAAATTAAAGTGTGACGGGTTTGTATGTCACAGTATATTTTTAAAAATTCTTTAATATAAAATAAATATGTAAAATTTGTTTATATATTTTAATTATTCCATGCATGTTAGGGCTAATCTTTAGAGTTAGTTAATGTAAAAAAGAGTGTGGTAGCATGTGGGAATTGAAGATGGCCATGTAACATGAGATGGATGAGATAGGTTTGGTGGAGAATTCCAATCTTTAACCTAACTTTTGCTCCATCCCCTTCATGTGTTGTGTCACCATAATTTAATGCCTATACAACTTGTAATGACTCATAGATAATAAAAGCGTGTTAATATTTTTTAAAAAGTACATATAATTATTAAAGTTAAAGTTATACTAAAAACTGTTAACATATGCGTGATTACTTTTCAACATACGTAAGGTAAGGTGATCGATGACTTAGTTGACCCGCTCCAAATACTATGTTTCCTATTCCTAGAACTACATGATGTTTCACTAAATATATCATATCAACTCCCGCGAGATATTTTTAGAAAAATAATTTATATTTGTAATATATGATCTATAATGAGAAAAAACATATATTTGTAATGTTATTGTTGTGTTTTGGTAGGGTGGCAACATCAATATCGTGACATGTGGGGGTTGCTTTCAATGGTTACTTGTAGAATTAAATAGCCAAACGCGTATTTTTATGTATCTTTCTTTTTAGAATCTTATTTAACGTCTTGTATTGTGGAGGACTTGGTATCATCGTTGACTTTCGTAGTTTCGTTACCAACATTTGACCCTTTCAAATTACCTTTATGACCCTTTCTTGTATTCGTTTGGTTTTCTCCAAAACGACTATAACTACTTCTCAACGATCTCTTTGTGATTTAATTGTAAAATAATTATATTCAATCAATATGATTTGTATATATAATATTGACCATTATTCTCTACACAAGTTAAAACTTGTATAAGAGTAAGATAAACACATGTTAAAAAGTAACGATAAGTCAATAACTATATAAAAATGTAAATTAAGTTTTATAAGGTTTTCGTTTTATGTCGTGTGAAGCTTACAACACATTTATTTATGTTTATTTTTAGTTAAAGGGTATATACATCTATACAATTATACATCACAATTGTACAATACATGTATAATTACATAAGAGTCGCAATACTATGTGTATAATCACACTTTATAAATGCGGGAATATTTTAGTCATAGTATTTTATGTTTAGATTATTATGTCTTATGTTTAAATCATTGTGTCTTATTTTCAGGTTATTCGATAATATGTATTCATCATTACGTTTTATGTTTTAACTAATTTAATTTTATTTTGTCATTGTTTTTTTATGTATTAGATAAATATGTTGTTATTTTATTATTGTGTTTTAGAGCATTCACAAGAAGTTCTCCATCTCCATCTCTATCTCTAAAATTTTAAGTTTTTCAATATTTTACATCTCCATTATAATCTTCATCTCCATCTCTATCTCTAAAATTTGGAGTTTTATAAATATAACTTCTCTATAAAAGTCCATATTCATCGTCTCCATAAGTTTTGTGAGTGTAAAGGAAAGAGAAAAAATAATAAAATAAGTGTTTGTGAGTATGACAGAGATGAAGATGAAGAATGAGATATGGTATGTTGTCTAGAACTAATCATTTTAGAAAAAAATACAATGAAAAACATAATGACACAATAACGAGCAAAAAAAACACAATGACATCCATAGTAGAAAACACAACGGAACTAAAGAACTTACTTTATTTATTTTTGTATTTAGCGATACTGTATTCGTTTTAAAAATAAAAAATCTTCATTTTTATGGTGTATTTTTTTTTTATAAAATTAATGATAATAAAGTTAACAAAAGTGCCCAAGAATAATATACATAACTTTTTCTTCACCAATTTGATTCCCACCATTAAGTAAAGTTTAATAGCAAATCTAATGACCTTAAATTTTTCTTACACTTCTTAGAATAATTAGACTTTTTAGAATAATCAAACCCCGCATATCAATATCAGGATTATTAATTATAACTACTATGTCAATTATCACAATAATAGGTAAAAAATTTAAATAAATAAATAAAATTTGAAATTCACTAAGTTTATATACATATGATAATAGTCAAACTATTAACATCATGCATCATTCATAAACTAATGATGCATGATTGACAACTCCTTCAGAGCAAAAATTGTTAATTATTTTGCATATATATCCTTTATCTAAGGGCAAACATATACTATAAGGGGTGACTTGAAACAATGGTGCAGCTACTAAGGGGCAGGGGGGGGGGCGTCCGACCCCCCGAATTTTATTTTGCGATTTACGGGGTATATAATTTTCGTGTAGAAAATTTTCGATATAATATTTTAACTTACAATAATACATATATATTAGGATAACCCAATGTGTGATTGTATTTGATGTTTGTATGTAGATTAATATACTTAAAACAACCATAAGTCATATGGTACTGGTTTGAAATTGGACCAACCACTTAAACTAACAACAATATTGTTATTGTGGTCGGTTCACTTAAAAACTAATAGAGCAAACATAAATATGTCAGTCGATTTTTAAGTAAACCATATAAAACCGAAGCAATACCACACGGTTAAAACCGGTGGGCAACTTTTAATGTTTGCTTCCTACCTTGCTAGCCGATCGACTTTTGAGACAATTTTAACAGGTTAAACCAGTCGACTACAAAAGAAGTCGGTTTCAAGCTGATCCGGTTTTCAAACCAATATGTCACATGTATACATTCAAATATGATATTCGTGATAGAATTATACATATCCACTTTGATATATACTTAAGCTTTTGCACTTTTCCTATCTCTAATGAAATTTATCATCCGAATCATACAGATCCATAAATAAGAATATAAGATTAAAAAAGAAATCCCAAAACGACATTGTTTAACAAGCTAAACACGCAAAGTCGCTAGCATTAAACAAAAAGTTGAATATAATTATTTTAGAGATGATTCGAGTGTATATAATATTAAAGTAATCATACTTCAATTAAATAAAAGAAATATGGGTATAAAGATAAGCAGTAGCTAAGCTAACCACCTTTGACAAATGAAGCCACTTTCATGTTCTAATAAATTAAATAGTCGAGTCTGCTTTGTTGGTTGTAAAATATACCCGTAAACAGCTTGTACCTATATAGATACAATCTCTTTGTGTATATATAATATATATACACACACATATAATGTAACACTTGTATAGTTTGGTTTATTTGTTGAATGTTGGTATGAGTTGGTAAAGGTGTTTGCTTTAGTTGTTATAATTACTTCTTTAAAGTTCTTTAAATCTCAACTTCCTTCCCAACAAGGATCATAGATTACGCGTTTAAAAAACAACAGATAAACCAGATAAAACTCTAAAAATTTAATCCGAACTTGAAAATTATATCAAATAAAGGAACTTCAAATCGACGTAAGTTTTCGTGTGTTAATGAAGTGATATTTTATTAGTTTGGAATTTTCAATTTTCTGATAATGACACATTAGGGTAAATTATAAAATTAGTTGTTGAACTTCATTTAATAAATCATTCTTATCATTGTGTTAGGATGGTTATAGTTGAAATGATATGATGTCTCATCAATCGGCCCGTTAAGTCCATCATGTTGTTGTAGACATTATACCATATGTTTCTCTTTGTTTGTCATCTTTAACCTATCAACCTATCTTTTTCCAATTAGTTTCTTTCATCAATTTATGTTTGAAGCCATATTAATTATTTTAAAGATTGAACACCATAAAAACAAGTTTTACATACCTCCCTATCACTTCGTCTCAACCATATGAGTAAGATTCTACCTTGGTGAGCGTTTGTGAATTTAATGTAATCAAATAATTTTAAGATTTAGTGTGTATTTTATATGTTACTTTCGCTTAAAACCAAAGAGAAATTTGAATAAACTTTGATGTTTCATGCGATTTACAACTTACAAGACATGGAATGCGACAAACTTATTCAAAACTAATGCGATATTTTACTCTGGTGTATAACAGGGTTCAAGGGGCAGCGCCCATGCTGGGGTCCAAGGATCGAATCCCTTTTTGATGAATCTACCTCTAAAGCTAGTTTTTGATCCAATCCATTGATACTAACCGAGTAACCGATTTTTATTGTTCCAACAACAGTAGTTTATTTGTTTGTTGCTATTGATCCATGAGCAGCAAATGATTAGGAATAGTAATCATGATGCTAAAAGTAACTTAGGGTGTGTTTAGTTATGGAAAACACTTCCTGTTTTCCAAAAATGCATTTCAAGAAAACATTGAAAACAGAAAACGTGATCAAATTATAATTCTTCAGAAAAGTTTTCCAAGAAAATAAAAAACATTGTTTACTACTTTTTAAATTGAAATTAGAGAACTACATTTTATTGTCTTCTAGTTTTCCATTATATATATAACTCGATCTTCATTCTTTCATCCTTCGAACCTAATCCCCGACCCGACCACCGGACCGACCGAGTTTTAGAAAAACAAGTAGATTTGAACATGTTTTCTAGTTTTATAATATGGAAAATAGAAATTTCATCTTTCAATTTTAAACGCGTTTTCAAATATTTTCATGTGTTAAACTTTTTCCATTTTCTAAAAAATTAGAAATGGAAAAACTAGAAAACATTTTTTACAACTAAACCCACCCTTAGCAACCCATTGACTGCAACTGATCCATTCATCGATTTGTCTCTATGCATGACTTGTATAATTTTATGCACGATTACATAAACAAAAATCTAAAGTGATGATAAATTTGATAATATGAAATGTGGGAAATCACTAGTACGTACATTTCCCCATTACAATCGGTTTGACACTCTTCATATATAACATCCATATCTGATACAAAATTTATGTTAAACATTTGTGAAAAATACGTGAGACTCAATTACTGTAAAATAAAACAAATAGAAGGTATTTGCTATACGATAAAAAGAAAAAGAAATAAAGCATAGCCGTCAGATGGCAACTTTTATAATATTAAGACAGAAAGCAAAGTACGTCTCCATTCTTTCTTTTTTCTTTTACTTTCACACCACAATCATTTGTGTCATGCCAACAATTAAATGTACGACTTCATGGAATATTTATTATAATAATTGTAGTGTTTGTGTAATTAATGTGGGCAATGGTGTCTTTTTATCCTCTTTCTATTCCCAAATTTTATTTTGAGTAAATTACGGATTTCGTCCATGTGGTTTACATGAATTTCACATATAGTCTTTACGTTTTGTTTATTACGGATATGGTCCCAAACGTTTGACAAACCGTTACGGATTTGGTCCCTGATATGGATATCTGTTAGTTTTTTTTGTTAAATGAGTGTGAAATGACATTTATACCCCTCCCTTTAAATTAAAAAAAATCATGTATCTTCTTCTTTATCATCATCTGCGAAATTCCAAATCTCCTAAACTTCATCTCTCTGTATGTATATGATTGTTTTATGTTCATCATTGTTATCAGGAATTTTGTGTACCTTCTTTCTTGATTTGCTTCCTCTTTTGGTCAGCATACCATGATTTATTATTTTGTTCATAATTGAAATTCTCATCGAGTGTATAAAAGGAGCATCTGTTAAATTTGTTGGATTCCAGATTACTTGAAATTTTGAAGTAATCACATCGCCATTCGCCAAACACCAAATCACATCGCCACCGCCATTTTCGTGATACATCCTTCATCACCAGCCTTCATCTCCGGACCACCATCACAAATCCTGTCCACCCATTATCTCTGGTCACCCGCCACCGGTCAAAACGACCATATTTTTTGATCGGCCTTCATCTTCATTGATACACCTTCAGATCTCGTCCTCTACAAGCACCGCATATTCATGACGAGATCAGATTTCGACAAAACGGCCATGATCGGAGCTTGGTTTGCGGATTCAGGACGAGTGTCAGTCTAGACTCAAAATATGCCACCGATGATTAAGTTCGGAGTTGAACTCTGAGCACAAATCCTCCATTACAGACCAAATATTCAATCTTTTTTGACACCCCCCTTTTATACATACGGGAAGACAGAAGAAAACTACACATCAAGATTTTTGTATCAAGATACTGTGCTGAAACTGAAATCAAAATCAAACTAAAGTCAAAGGGGGGCGGTGCCTAGGTAGATGAACATGGCCTCAATTCTTATTGCTCCTTCTCTCATATCTTAATTGTTTCAAGATATATCATCTGGGTATATATTTGTTTAGCTGCTTTATACGATTTGGGTATTCTTTGGAGAAGATGGGGAGGCGTGATTGATGATGAGGAAGAAGGGGAAAGAGTTTTTATTTATTTATTTATTTTTAATTTAAAAGAGGGGTAAAAGTGTCATTTAAAAAAATATAACAGAAAAAATTAACAGCCGTTAGACTCAGGGACTATATCCGCAATGGTTTGTCAAACGTTTGGGACCATATCCGTAATAAACGAAACGTAAGGACTATATGTGAAATTCGTGCAAACCACGGGGACGAAATCCGTAATTTACTCTTGTTTTTATTTATCTTAATGATGAATTTGTTATAGTTTTTTTAATGTTTTATTTTAAAGATTTTGTAAAATGACTAAAGTGTCCCTGACTTAACGGTGGTTTTTAACACCGTTAGTGATAAATGACCTTTTATGAAACAGATTGGGAACATAAAGGATGTCAGATGTAACAACTTTACTTAAAGGACCTAATTCGAAATCGGGGTAAAACATAAAGGACCTTCTGTGTAATTTACTCTATTTTTTAGGACAATAATGAATCAATCACAAATTACCCTTTCAAGCTCTGTAGCAACTTCCTCAAATTGGCTATAGCAGGCTCCAGTTGATCCTAATAAGATTCATGATTACCAAAGCAGTTAGAGAAAAATCCCACATTAACTTCTAGAATAGAGCATCTCTTTGAGCTTGAATAGAGCATCTAACTGCTTTGGTCAAGTCTAAAGTGTCAAATCCAGGAGTTAATGTGGGATCATCAATTAAGAAGGAAACCCGCCATTAGAGAAAAATCCCCCTGAGTCAGCTTTGTACCTGAAGCTCAATACTCCCAAACTGTAACCATCATTCCAATACCATTAGGCCAAATACCCTTTGATAATTAGTTATAAAAATAAACTGTATAAATACAAAAGGCAAGGGAATATCAAGATTTTAAATTATTTTTTCCTTAACTTTTTACATAGTTTCTCTAAGTAATTATTTTTATTCTTCTCCCTCTTTTTGTCAATAATACATATGTATGTAGGTATATATACAAGAACAATCTTACTCAGTAAAGTGTTGTCTTCTCAACTAAAAGGTTGTATGTTACTCATCAAACGGCGTAGTACGGGATTACTTATCATGTTTATATAAATATAAACAAGTGAATAATATTAATATGCATTTTAATATTTAGAGTAAATTATTATATTGGTCATGTGATTTGAATTATTTAACGCATTCAACACGAAATGAATCTTCTTATATATCAACACGTGACAGTTCAATTCTGTAATTGTTTTTGGCTAATAAAGCTCACCCCGTCAGGGGCCAAAACAATTAAAGAAATGAAACGTTAGAAGTCAGCATGTCTAAAGTTTACTTTACATGCTAAAATGGTTAAATTGCCCAAATAACAAGGACTAAAATAGTAATTTACTCTAATAAATAATTATACCTGAAAGTTATTATTAAATTATGAAGAATATATATAGTGATCGCAACACATGAACCACCAAAGGCCCGGTGGTAGTGGCCTCGTGGTGGTCGTATTCTTTCCCCTAAAGTTACAACCAAATATTTTTATTGTCTTTATGGGCCTAAAGCTGAACCTCGATCCATGCCTTCACCCACAAGAAAACACCATTTTTTTTTCGTTTTGATAACTTTTTTTTTTCTTATAAAAAATAACATTTTAATTAGTAATATATTTGTATCATTTGACCATTCTTGCCCGAGAATGTTTAAAAGAGGTTTAAAAAACTCGCTAAATTGGACAACTGCCCTTTTATTTATTTATTTTTGTAAATATTTAATATGTAAAAAAAAATACGGAACCAAAATGTATTATAAAAATAAACGAGTTCGATCGAGCTTTGTTTTATTTCAAGTTTAAATTGGGCTTACACGACCTGACACGTTTACAACCTTTTAACAAGTCAAGTCAAGCCAAGCTCGTTTGTTTTATTTCAAGCTCACATCGAGCTTACATAGCCTGACACGTTTACAACCTTACTTGATTAAAACTGAACCTATCCAAAACCACACCACGTTCTAATCACGGAGTTAGCTCGTGGGTTGGATTATCATTAATGTATTTTGCTTATATATTATAATTATCTAATTAATTATATCACTACTATTTGGTGGAAGGGATATACTCTTACTTTCTAATGTGGAGGTCGAGGTTGAAATCTCACTTAATACAAAAAAATGAATGAAAAATTATAGAGGTGGGTCGGAGGGTTTACCAGAGTGAGCTATTAGACAGTGGGTTTATTCTAGTTAGAACGAGGCTGTCGAGGTAGCACAGTTTCAGATTACTGGGTATCGAAGGGAGAACCATTTGACATTGGGGAACCCCGGGTGACCGGGAATTTGTTGTACAAAAACAATCTAATTAATTAAATATGATTATAAAAACTATACTAAGGTATATATCATCGTTTATATTTAGATGAGTTATTCAAAAAGAACAATTAATTAGTCATAAACATCGACACAAACCAACAAAACAAAAGAAAACCGTTCAATTTTAAAAAATTATAAAACAAATGCATGGGCTTGCCTTAGTGATCACTAGGCCAACAAAACAAAAGAAAACCGTTCAATTTTAATAAATTTTAAAACAAATGCATGGGCTAAACGTGTTAAACAAGTTAGACACGACATAGCACGACATGATTAACACGAGTAGTAACATACGAAATGCTTATATAAGTGTTACATGACACGACCTGTTTAGACACGATTAGTATCCTGAGAATGGAAACAAAAAATAAACTAACGAATATAAAATAGAAAGAGTTGACGGGTTTGAAGAATTTGAGTTATCAAAGTTCGTAAGACGGTGGAAATCTCATTTTATAAAAGGATTTTGATTTGTATTATGTATTTATTTATTTTAAAGATTATTAGATTTATAAATGTGTTTAATCGTGTCATAAATAAGTTAAACGATGTGAAACCTATTTAGACACATGTTTAATCGTGTCATAAACATATCGACCTTTTTATGACACGAAACATGTTTAACTTAAACATAAACTTGTTTAGTCAGTGTCGTATCATGTCATTTTTAACAGGTCCATATCAGAAATTGTCAGTCCTAGTTTGATCCACAAGGGTTTTACCACCCGATCATTTACAAAAATGGGTTTTCACTTTGATGGATCAACTACTACTAGCTCGGACTTCTATAAATAGCTTCATTTGCTGAGTGGGTTCCCTGTCAAGACTTCGTTTGTTCTTCGTTAAAAAAAAAAATTTCTTAAAACATCACGATCTGTAAAATTCTGTAGTTACTTTAAACCTTTAAAATACTTTAAATCAGGACCTGTTGAGTGACCGACTCGTAAATTTTTCTCAAATACATCCGAACAGCAAAATATTTTTAGTTCCGCAACTAATACAGTCAAACACACAGACGAATTAACTCGATTTCTTATGAATCGTCTCGTTTTACTCGTGAGTCCAATCTACTACAAACGATTAGAGAAAACATCAAAGGACATATGCTGCAAATACATGTTTAACAGGTGGCAAAAAGAACAAGTAGTGTTAAAATGACGATCAATCTCCACTTGCACAGCCCTTGCAACCACAATGCACGCACTCAATTACCTTTTCTTCCCTGAGATGTTTGGGCACTCGACAAACACATGTGGTGTTGAAGTTGTGATCGCGTGGTTGAATGCATCTTAAACAGCAAAGTCTTTCATACCCAGGCTGAAATATAAATCTCATAACATGAGAGTTGTAAAACAAAATGCAAGTTAATTAACACATGTAGAGTCCATGAGCAGATGTGGCAAAATGGGCATGTTGGAAACACATAGGGGTCGCAATTTTATGTGCAGCTCAGGACAGGTTAACCAAAACAACCACACAAACACTAATCCTACTCTAAATCTACACATTTTGTCCAAAATAGAACTTGAACCCTCAACCATCTGGAAAGAGACAGATTTCCTACACACCCTACCATTAGGCCACAGGCCTTTAGATGAAAGATATCACGTCTATCCCTTAAGACCACCCGCAACACGGGTTTCTTTTGGCCACCCGTGGTGTGGTCAACAAGAGCACGTCCCACATGCAGCAGCATTGATGACCCCCATCCATCCACTTCCGCCCCTCACGACGTGCGTTAATTTTAGGTTTTTCTCCCTCTCCACATTAATATTTAATATGGGTTGCATGTGGAAGGACGGGTATCTTAGTGTTGGGGTAAAAAGTGCATGTGGGAAAGGATGGGCGGAAAGCTAATGTTAGATGGATGCTGACTAGGCCTGCATGTGGGAAGGATGGGTGTTAATGTTGCAGAGAGCCTTAAGCAAATGTGTCAAAAGGAGCAATTTTAGTGCAGGTCAGATTGATGCAAAACACCTTTTCATAAAAAAACAATTTAACTTAGTTATATAATTGATGTGTTGCAACAAGTATGTTATTTCAATAATAAATCAAACTTGAAAGAAACGATTCAAATTTTTATTTAAACACTTTGAGAGACTTTTGACCCATTTAACTTGTTTCCTTTAAAGCTACCTTTGCTTATTTTACAATGTAAGACCGTCCCACGAACCATTGTAGATGTAAAATAACATATAAGGGCAAACGGGCAATAGATGGACTTTTCAAAAGCAGGGTTTCACATAAAGTCATGAAATGTCCATGAAACATATAAATATAAAAAAAAGAACAGTAACTTGCCTTTTTCCATTTGGCAATGATATTACGATCAGCATACCCTTGATCCAAGCAAAATTCATACAGCTCATGTGAAATTTCTTTCCTTCGATGATAAAGATCAAAGATATAGCGACTCTTCTGGTGTGCAATTTTGAAGATAGGCCACAGGGCCTCACATTTTCTCTTACCATCATGTGGGTCATTCTCAGCTGAACATTTAGACAAAAAGAACAAAACATAACTACTCAATACATCATATGTATAGAACGTATCATTTGATTTTAAACATTGTGAACAATAGGGGGCATCAATGACTGGTTATGATCGTAATGAATGAATGAGTATAACAGCAAGGCCACATATAACAGTGACATTATTCACAGCAAGTCCGTATATAGCAGTGACATTATTCAACCGAATATCTAAATTGGTCAATGTCTAGAACAACCATTCCAGTTTCAGAACTAGACCAATTTAGCCAGTTTCAGAACTAGACCAATTTAGGACAACTATACACTATATCTACATGTACATGACACGAGAAATCACAACGCAACCATAAACTTTCATCCGACTAAAGATTGTTATAGAATAGTGTGTAGGGAATTAATGGTCCGGTTTAAACGATTTTTAGTTCAGCGAGCCAAATCGTTGGTACGCTTGCTAATAATTGTAAACCAAAATCAAACAGTTGAAAATTGAAACCAAAGTAACGGTTTGTTTTCATGGTTGGGGCTTTTAGAAAGGTGTGACATTTCGGAAGCGCATAACTCAAAACATGATTGGAATCAAAATGCGGAAACTGGCCAAACATTAAACTATTGACACGAGTTGGGTTGACACAAAACTTCTAGTTGTATGCAACAAATCAACAGATGTGTTTCGATTTTAATATAAAAGACAACTTTCGGTCATGTACATGTAGATAAAATAACTCTACATGACCAATTGACATGTTTTGAACGGTTCAGTCCGGTTTTAGCCCAGATGGTCTTAAAACCATACTACTAAATCCGATTTGGGGAAAACCAGACTGATGTGTGAACCCTAATAGTGTGTTATTGAAAATCAAATTACATAGCAATCAATATCCCTATAATTTTGCAAAGCAAAAGAAACAGTTTCATCTCACTGTGATATCAAATAATACAAATTGAGTTTTTAGGATGAATCAAACCTTCTCTCATCTTTGCCTGCAATTCACTGAGAGTTGGCTCCACGAGTTCCCAGCCCTCCGGGTACTTGACCCGGTTCGTCTTGACCTTAGGCATGAATCCGACTGCAATAATCAATCAAGTATCAGAAAAACAAATTAATCTACCGTAGGTTGCATCCAAATATAATACCAATCAATCTCAGATTCAAAACTAGGGTTTTCAGCACTGAACTTCAAATTAAGCGTAATAGCTAAAAAGGTAATGAAAAAAATAGCGAGGTTGTAATCTATACGACGGGAGTAATAAATTAATGAAGAGATGCTGGAGGAATCAGCGATTTAAAAGTTGTTCGATGATATGGAGAGATTAAGAATCACCTGCAATTAGAAAAGGGGGAGAAGTTAACCTGAAGCGGAGAAAAGAAGTGTCGCCGGAGAAGGTAGCAACGGAGGTGCAGTCGTGATGGTTCCGTCAAGTAGAAACGCCGGACGACGATCGAGTTACCGTCAAGGGGACTGATAAGACGGAGAGTGAAGAGAGCAGCGGCGGTTCCTTTTGATCCAACGCCAACTCGTCTATTATATAATAGATATTAAAAGATAAAAAAAAGGTTTGAAATCCAATAGCATTAAATAAAGCATAATGAAATTTTTAACTTAATATCTTTTCTTTCGATAGTTTAAATCGGTAAAAGATTGAAATATGAGTTGTTTTCATTTCGGTAGTGTGTTATTGTAGAGATTTTTGTAAGATGGGATTAAGGGAAACTTTTGTGTGTAAAAGGTTAAATGTGATATGAGATATATATAGTAGATATTGTTTTAGGGGTTGTTTGATTACCTTTTATCGGATTTAGTAAGATCTGACCACTGACCCAATAAATGGTCCGTTTGTTTGAAAATCTCTGACCCAGCCTCTGACCGAGTAAGCAGCTTTGACTCATGCCTAAATATTGCCCTGATCGAGTCAACCTTAAAACAATCTTTGATCGAGTCCACCAAGGAGTTAGTTTGCAAACAGTCCCTTAAATATATTTTTTATAGGAAATGAATGGTGGGTGAGTGGAGGTTAGGTATTAAACGTTTAAAATTTGATGAAATGGATATGAAAATCGAGATACTCTTTCGGTGGTGGATAGTTGTTGAGGTCGAAGTCACTACGGGGGGCGTTATGTTCTTGCGCAGGGTTTTGTTGCCACTTCTGGCAGTCGGCTCCCGAAGCTAGAGGTGTTAAAAAAACCAGTTTGATTTCTCGGTTAGAAATTGAAACCAATTTGACCAAGAACCAATTTTAGTTCTAGAGTCAAACCGCCAATGTGGAATAAGTTCGATAGTTCAGGACCAAAAACCGGTTTGAGACCGTTTTTTTAGCTTTAGTTTGTAAACCGGTTTGAAACCGTTAGAAAAATCTGAACAACCTCCAACCGTTATCTTTATATATTAATTTTTAAACTCTTGTTATTTTTATGTTGTTTGATATTAATTAAAGATGTATTTTATGTTGTTTATTATTATTATTATAAATCTTAACTGCTATAATCCAAATAAATATACTATAAATACAACTAAACATCAAACATTATTTACACTCCATCACATTCTTTCTCTTATCCAATAATAAAAAACAATTTATACTTGCAAAAATATCAACCTTTTGGATCGAAGAGAATGAACAGAGCTTGACCCTTTGTTTGTTACACGTTCAGTGGGAAATGGGGATTTATAATGGTTTTGATTTCTGAAATCGTGTTAAGGATACATTTTGACGAGGGAGTTGGACATGGCGTGCATGGAATGAGATAATAACAAATTGGATGAGAATACAGATGGTTGTTATAAGGTTTCACACAATCTACAAAAAACAGATGGACAATCTGGAAGATGGCTTTTATAAAACAAATCCTTGCTAAATAGTTTAAGTAGTTCTTTCCCATCTCTAACAGAAAGCTAAAAAATATGTTTCCTGCACTAGATGAACAGGTGCAGACTTCAACAAACACATTAACATAACAAAGTATATTGTGTAGTACCGAAATTTTAAGGAAATACTGTAAGTAACAACCAGCTATGAACATGTACTCATAGTACATCTATCAGTTGTTGAGCATGTATACAATTTGTGGAGTGATTAGTGTAATGAATTTTCTATTTCTTTTGTGTGTGCCACTTCTCAATGCTTCTATAAAAGCTCCACAGATAACAGAATGCAACAATCCGTACTACACCGGCCGAAATAACCTCAACGAACGCCATGACGTATGATCTCTGTGGAGAGGTACCAGCAGTACCTATCAACGCCAAAAATCCTTTGAAGTTGCAAGAGACTAAAAAAGATCCAGATTTGATGCCATTTAATGCTTTCTTTACAACCTCATTCACCTGCATTACATTACAGGATGCCGCTATGATGCTTGTTAATGGCGGCCTCCTCTCTTTCTCTACAACAAGTAGAAACATTTATCGCATACCATACAAAAATACTGAGAAGGGAGGGAGAGATTGGACCTTCTGCCAAACTAGGTGTATCAGTCTCAGGAGGAAATATAAGTGAAACATGAATGTCATCAGAAATAACTTCTTGTTGCAGTGCTTCTGCCAAACCCTTTAGGCCAAATTTACTAGCACCATATGCTGTATAACCATAAATTCCCACCTGAATTAAAAAAGCGCATCAAGAAACAATAAGATCCTTCAAAGCATCAAAAGAACTAACACCTATTGAACTTTGAATATTAAAATGCATAAGAAGCAAAAGTATAGAACTCCTTATCCCTTGGAATGGAGGTAAAATATGTCATCCATCATCTAGTCTCTCACTATTTGAGTGAGATTTTACTAGGTTTATCTATTTGTTTAAATGCTAAAGACTAAAGAGTGATTACATATGGCAAAACTCATAAGTTTTAGATGTAATACAAGGAGAAAACTATGGATTATGGTTATACCGAATTAAGCTAAGTTGCTATACAAAAGTGCCCAAAAGAAATAGAAAATATGTTTGTTAGATAGCAAATTGAATTATAATAATAATCCAAATATCAAATAGCCAGTGATGTGGTTTTGGTTCAAAATCGAAATTGGACGAGATCACAATTTCGATTGCATCAAGCCCTAAGTTCACAGTTTCGATTCAGAAACCCTAGTTATGTACCTGGCCGGCCTGAGATGACATGAATGCGATCGAAACCGGCCTCCGATCACTCCGATTCTTCATTCCGGGCAACGCCGCCTTAACCAGATTGAAACTCCCAACCAAATTCACATCAATCATGTCTTTAACCTCCTTAATCTCCTGACTCACAAGCTCGCCAGATGAGAAAACGCCTTGATTACAAATCAAAACATCGATCGGAGAAGCACTCTCCACCGCCTCCTTAACGGCCTCAAAGTCACGCACATCGGCGCTCACGATAGCAACATCTACGCCAGTGGAAAGTCGGATGGAGGTTTTGGCTTCCTGGAGCTGCTCGAGGTTTCGGGCTAAGATAGTCACGCGAGCACCTTCAGCGGCGGCTTGGCGAGCTAAACCTAAGCCGATGCCCCTGGATCCGCCGGTGATGAACACGTGGCGCGATTTGATCGGGATTCTGACGGGGCGTGGACGGAGAATGAGTTTGAGGAATATAAGGAGGAAGATTGGGGGGAAAATGCAGAGAGCGATGAATGAGAGATACGCATCCGCCATGTTAGGAGAGTATGGGGGAGATGAAGTATAAAAATTAAACCATATATACACCCACGTGTCCAGAATATCTATTTTATTAAAATAAATTGGATTTTATTATACTGAGTAAACTTTTTTTTTTTTTTTAACGGCAAACATCATGAACCACATCATCCACCCATCTAATAATAATCTTTAATCTCCATCATATACCGTTGATGAAGCTTCTAGGCTAACTAGCTTGTAATACTTATTTTTTATTATTTTGTTAGATTTGAGACTTGTACTGAAGACCATATTTTAAAAGGATATACACATTTATTACTGGGCTAAGCTAATGGATGTATACGAGTAAACTAAAGGAATCGTTTGTGTGCCGGTGTGATGACTTTTTTTTTTTAAGGTGCTGGATTCAAGTCTTATCGGATAAAAAAACAATTTAGAAAATCAAGAACCTCCTGTAAGACGATCCCAGCCATATGGCGAAATGAAGGCGTACGAGAATGCTTCTTTGTTTCACCGTGGGTTTCCTCCTTTAACGAACATGTCTTTCATTAGAAGTTTATTCTAGGTTGGTTGAAATAAATAAAACTAAAAAGCCATACAAAAGATAACCATACCGACTTTTAGGAATTTAGGTTAACCAAACTAACTACCTGGAAGCTTCGTGTTGGTTAATTAACCAAATTTACTCTTACTTTAGGCACTTTTGATGGATAGTGAACCGAAATTTTTTAAGTAACAATAATACATACATAGAGAGAGGTAGGCTACTATTGGTAGTAGTGATGAGCCCAGGAACTTTTTTAGGGGGTCGGAAATTTTCGAGTATCGGTTATAATTTATCATCATATATAATTTTTTTCTCGGTATGATTCGGGTCGGTACGTTTGAGTCGCATTAAGAAATTCAAACCCAAATCAGGTAATTAACCGACAAGCTAATATATAGTTAATTTAACATTCAACAAACATCTAGTATTCAGGCAAATAACAATAAATCTAATATTAAAAAAAATTAGCAATTAATCAAGTTATTTAAAATAAAAAAAGTAAAATTTAAAGAGAAATACCTACATAAAAGACTTAAGACTCTTTAAAATCTAATTTGAGGGAGGGGTGACGCCGATATCAACAACGATGTCAGTTTGTGATATGTTCGCTTTGCTCCGGCAGCAACAATGATCTTGATGGTGAGAGTGAGATGGGATAGAGGAGATGGCGCACGCTTGATTTTAAATTCGAGACAAACATGAATGAGTGGAGTGGATATCAACAAGGATGTCAGTTAGTAGTATGTTTAATTGACTCCGGCGGCAACAATGATCTTGATGGTGAGAGTGAGATGCGATAGAGGAGGTGAGCACATGTTTGATTTTAAATGCGAGGCAAAACATGAATGATGAAAGTTGGAACATTGTGGGTCACTTTGATTGTGGGTCGAATGATGGATGCGTTGTCGATGTTGAGGCACATTGCGGGTCGATTTGTGAACGATAAAGACCTGTATACAATGGGTTTCAGATGACTCGCATAAAGACCTCTAGACCAAGGGTTAGGATTACCGGAGTCATTTGGGTTCATATTGCAAATAAATTGAGTAGAAGAAGATGAAAGTGTGTAAAAATTGAGTAGAAGTGAAATTGGACTAAAAAAATGAGGTTGAATTTGATTTAGATAGATAATTTTTTAGGTATTTTTATTTTTGTTTTTTTATTAAAAGATGTTCAACGATTGAAAAATTGATCATTGCCCCATCCCTCACGCTCTCCATGCCATGGTTTAAACCATGCCTCCAACCCACGTGGCTCACTTAGGCACATCCATGGCGGTGTTTCACAGTGTAAGTGGGACTCACACACCCTTTCACGCCAGTATACCTCATTACCTAACAAAGTATATTATACACTATATCATTTAGTACTGAACTTTAAAGAAGTACTATAAACATCGACTATCTAGTTCTTGAGTACATATCCAAGAGTACTACAACATCTCGGTTCTTGAGTATATATAGATTATGATTGTATATGGACCAGATATATAACATCTCTCCTAGATCATTATGTAACCCTACTCACAAAATTCACAATCAATACAAAATCCTTACATTGTTTTGGTATTAAAGCAAAAGAGCAACCACCATAAACAACTCTAGTGGGGCAGCCGGCCATGTCGCCACACTACCCATTCACCATTGCATTCTTTCTTTCTTTTTTCAAGATAGTATAGAGACCAGATATGTAACATCTCTCCTATATATAGGAGACCATAAATCACAACATTCACAATCAATACAATATTCCTACATTATTTTGAGCATGTATACAATCCCTGTAGTGATTAGTGTAATAAATTTCTATTTCTCTTGTGCGTGCCATTTCTCTATGCTTCCATAAAAGCTCCATAGATGACACAATACAACAATCCGTACCACACCAGAAGATATAATCTCAACGAAAGCCATGAGGTATGATCTCTGTGGAGAGAGACCAGCAGTTGCTATCGACCCCAAGAATCCTTTGAAGTTGCAAGAGACAGAAAAAGATCCAGATTTGATGCCATTTAATGTTTTCTTTACAACCTCATCAACCCGCATTATACTAGAGGATGCCGCTATGATGCTTGTTAATGGTGGCCTCCTCTCTTTCTCTGCAACGAGCTTAAACTTTTATTGCACACTGTATTAAAAATATTGAGTTTTGCAAAAATAAGAGAAGGGGAGGAGGAGGCTAAACCTTCTGTCAAGCTAGGCGTATCAGTATCTGGGGGGAATATAAGTGAAACATGAATGTCATCAGCAATAACTTCCTGTTGTAGTGCTTCTGCCAAACCCCTCAGGCCAAACTTACTAGCGGCATATGCTGTATAACCATAAACTCCCACCTGTCATTGAAAAAGTTCATCAAAAAACAATATGATCCTTCAAAGAAACACAAAGAACTAACAGGGATAGAAATTTGAACATAAAAATGCACACAATGAAAAAAAGGTAATAGCATAACAAAAAATATAAATAGTCATTAAAACTCTCTTAAACTAGACTCTTTATCCCTTTTGAGATCATTAAAACTCTCTGAAACTAGACTCTTTATCCCTTTTGAGATCATTAAAACTCTCTTAAACTAGACTCTTTATCCCTTTTGAGATGGTGGTAAAGTATGCTTCATCTCATCATCCCGATACCCAATACTTGAATGAGATTTTAATAAGCATGTATGTTTGTTTTAAAGCTAAAAGAGTAATCACATTATGGCAAACTCATAAATTCTAGATCAATTGGTTATATTAGAGGAGAAAACTATCCTTTATGGTTACATCGAAGCTAAGTTGTTACACAAAAGTGCCGGAAAGAATACATATGTTAAATAATATAATGGTAAACTAGACTAGTCGCAACACTACAACCTATCCATTACACATGCAGGTCCTAGTCAGTATGCTATATTAGTTTTTCATTTTTAATCTTCTTACAAACTCATTTTACCCAAACGCTACCATACCCATCCTTGCCAAATGCGACGCACGTTGTCACAAAAGAAACCTCAAATGCGGGGGTGCCACAAGGCTGCTCATCCCACATACGGATAGCATTGAAGAGTCTCTTATGATTTATGATGATGCAAGTTAAGGCCGATTGACGGAAAACAACCCCTTGTGATTTTTCGTTACAACATTCCTCATATCATAGTTTAGGTCTAAAATTTTGAGGCTGACAGAACCAGTGGTGAAGCTTGAAAGAAAACCCCGAGAGGGCGGGACTCAAAAATTCTATCGAGGAAGCGATATTCAATACATCGAGGGGCGATACTCAATACATATAATTTTTTTACATAAAGTCGCAAATATTAGTGCTTCTGCGCCCTCCGGTCCCTTCTACACTTCGCCCTTGGATAGAACCGTTTGGTTAACTTTTGAACCTCAAATTTGGAGGTGAAAAAGTGAGATTAATTTTGACAAACAAACTAAAAGTTATAATTAAAAAAGAAAAAAAAAGTCGTATCAAATTTGACCGTCTACATTGATTATTAACATTAACATCCCATAATAAGAAAGGCTAGAATAGCTAGTGATGTACTCTTTGTTCTAATTCGATTAGATAAGATCACAATTTCGATTGCATCATCAAGCCCTAAGTTCACAGTTTCGATTCAGAAACCCTAGTTATGTAATCGCAGATCTCGTGTACATACCTGGCCGGCCTGAGATGACATGAATGCGATCGAAACCGGCCTCCGATCACTCCGATTCTTCATTCCCGGCAACGCCGCCTTAACCAGATTGAAACTCCCAATCAAATTCACATCAATCATGCGTTTAACCTCCTTAATCTCCAGATTCACAAGCTCACCAGATGAGAAAACGCCTTGATTACAAATCAAAACATCGATCGGATCGGCACTCTCCACTGCGTGCTTAACGGCATCGAAGTCACGCACATCGGCGCTCACGATAGCAACATCTACGCCGGTGGAAAGTCGGATGGAGGTTTTGGCTTCCTGGAGCTGCTCGAGGTTTCGGGCTAAGATAGTCACGCGAGCACCTTCGGCGGCGGCTTGGCGAGCTAAAGCGAAGCCGATGCCCCTGGATCCGCCGGTGATGAATACGTGGCGAGATGTGATCGGGATTCTGACGGGGCGTGGGCGGATAATGAGTTTGAGGAAGATAAGGAGGAAGATTGGGGGCAAAATGCAGAGAGCGATGAAGGAGAGAGAGGCGGCCGCCATGTGAGGAGAATATGTCAACGGTAGAGTGTGTGTGTGTGATGGTGGGGAGAGAGGGAGGTTATTTGAAAATCAAAATTAATGCATTCATAGTTTGGTTTGACTAAAATCGTTAAATTAACGGCAACTCGTACGGTGGTGTTGAGATGGCATGAGAGGGTATCACGCCACCTTCACGGCGTGATAAACAATTAGCGGGGGGGGGGGGGGGGGGTGGTTATCGACTTATCGTTGTGGTGTGGCTTCAAGGAGTAGTGGGGCCAAACCCAATCAAATATTGATATCTCAAAATGGAGGTGAAGTTGGGTGGCTCCAAGCGATTTCCAGAAACCGGGTGTGAAGAAAACTGGAGAAACCATGCTTCTCAGTGTATGGTAGTGGCTCGAAGCCACGCGATTCCTTGAAATCCGGCCATTGAAGCCATGCTTATTTGATATCCTCCATTAAAGAAAGTCAAAGAGTTCATCTCCACAATCTTCTCCGGTCATCTTTTTCGGCCACCATTTCTGATATGAGCCACCATACAAGGCTGAATATGAAGATTTGAGATACTAGTAATACTCTTGGACGCGTTTCCTAATTTGAGCCACCATACAAGGATGCATATGATGATTTGAGAAACTATTGAACACGTTTTCGATGTAATACTCTTGAACATGTTTTTACTTTTACTTATACGGTTGTTTAATGCATGGGCAGGTTACCAACTTCTAACACATACTAATGTATAGATTTATTTTGATGTTTTATCAACACAAATTACATATATTTTAATATATTCTATTTTATAATGAAAATTTTATATTTATAATTAACATCTATCTACCTATCTATTAAACAAAACATATTAAGTTGAGTTGTCACATAATAAGTGTGTCCACATCATCAATTGATGATGTGGCATCCTCTAATCAAACTAAAATCCTATGTGTAATTTTGTTAACTTTTTAGATTTTTTCAAACTATATAATTCAAAATTAAAAATTTTGACCTAAAATTAAATTCAATTATACCTCATTATTTATTTGTAAACCCGTAAACAAAGAAGGTTTGTTTTTTAAATTTCAAATGTGAGATATCTATCCTTAAATAACTACAAATTTGTCAACCATGATATAATTGCGAAATTTGCGTAATTATATATATCCTAAAATAAACATAATCGGTTTTAGTTAATTATTATTTAAAAAATAATATTAATATTAATTTAGGAAATAAGTTAATATATTTCCATAAAAAAATACAATTAACAATATGTTAAGGTTTTGATTCATGTATCTGTTAATGTTCTGGTTCAGTTGAAATCTACTTCAATATTTTATTGAATATGTTAACAATTATATTGTTTTAGTATCTTATGTTTAGAGATTTCTATGGCAAATTTTAAAGTTTTTTCTTATATGGGTTTCTTTTTAATATTTTTTGTTAAAATTTTTAATAATTAATGGGTTTGGTGGCAATTATGTACTTGATAAGAAGATAGAGAAAGAAGGCTATGTGAGTTCCTTTGGGGACAAATATCAATGGTATGTTTCACTTTCTATTGATAAATTTTTAAATATAATATATTAGTTTTAGTGAATTTTGTAAATTGTGATAATATTACGAAATAATATTTAAAAAAAAATGTGAATTATAAATAAAGTTAGAAAACTCAATTAATAAACTTAAATTTATACTTAAATTTAAAGTTGAATTTTAAAATATAAATAAGTAACTAACTTATTTTCTAAATTTATACAGTTTAAAGTTGACTATCTGCATTAATAATTTTTTTTTTTAATTTGAAACGTCAATTAGTAAATCGAATTTATAGTTGAATTTTGAAAATATGGTTTACTAACTAAATTAGTTGCTAAAATTATGGAAATTAACATTTAATATTGAAATCCATTAATCAAAATTTTAACTTTTCAAATTAAGTTTATTAATTTTAGCAAGTCTGAAAATATATATTTTTGTTTACATAATATGAATTTTTAAATTTATTCTGTTACAAATTAGTTCAAATATTAATATTTAACTTCCATTTTAGCAACTTTTAATATCAGATGAGTTTCAAATTTATTAATTTCCATAGTAAAAAATGTAACTTTTCAACTTAGTTTATTAGTTTTAGCAAGTTTTAAAATATATATCTTTATTTATATTTAATTGGCATTTATTATTTTAATTTTTAAATTAACATATTACTAATTAATTCGAATGTTAATACTTAATTTTCATAATTTTAGTAACTTTTAATTACAATTGAATTTCTGATTTATTAATTTCCATATATGCTTTTCAATTTTACTTTAATAATTTTTTAACCACATTTGATTGCAAATCGAGATTCAATCATTCAAGGTTCAAGGGGTTCAGCTTTTGTTTTCTAACCCGTGTTTTCTATTTTAAACGATTCTGAAAGTTCAGATATAGGAGGTTGACGATTCAAGGTTTTATTATTTTTTTTGCTTTAGATTAAAATTAGTCTTTTGAAATAGTAAATAAGAGATCTGTAAGTTTGAAACCCATGACTATATATGGAAGTCAAGAAGTTATACAAAGGATATAAAAACTTAAAACTCAATTATATTGTGTTTAAAAAAACATAAAGAACAGAAGTATGTAGTGTTTTCTTTCAACTCCAACTTTTCGATATAGGAAATTCACAAAACTGAGTACTACATTCTATCAAATTACATTACAGTTTCTTTAATCTTCAAGCAATTCACAAAAGAGAATTAGGTTTCCAAATATTTTGGGTGTTTTTCAATGGCCGTTCATCATTTCTGTTTTAATGGGTGCAACTCATTCTTTCTATAGGAGATGACTAAATAAACAAAGAGGACAATGAAGAATTCCGTTAATGTCTCAAGCCAAAATTGCAGGTAACCATCTTTGATTTTGGATAACTGATTTTGGTTTTCTCATAAATGTTGTCTTTTCTTTTCTTTCAATTTGAATCACTAAATAGTTTTAATTGAATGTTTCTTCTCTGTGTAAAATTCAGAAACATCAACTTTGTTGATTTGACTGTCTTCTTATGCAACAATCATTTACAGGAGTTTGACTGTTTGTCGTGTGTTTAATTGAATATTTAAGGACAGAATATACACATAAGAGATTATTGAGAAGTAGTGAATATAAAAAAGCTGAAGGCAACCAACAGTTGTGTGCCACGTGCTGTTGAGAACAAGAAGCGTAATGTCTTCTCAAATTTGTAATTGTTATTGAATTTTTGTTATTATTATTGAATATTGTTTTACCGATAATAATTTTTGTATAGTATATATATCTATATATATTTTTTATGTTTTAGGCCCGGGTATTTACCCGGGTAAGTGGCTAGTTAATACATTATATTATTTTCTCTAATATTCTTTAGTTATCATATTACACTTGTATTTATAAAAGTTATTAAGATCTATCAGAGTAGCCATATGCACACACCTCTTGCGCCTCGAACACATCGAGGCACACAGTGACGTAACCACATATAGGTTATGGGGGTCGTCCGACACTCACAAATTTTTTAAATTTTATTGATATATAATTATATATAGGATTTTTTCTTGACGGACCCTTAAGAAATTTCGTCACCGACCCCATAAAAGGCAAAAAAGAGAAAGAAAAGGGAAAAAAGAATAAACTTTTTACCCTAAAAAATTTTCAAACCCCATAAAAATATTTTCTGAGTTTGTCACCGGAACCACACACATATAAAGTCAGGCATATGGTTTATCTAGCCACATAAAATAAATTGTTCTTTATTTGTTTTCGAAAAAAATTACTATAAGCGACAACCAACTATTGAGTATGTACTCGTAGTATATATACACAACATCTATCAGGTTTTGAACATATATATACAATCTGTGCAGTGATTAGTGTAATGAATTTTCTATTTTTCTTTTGCATGCCACTTCTCAATGGTTCTATAAAAGCTCCACAGATGACACAACGCAACAATTCGTACTACACCAGCCGAAATAACCTCAACGAACGCCATGACGTATGATGTCTGTGGAGAGATACCGGCAGTTGCTATCGACGACAAGAATCCCTTGAAGTTGCAAGAGACAGAAAAAGTTCCAGATTTGATGCCATATAACGCTTTCTGTGCAACCTCGTCAACTTGCATTGAACTAGAGGATGCCGTTATGATTTTTGTCAATGGTGGCCTCGTCTTTTTCTCTGCATAGAGTAGAAGCATTTATCGCACACTCGTACAAAAAAGATCATGAAATTTGCGAAAATAATAGAAGGGGAGGGAGAGGTTGAACCTTCTGCTAAACCAGGCGTATCGGTGTCTGGGGGGAATATAAGTGAAACATGAATGCCATCAGCGATAACTTCTTGTTGTAGTGCTTCTGCGAAACCTCTCAAACCAAATTTACTAGCGGAATAAGCTGTAGAACCATAAATTCCCACCTGTTATTGAAAAAGTGCATCAAGAAACAACATGATCCCTCAAGGTAGGGATCGCAATGAAACCTGAACCTAATGGTAAATACCCGAAAACCGACACATGAGACAAATATTATGTTAAACGACTATACTCGTTACATGTGTTAAAGTCATCGCGTACGAATATTAAAAAAAATAAAAATAACAAAATGGTAAAAATATACAATGATATAATACATGATAATTAAATATGGCAAATGGGATACTATCAACAATAGAATGAATAGCAAAATGTTAATTTAAAAGTTAGTAATTGTACATGGATAGAAAGGTAATTGTTTTTGAAGTCCCGTATACGAAATCCAAGTCGCAAAGTATAAGTGTGGATTCTTATTATGGATTATTTTATTACTTACCAACTAGCTAGAACTAGTAGAGTAGTAGTCATGTGGTTTTAGGGGCTTTTTTTACTAAATTTATGTTATAATTTGAATACCATCTAAGTGCTAACCGTTTAAATGTTTAAAAACTAAATTATTAAAAGGTGGAGGTCGGATGCGAATAACTAGTCGTTGGAGACAGAGCTCTAGTTGTTGGATAACGAAGTACGACTCTTTTTTTATAACTAACAGGTTCTAAAAGGTCATGATAGTTTATACACTTTTAAGATGTAGAATCTTTATTAACTGGAAAAAAAAATAAACGACTTTACATCTAAATACCTCTATATTCAAAAGTTTTTAAAAAAATAAACAAATAAGAACTTAGTTCCTGATAAGAACTTAGTTCTGGATCGATTAGATAAGGACATGCACATGCATATATGAATCCCACTGAAAAGTGAAAACTATATGTTCTAATTTCGATTCAGAAACCCTAGTCCCTAGATATCGTGTCATACTAATTACGTAATTAATCTTTCTGGAATTAGTAAGGACGCGTTTAATTATGGAAAACATTCTGTTTCCAAGAAAAAAAAATAAAACAGAAAATGCGTTCAAATTGTATTTTTTAGAAAACGTTTTTCAGAAAATAGTGTTTTCTAAATTTTAACTAAAAATGGAAAACACATTTTTTACTGTTTTCTGATTTCTATTTTCGTTTTCCAAATATATACAAAAGAAAATGGGCGTTCATTTTCTAGGGGTTTATACGCACAGCCGCTCGACATCTCATCCGTTAAGAAATACTTATTATTTTAAATCATTTATATATGTATTATGTTTTACTTTATGTGTTTTATTTTAATACTTTTGTTCTTTAATTTGTTATATGTAAGGAAATCTAATGAAATGTAGAGATAGAAAACAAATACAAAACAGTTGATTTAAACATGTTTTCTAGTTTTCTAATTTTGAAAATAAAGATTCAATCTTTCAAATTTGAACGCGTTTTAAAAAAATTTCATGTGTTTTCTAGAGATAAAAAAACTCATTTCAATTTTTAGAAAACTAGAAATGAAAAACTAAAAAACATTTTCCACAACTAAACAGCCCTAAAGCTTGAAGAACACATAATAAACAGAGACATAGCAAGTACCTGGCCGGCCTGAGATGACATGAATGCAATGGAAACCGGCTTCCGATCACTCCGATTCTTCATTCCGGGCAACGCCGCCTTAACCAGATTGAAAGTCCCAATCAAATTCACATCAATCATGCCTTTAATCTTCTTAATCTCCAGATTCTCAAGCTCGCCCGATGCGAAAACGCCTTGATTACAAATCAAAACATCGATCGGATCGGCACTCTCCACCGCCTCCTTAACGGCATCGAAGTCACGCACATCGGCGCTCACGATAGCGACATCTACGCCGGTGGAAAGTCGGATGGAGGTTTTGGCTTCCTCCAGCTGCTCGAGGTTTCGGGCTAAGATAGTCACGCGAGCACCTTCAGCGGCGGCTTGGCGAGCTAAACCTAAGCCGATGCCCCTGGATCCCCCGGTGACGAATACGTGGCGTGATTTGATCGGGATTTTGACGGGGAGTGGGCGGAGAATGAGTTTCAGGAAGATAAGGAGGAAAATGCAGAGAACGATGAATGAGAGATACGCATCCGCCATGTGAGGAGAGTATCATGAAGTTCAGTTAGAAATTAAACCATATTTATACCCACGTGTCCATATATCTATTTTATTGATAAAAAAAATATATATATATTTTTTTGGTTTATTGAATTTCATTAATCATATTCGTGTTCAACTGGCTAATAATAATCTCAGTTTTATTTATTCTCTATATTAAAGCGGTTTATTACGGTGTTGTAAATTATTAAACCGTCGTTAACCTCAGCCTAACATCGTTAGTTATTGCTAACTGGACTAGTGACGTGGCATCCTATTTAAATTCCCTTCTTTTAACCAACTATTAAAAAGAATAGGCTATTTTGTAAATTTTTTAAAACTGGGGAACCTGTATTTCTAAGTATTTAATAAAAAGAAACACCGACCACATTAAATCACCATCCATGGCCACCACTGTTCACCCATCATCGTTCACCGGCCACCATCGTTACCACTATTGCTGTTGTTGTTGGAGACGAGTTTCAGCCATACGCCATCGCTAATGTTGTTGTTGTTGGAGACGAAGGACATCGTCGTTCGCTGGAGGAGACGAAGGGCGTTGCGGATAGAGGCCGGAGTACGGCTATGGTTGCAAGTCCACCACCAAACCCTATCAGCCGCATGTAAGGGAGTCAAGAGACAGAATCGCGGCTCGGGGGTCACCTGAACACGTCGTCGTCGCCGTCCAGCATTCGAACCCTAGATGGAAACCCGTGTTGTCGTCCCTGTGTCGGAACTCTAGACAGAAAACTCTGTCGTCGCCCCAGGAGTCAACAGATCTCGTCCCGCCTCGGTCCAAATCCGGTGGGATTTGAAGGGAGGTTCGAGCTTGGGGGTTATGGAACTAGTACTAACGTAAATTGAGAGAATATAAACGTAAAATAATGAACTTGAAGAGGTTTAGGTAAGACGAAGAGGCCCAAACCATGTTTTTAATGAAGGCTTCAGTTAGATTATAACACTTATTTAACTGAAGTCTTCATTAAAAATAGTTGTTACACTCGACATTTTTATAGATTTACAGATTTAATTTAACAAGGGAGTACATATAAATTTTTCGAAAAAAAAATCACAGTGGCCTCGTCTTTAATTATAAATCGTCTTTAATTATAAATTGTTGGCTCTTCATAAAAGTAATTATATTTTTATAAACACAATACTTTTTAATTATTTTTTATTCTTACCAACTTCTTCTACTGCTTTTATATTTTTAAACTATAAACACAACACTTTTTTCTTATTACTTTTATCATCCTCTTTTACTACTTTTACATTCTTCTTTTTCTATATATTTTTAATCTATTTTACCATCGTCTTCTTTTTGCTACTTACCAGCTGCTTTTGACGTACTAGCTGAAAAGCTAGCTTATCAGTTGTTATCTGATAATAAATAACGTTAGTAAAAACTAGCTGAAAAATGTATAATAACATAAAAGTACATTCATATAAATAAATTAAAATATAAAACAAAATATAAATAATTTTTTTGAACGAAGAAATACAAATGAATTAAAATTTAAATACAGAATATATTTGATTAGATTAATGTAAATTTTAAATGACACTTTTTTATTATTTATACTTAAAATAAATTTATTGGATCATATATCATAGTAGCAATACGATCACGAATTCCTCGCATCTCATGGCTTGATTCTTGAATGTTATCGTTATCAGATGTTGACGGGTTTGTCTTGCTCTTCTGTCGGTATATAATTTCCGTGTGGGATATGGACTTGAACTTTATTTTTGGCTTTGAGGCTACTTTGTGTTTCGACGGGTATTCTCTTAGCTTTGTCAGCGTTCTTTTATTGTTTTTAAATAAAGTTTGCCAGGGTAGGTTCCCCTTAAAAAAAAAATACTATACATAAACATAAAGTAAAATAACAAAAATTAACAACCTAGAAAATCAAGAACCTGTAAGATCCTAGCCATATGGCAAATTGTGAATTAGTGAAGGTGTATGATAATGGTTCTTTGTCTCTTTCATTAGAAAATTTACCCTAGGTTGTTTGAGACAATTGAAAGTAAAAAGCCAAACAAAAATTCAATAGACCATACCGACTTTTATAATTAGGTCAACCAAACTAGCACCTGAAGGCTTCGTGTTCGTTTAACCAAACTTGATTCAATAGACCATACCTACATTTAGGAACTTTTGATGGAATGTGAACCGAAATTTTTTAATTAAGAAATTATATTATTAACAAAGTTAAACCGTTGTAGGTTCGCCCGAATGTAGTCGGGAGACCATTAGTAATGAGAGGAGGTCACCGATTCAAGGCCTGACGTACGCGTTGTAGGAGGTTTTACTTAGTTGTTTGGGTTTTTCTTTAATGGATCGGAGTTGGTGAAGGTTCGAGTCCTTAATTTTTTGGCTTTCCTCTAATAATGATGTTGGTGAAGGGTTCAAGTCCTAATAAACAGAAATACATGATGACACAAGACCGCCTCTAGTTAGGTTCTTGACCCAAAATTTAGTCGTTAAAAAAATTCAACAAAGTTTATGTTGTTAAAATGGTACTATGTATAGATTGGGTCACTTTGCCCTATTAAAAGATACTACATGGCAACCACCTAAATTTTTTTAGTGTTTTTTTTTTTTTTGTTATAGATAAAGGCATCTAAACTCAACACAATTAGCACGGAAGTTGGAGCGTGTCTTTTTTTTAATTCCGTTCTCTTTACATTACGTTTTAATAATACAATTGTTTCATGTACCATGTTATTCACGCGACAACACACGAATAGTAAAATCTAGTAATACATATATAAAGAGTGAGGTAGGCTACTCAAACTGTTTTTTATGTTCAAAATATATTAGAGCATTCACAGTAGCATCTTTATAATACATCTTATTCTTAAAATTTATGAAAAATATAAGAAATATCTATTTCTTGTCCTACATTATCATCTTTATAATAAAGCCTTATCCTTAAATTTTAAGGGATAATTATAAAGGATTGGTAAATATACCAATCCATTACATAAATATGGTATTTTTAAGGATAAAGAATGTGATGTGGGGTGTGTTTTAATAGTCTTGAATTTTATGATTAAATGTGTTTTATTGGTATATTATAAAAATAAAGATAAAGAAGCTGCTGTGAATGCTCTTAGTTGACAATATGTGACACGTGTATTTTGGTAAGTGGTATGCGGGTCTGTATAACTATGCACCACATGTTTCAAATTACATAATAGAGTTTATAATAACGTAGGGTGTTCATCGAATCGAATTCATGATATTAGAAATATTCAAATTAAATTATTAAAATTTTAAAACCCAATTCGAATTCGAATTCGAATAAAATTAATCAAACTTGAATCAACAGAATAAACATAGTAGAATTTGAATCGAATTCAAATCTATTCGAATAAGCCAATGAAGGGTAAAAGGTGTATCATAAAAACATGCCTGACTACTATTTAATTTACAATAGTATTTCAATAATTCAATGAAGCCTTTTGTTTAATAATTAAGTTTTAGCTCTTAGACAATGCTGTAAAAGTCGGTAGGCACTGTCAGGTCGGTTGACTAGGGAGTTACAAGTACTCAGCCTAGGCGGGGAGTAGTTGAATATGGTAAATTATAATGAAAATAGTTTTTCAGAATTTATATATAAGTCAAATATCATAAATTCATAATATTCATAACAAAATATGTGAACATCAGAATACATGTTCAAAACACATGAATAAAATGACTCAAACGATTAAAAAGGTTTAAAAAAACTCACTAGTTAATTTCCAGGTAAAGTTGATCAATTTTTTCCAAGTTTGACAGAATTCTATTTACTTTTTTATTTTATTTTTAGATTTTTTATATTAAAAAAAAATGTTTTGAAAATTTTAAAGTCAAAGCCATCCTGTTGACTAAGTTTGACTCTTTATTCCGAGTTCGATCCATTTTTTTAAGTTTGACAAATTTTGCCGGAACGTGGTGATGACGGAAAGTGGGGCGCACGCTATCATTACTCCATTTGTTGCTCCGATTTCGGTATCAACAGGCCGCCTGTGGCAGCTAACCAGTCGGCCGTAGATGCAATGCCTAGATGTTCACAGCCGCTTTCATCGCCGGCTGTTAAGGTCTTTAAGGGGGGGCGGTATCACAAGCGGCTCCCTCACACGGCTTCAAGGGAGCCGCGTGGCTCCATGCGGCAACGATACCGGGTGTGCAAGGCTTCCCCATGTGGCTCCATTTTTTGGTCTAGGGCGGTTCCTCCAAGCCGGCGAGAGCCGGACTCTTTCTCTCTCTCTCTTTTTTTTTTTTTTTTTTTTGTTTTCTATCCCCACGGCTTGGTGAAGCCACACCACAACCATACCATGTGGTGTGGCTCCAAATGGTTTTCAAAACTACACATTTGAGTTGGTCGGCTATGATTGGTTGGTGAGCATGGCTTCACCAAGCCATGCCACAACCATACCCCCTCCCCTAATTGGTTGTATCTCTCTTTATACATTAATTATATAACATTTTGATAAGGTGACGTGTATACTGAAATTTATTGTGGAGGCCATGTCACCCCCTTTCATTTTTCTTATCAGTTGTTTCTATATGTGGCTGCTTCTCTAGAATGCTTCTCTCTCTCTCTATCTCTATCTCTCATGAAACAAATTGGTGATGGTTTAATTTCTTAGTTGTTGTGTTAGCTTGAGCCTTTACGGCTGTGATGGCTCTCTATGTAGGGTTTTTTAATGACAATGCAAATGCTTTGCCCGATAGACTTTATTTACTTCGTTTGGGAATAAGAGCCTATTGTTTCATTTCTTTACTCGATTAATGATCCGTTATCTGTTGGTTGGATTGCAGGTGTAAATATATATTTCACATTTGAGGATCTCTTTGGAACTATACTTAATTTTTTGGGTAATAATAATAATTTTCTGAGCCATGATTTATTTCTGATGTTGCTTGATTTTGTTGCTACACTAAGATTGAATCTGATATTGAAATTCAAAAACGCGTTGCTTTTAATCTTGAGATTATGCTTAGTTAAGGAAACATAGGCAATGATGACACTTTTCATAGCTTTGATTTAATGACGGTTTCATGAAATTTAAGGCTATGCTTATTTGGGGGCCCTATTGTTTGATTTCTTCACTTGATTGATGATCCGTTAATATGGTCTGTGATGGTTTTGAGATTCGTCTCTATTAGTTGGACTGCAGTTTTATCATTGTTGCTTTATGTTGTATCACTATATGCTTATTGTCTGGTTGGGTCTTGTTGAATGAAATCGTTGTTTCATAAAAAAAAAGTAAAAAATATATAATTGATTAGAAAAACCACATCACGCTTTGTTTGTTTTAGTATATTTTATTATTTATTACATTTTTACTGATGGCTGTGGTTGTGTGGTAGTTTGTTTCTTTCCTTGTTTGGCTGCTCTACCCCTTTGGTAGAGCCTGGTGAATAAATGTGCTATTCAAAAAAAAATATTTAATTATTTATTACTTAACACGGAAGGTTTATTTTTTTTTGGAACGGCATCGATCAGGAGACTTTGGTCTCACGTGTAAACCTACCCTTGCGGGGCTAACTTGTCCTAGTGGTTACCCCCTTGGCTCTTAGGGCTTTGGTTACTATGTGACTCAAGTTCTAATCCAAGGGGAGGCAGTTTTACCCCATGTTGTCCCAGGAGGGGGTTTCTGCCAGGAGAAAGCTTCAGGAGGGGGTGTCTTGGTTCTCACGGAAGGTTTATTTCAACGCGTACTAGCACAGCATGTTTCCTCCCTTAAACCCTGATTGGCTAAAACCCCTCCATCACAAAATATCTGTAACAGAACCACCATGTCCGCGGTTCAAAACTGGACGCGCCGTCGAGTAACAACAGTGCGTGCATTCCACCGCCATTCTCCCCAGATATTTCTCCACAATTACCTATATATACATACCCCCATCTCCCTCACCGACCATTTACATACAATTTCACACTCATGAATCCTCCCTCGTCTTCAACATCTCCGACAGGATCCGACCCGAGTTCAATTCGGTGGCCTCATCTGCCCGTTTCGACCCAGCACCCACTTCCGATTTCAGCAGCCTTTGGTAAGTATTCTGTAACATTTCCCCAAATTAGTGTTTTATTTTGTTTTTTTCTTTTTTTTAATCTTTCATTTCCCTGATATTAGTATAAACCGGATACCGTATTAATTTTGACAGTTTGGTATCGGTATCATTGAAAAAACAATAAAAATTGTTACTAGTATAAACCCGATACCATATCAATTTTGTCGGTTTGGTATCGGTATCATTTAAAAAAAAAATAGTCAGAAAACCAGTTGAATCGGACTGGGTGAACCGGAAAAAACCGAAAAACCGTCCGGTTTAATACGGTTCGTTTATGTCTAAAAAACCGGGGATTAAAAAACCGGTATTATGACCGGTTGGTGGTTGAACGGTTGAACCGGACCGAATGAACCGATTTTTAAAACATTGCAAGCAAGTATAAACCAGATACCATACTGATTTTATGATACCGATACCATCAAATACCAAAAGCGTAAATATAAAAAATGAATACTGGTACCACTTGTGTCCGGTATCGGTACTCGGTATCAAAAACTTAATCTCATCGAATTTGATGATCGGAAATTGGTAACAGGAGATACGACGGTGATGACGGTTGCAGAAAGGGAAATGATCCCTCAACCGCTGGAGTGTTTACAAGAAACACCGATTCCGCCATTCTTATCGAAAACTTTCGATTTAGTGGACGACCCGAGTCTAGACCCGGTTATCTCATGGAGCGGAAGCGGGAACAGTTTCGTCGTCTGGGACCCAGTGGAGTTCGCTAGAATAATCTTGCCCCGAAACTTCAAACACAACAATTTCTCCAGCTTTGTTCGACAACTCAACACATATGTGGGTAAATATTAGCTTCAAACACTTTTCAACCCCAAATCATATGGGGTGAATTTGTTAGTCTGTATGTAAAGATTTCATCTTTGTATATTCTTTCTTCTTTGTAATATGTCTCTGTTACTTGATTTTTGTATAGATTTGAATGAATGTAATCTAAAGAAAATTGCCTGTAATGACTCATTTTCACATAAATGTATGGGTTTTTAAAGATCTGTATCAAAAGATGTCTCCTTTTTCAGGTCATATTGATGGAGATTAACATGGATTTCATCTAGGGGAACATCTTGTGGGTCGATCCGAGAAAACCAATAAACCGACCCGGACCAACTCGAGACCGGCCCGAATCACACAAAGTGGGCCGGTCCATAATCCTTGTATTTCACGTCATTCGGTTTCAGTCCCGTGCCGGTTCAGTTCGGTCCCTGACCCGTAATCATCGTAGGGTGGGCGTATCGCAAGCCCACCCGAAAATGATGTGGACCGACCTGAAACGGTTATCGGTCACCGTTTTCAACTTATACGATTTTGGGATTTTGGTCTCTAGCCACTTTTATCCGGTTCTTGACTCATGATCACTTTACGCTGATAAGGACCGGCCCGAAACTGATTTCGAGCCGGTCCCGGTTCTTGTTTTTCACCTTATTCATTTTTGGTCTCGGACCCGTCTCACCCCTAGTTTCATCTCAATTTCCATGATTATTTTATGCTGATTGAGTTTGTTTGTAAAGAATCTGTTGTTCTTGCTATTCAATTTCTTGCACATTCTGTTTCACTAGTTCCTGTGATTGGATTTAGGGCTTTCACAAGATTGATCCAGACAAATGGGAGTTTGCAAATGAAAGCTTTTTAAGAGGAAGAAGGGATCTTTTGAAGAACATTCAAAGGCGTAAATCGAGTCAGTTAACCTCTGCTAGCAGCTTTTCCACTAATGAAGAATTCAACAACTTGTTAATGGAAGCTGAGATTGAAAGATTACACAAAGAGAAGACTGAAATCATGCAACAAATAACCGAGTTAAAAAACGAAAACCTTGAAACACATCGATATATAGAATCAGTAAACGAAAAACTCGTAGCAGCGGAGCATAAACAGAAACAAATGGTCTCTTTTCTGGCTAAAGTTATCGAAAACCCGACATTCGTGTCATCTATACGAGAAAGAAACGAGCATATGATTCGGACTTCGTCTCCAAGAACCACCAGAAGGTTTGTTAAACATCAAACCCGCGAACAGAATCGGTTTTCGGTTGGTGGGTCGTCGAGAAATCTTGAATTCGGTACAGAACAACGCGAAGATCGTGATTCGAAAGGAAAAAACGTGTTGGAGGCGGCACCTGAGTACTTCTTGGAACCGGTTTCTGGTGGGATTGATGATATTACTAGTGTGAAACAAGAGCATATTTGGAGTGATCTTGGAAACTTTGAGTTGCCGGAGTTGCCGGATATTGGTGCCGGAGGTGGTGAGTTGACGGAGTTGTGGAATTTGGGGACTTCCGGAGGTGGGAACTGGGAGGATGATGATTTTCGGTTTGATGACATTGAAAGACAAGAACATGAGAGTAGTAAGAAAATGGATCCATAGGGGACTTGAATTCCATATATTGAATGAAAAATAAATTTTTATTTTTTCTATTTTTGTTAAATTTGAATTCCATTTACTTTGTAAGTTATCGAGAGTTACAGTCTTCTAGTTGATTTCGGTTTAGATTTAGAGATAGGTTTAAAACCTAATGTAATCAGGCTTGTTTGGGATTTTGCTTATCTAAGGTGAAAAATGCTTTTAAAGAAAAGTGTTTATTAGCTTATAACTTTTGAGAAGAAGTTTAAAAAAAATGTTTGAATTAGCTTTTATAATTGAAAAAGTCAACAAGTCATTAATTTTTTTTAAGTGTTGGTTTAGCTTTTATATGTAAAATGACTAAACACGGGTTAAGTGGGTATAAGGCTAGGTAAATATAAAGTTAAAATAAAAGTATTATGCATTCACTACTCAAAAAACTATAAGCAGTTTTGAAAATCAGAAAATCTTGACTTATTAAAAACTGACTTATTATATTTTTAAAAAACTAAAAGTAAAAATGTTTATTAGGTTATCAAGCATTCAAAAGTGCTTATTGGATTTTTCAAAAGCTAACAAGTTAATAAACTGTTTTGAAAAACAATCACAAACAACCTCTAAAATGAAAAAAATTACTAGCGAAAGTGGCGAGCGCAAAGCCTTCGAACCTTAAACCTAGGATCAAATGTTTACACCACGCACATTTTACCACCACAACAAATATTATATTAGGCGAAATAAACATATATGCACGATTTCGTTTTTTGAAAATATGAGGCTAACCGATTCAAACCCGGGTCTAACCTACACATTCTATACACCTTACCACCATACCAAAGAATGATCTTGTGAATTATTATGGGCAAACAAAAAATTTATATAGAAATGATTTTTTTTTTAAAAAAAAACTCAGGACCTACCCACGGGCCACATGGTAGACTCTCAATGGCCGATAGTGCACTACTGCACTTTACTATTAACCACCTATGCAAAATGTAAATAGTATATATAACGGGTATGTGTGCGTTGTTCTAAAGAAGTATCTATGTCGAAACATGAAGCCGACTCTTTTTTTTATTAACTTTCAGTGTCCCCGATCTAGGATATTACATAATCTTCTACTTTCAGGCTATAAGGTTTTACCTTTCGGTATCAGTGACTCTTTGATTTTGCTTGGCATTCACTCGTGCCCGTCACCCAATTACCAGCCTTCTCTTTTAAAAAGCATCGGTATTACCAAGAATGCTTATTTTGATACGCCCCATTCATTATTTAACATCAAAATTTTATTATCTTCCCAAATTTCACTATGGACAAGGTTTAAACATTGGTGTCTACCAAAGAGGATTTGCCCTTTGAAAAAGGAAAAAGTGTCACCAAGAGCACTTTTACCGCCAAATCAGGAAGGTAAGACAAAAGTGAGAGAGAACTGAACTTAGAGAGAAAAATGATGATTATTGATTGAGAATGTTACAAGTGAAATGATACAAGTATCCCTAACCTAAATCTAATCTCGAGTATTTATAGGCTTCTAATTCCACTTCTCCGGCTCTTATCTCGGATCTTGACTCAGATCCTCGCCTTGCATCCACCTGTAAAACCACTTACAATATTTTGAGGACTTAGATGTCCGATGGTCGGATATGCAGACATATCCGACAAACTCATCTACTCATCAAGTCCCCAAGTCTATTAAGTATAATGCTTAGGATTAATAGACTTATCGTTTAAAAAAGTGATTTTAAAAAATTCCACCTATCCATTTGATTTTAACGATTCATCTTTCGCATCTAATCAAAAAGGCTTCATCTATTTGTACGGTACAATCGTCCCATACTTTATGTCACATCCATCAACTGTCCCTGTTTATTTAAACTTGCTCCTATAAATACGCAACCCAAGCCCCTATAACTCTTTTACCTTCACCCTTTCTTACTTATACTCTCCTCTGGTTAAAAAGTTTACTACTTCATCTTCTTCATTCTTCGACAATCTGCAGGTCAGTTCTTTCCATCCATAACCTCTTCTCCCTCTTTCAAAAAATTTTACTTTTATCTCTTCTGTAATGTCTACTTCCCCTGAATCGCCTAACCCTAATCCAGTCCCCGAGACTGACAATCTCGACGCAGCACCCGAAATTGAAACTTCAAAAATGGCTGCCACTTCTGAAAATCTAAAACCTGAGAAGGTTCCAACAAAACACAATCTTGACATTTCTTATTGTCTAATTTCTCAAGAAGTCCTTGATACTTTCGTCGAGGACTTTCACATTCCTTCAAATTTCCATCCCACTCTGCCTGGTTCCAAAAAACCTATTTACCCATTCCCTGAGGGTAAAATAGGGTTGTATTTTGACTTCTTTAAACAAGCAAATTACAGGATTCCTTTCACCCCGTTCCTTCTTGAAGCCCTAGAATATTTCGGGATTCATATCGCTCAATGCAACCCACCAGGCCTGTCTATCTTAAACCACTTTGAGTTATCATGCCGAGCCCTTGGAATTACCCCCAACGTTACTCTGTTTCGTGCCTTTTATCGCTTAACCATGGGCGGAAACTGGTACACATTTGAGAAACGCCGCGAACTCAGCCCAATTTGTAGCAGCAAACCTGCCACTAACCGTCTTTGGAAAAACCAATTTTTCTACCTTGACAACACATGCGTTCCATCTACCATGATCTGGCGCGATCCAAAGTTCGCTATTCGCGATGATCCCCCCAAAAAAGAAACCATCAACCAAAAGCATTTTACCCTTATAGGCAGCTTCTCATTCCCCGTTCGCAAACTTCCTGAAGAAATTCTGGTTGCTGCACAGATCAGCACGCACTGGTCTAACCCTCACTTGCGACCTTCCTTCTTTAACGGAGGCGCTAGTGAGTTTCATATTTCATTTTCTTCTTTCTTTATTGCTTTATAACATACTAACTTATGTTTTTATCTTTTTTGTTAGAGATGGATCTATCTGGTGTACTGAAACTGCGAGATTTCTCGTCTTTAACTTTTGAATCTCCTACTGGCCACTCAGATGCAACTCCTACTTTGGAACCAACTGGCGCAACTTCCAGCAGCACCGTTGCTACTGACAAAACACCATCTGAGACCCAAGAAACTGATTCTGCTCAAAACCCACCTACTGTTACAACCAAGAGAAGGAAACATATTGCCAAAGGCCATCATGAATCCCCAAAGAAGGATGAACCACTTGCGAATAAAAGAAGCAAGAAAGAAGCACCAAGGAAAACCGAAAAAGCAGTTGATGCCAATGCACCCCCTGTAATTGTCCAAAGTGAGAAAACTGATCCAAAAATCACAAAAGAAGATCATGTTCCCCGGCGCTCTCCTCGACACAATGTTCAGAACCTCACACCTTCCGGAAATGACAACACTCCCTCTAGCGAAACACAAATGGATCGTCTGGCTGATGCTGTTTCTCCTTCTGATGATGTAAGTTTTAAATTTGAAAAATCCAAATCTTCACCTGTCAGCCCGCCCAGTTTGTCATATATGATTTCTAGTGACGATATCACTATGAATGAATACTTTGCCACATCACCCCCAGCCACCTTAGAGATTACCGAAGAGAATCCCTCTACCACTCTCACATCCAGCCATACCATCTTACCACCTATTCATCCTAGCACTGGAACAATCTTCCCGGCATCTCAAAGCGGCCTGTCATCCTCCAGTATCTCAACCTTCCTTTCTTCTACCCAGAATGAAATCGAGTGGTTGAAAAGTGAATATGCACAAGTTAAAACAAGAAGAACCGCAGGATACAACTTAGGTGAACTGTTCCTTCCCAATTGGAACATAAACAACAACGACAGTTTCACAGATCCTGCAATTGCAAAAGACATGTTTTTGCACAGTTCCACTCCTAATGATGTGAAGTTCCTTCAAGGTCTTCCCCCTTCTGTTTTAGCCTCCCGTATTGCTGCTATTCAAGCTGAGAATCAGTCAATCATACGTGAGCTTTACAACCGATGGATCAGAGCTGAAAATGCCAATTTGTCTAACGAAATTGCTCAAATGCAAACCCCAGCAATACAAAGCAAAATTCAGCGTTTGGAAAAGGACAAAATGGCTCTTATGAAGGCGAAAAATGATATGGCTCAAAAGAAGATCCTGGCGGAACTTGCGTTGAATGAGACTCGCTCAATGGTTGACATGCTAAAGAAACAACAACTTTCTCTTGAGAAAAAGAACTTAGATGCCTTGAAGGAAACCGAGTCTTTAACGCAGGAAAAGAAGTTGCTCAATGATCAATTGCAAACATCTTCTGCCGGTTAATTTTCTCTACTCTATTTTTTTTATATTGTTCTTTTATTTACGTCTTAAAATTATCCCACTAAATCTTCTTCCTTAACCTACTTGCATTACCAGAGGTTACTGGCTTGAAAGATGCGTTGACCCAACAACGCCATAAATTTGAAGAGGAAAGGAAAGCCTTGGAGAAAAAACTTGGAGAACTAGAAGAAGAAAAGCGTACCTTACAATATGACAAATCATGGTTACTCCAGGAAGGCATAGATGCCATTGTGAAGAAGCTGTTCAAAGACCCTGACTTGGTGTCCACTGTTGGAAACATCAACAATGCGATGAACGCATGTGGAGTTAATGAAGGTTTGATCCTCGGGTTTCATTATGCAAAAATGTCAGGAACTTCCGTTGGAGCATTGAAGGAATTTGACAAGGATGCGAACAAGAAACTTCATGAAGCCACTGAGGCTTTCAAACACCTGAGCATTCCATTTCTAAAGCAGTTCCCGGACCTTCATGATGCCCCATTGGAAACAATCCAAGAAATCATTCTTGGCGACAAACTAACTCACCGTTCCGACCAACCTGAATCTGCTTCCAAGTCACACAATGCACCTTCCAGTTCCGCATGATCACCTATGGTACTCCCTTGTTTCCTTTTGTGTTTGAAAAACTTCAGCCTTCTTTAAACAATTCCCGCTTGCATGCGGATGAACTTACTAAGCCCGTATGTGTAGGGCAATTAACTTTGATATTTTGCACATTTTGACTAGTGGTAATCGTATGTGTTTCTTACTATAATATCTTATGTTACTTTAGTTAACTTTGCTTAAAAAATTTTATGAATGCAGCATACTCATGTGTTGATCAGACACATGAGTACGAATCGTTCAAGGAAAAGAACTTCAGTAGCAAAGTTAAATTTAAACCTTACTCGTACACAAGTAATGTCAATCAATTTAGAACACATCCATTTTTGGAACACATCTAATTTTGGAACATACCCAATTTTGGAACATATCCAATTTTGGAACATATCCATGTTTTGGAACATATCCACTTTTAGAGCGAAACATATTCACTTAAGTCTAATTTAGACCAAACTATTTTGTGCGAAACATTTCCAACTTAATTCTTTGGATCATATCCTCCTTTCAAACGAAACATATTCGAATGGTTTTAATTAGAATATATCTAACTTTGCATGAATCATATTCAAGCAATTTAATCGGAGCGTATCCAACTATATAAAATTTTCACATTCACAAAGTTTTACTCATTGAGACATACTCAATCTTATTTCAAAAATGGCCATCATCACACGAACTGAAAATAAAAAACAACAATTTCGATAACCACCTCCGCATCATCTTCTACTTGATCGCTCACACATGATACTTACGCAAGTGAATCCCATTCCACGACCTTGGCAGAACCTTTCCACTCTCATCTTCAAGTACATAAGATCCTTTTCCTAAAACCTCCACAATTTTATATGGACCTTCCCATTGTGGTGTTAGTTTCCCTTGCTTCAGCACTCTACTTACATCATTATTTCGTAAAACCAAATCACCCTCCTTAAAATAATAAACCTTCGCATGTGCGTTATAATATTTCTCCATCGCAGTTTTGTACTTCCCTTCTCTAATAGCCGCAACTTCCCGTCTTTCTTCTAACATATCAAGGTTTTCCCTTATCATTTCATCATTATTATCTTTCCCAGCCATCCTTTGTGTCGGAACTCCCACCTCTGCTGGAATTACTGCCTCAGAACCATACGTCAAACTGAAAGGCGTCTCCCCGTTAGCAGTTTTTGGCATTGTCCTATAGGCCCACAACACATGCGTTAGCTCGTCAACCCATCCGCCTCCTGTTTTATCCAATCGTACTTTTATGCCTTCAACTAAACTCCTATTAACTCGCTCAACCTGCCCATTAGCCTGCGGATGCGCAACAGATGCAAAAATTTGTGTTATAGCAAGTTCTTCACACCATTCCTTAAAGGGGTTATCAGCAAACTGTTTTCCATTATCGGAAATTATGTATAAAGGTAACCCGAATCTTGAGATGATATACTCCCACACAAACTTCTTCACTTGTACCCCAGTGATGCTTGCAACTGCTTTTGCTTCGACCCACTTAGTAAAATAATCAACAGCCACAATTAAAAACTTAACTTTTCCCGCAGCTTCTGGAAATGGCCCGACAATGTCAATACCCCATTTCTGAAATGGCCAAGCTGACACGATTGGCACCATTTCATGCTTCGCTTTCAAGCTAACCGGAGCAAACCTCTGACACTCATCACACCTTTTAATTATGTCACTAGCAAACTTATGCATATTGGGCCAATAATAACCCAACAAGATCAACTTGTTAACTATCATCCGAGGTCCCATGTGATTTCCACAGATCCCCTTGTGAACCTCATGAATCACATAAACTGCTTCGTCTTCGGTCAAACATTTCAACAAAGGACCCACATACGTCTTCCTATATAATATTCCTCCTTGGATTTGATATTGCAAAGATTTAACTTTTATCTTTCTCGCTTCTTCTTTCCTTTCCGGTAACTTCCCTGTCATCAAGTACTCGTATATTGGCGTGTACCATATTGAATCAGACATTGTCACATCTGAAACTTGCTTCTTTAATATCGAAGGCCCTTCCAGAACTTCCACTCTTATTTCCTTTCCCAAGTGCTTGAAAGATGTTGATGCCAACTTACTCAACACATCAGCTTTCTTATTTTGACTCCGAGTTATATGTATAACCTCACATTTACTGAATTCCTTCATCAAGACTTTAACCTGATCCAAATATAATGCCATTGCTGCGCTTTTAGTTTCGTAATCACCACTTATGTGCTTGACAATCAGCAACGAATCAGTACACACTTGTACCTCGTGCGCTCCTAGCATCTTCGTCATTCTTAAACCTGTTAATCCAAAAATTTGTGAATAAAACATATCAAAACAAACTAATTAAAACAGTTTCTCTTGTCACATCTAAGCAACCTGCCAATACGGCCTCATACTCAGCCTCGTTATTTGAAACTCCAAAATTAAACCGTATAGCATAAGTCATTTCATCGCCTTCTGGGCTCACTATTAGTATTCCTGTAACTCATAATACCAAGATGATTAAATTTTTACGAATTTTTGCCATCATATAAGAACAATAAAGGAATAGATGGCTTCTTTTTTATGGATAAAAAAGGTAGATAAGATCAAACCTGCACCCGCTCCTTCACTTCCTGTTGACCCATTTGTAAATAGTTTCCAGAGCAACATCTTTCCCACATCCATCACATCCAATGGCTCCTGCTGACCCGTAGGCATTTCAGCCAAAAAATCAGCAATCACTTGCCCTTTCACTGCAGCCCTTGGTTTAAACTGTATGTCAAACTGCCCTAATTCCACGGCCCATTTGACCATTCTCCCCGACATCTCCGCTCTGCGCAAAATTTGATTGATTGGACAAGCCGTTAATACTTCCACACAATGTGCTTGAAAATACCTTCGCAAACGTCTTGCAGCCACAACCAACGCCAACACTAACCTCTCCATAGGTACGTATCTCCTCTCATAATCTTTTAACACCTTACTCACATAGTAAATCGGCATCTGACCATGCGCCCTCTCAGCCACAAGAACTGCACTCACAGATCCTTCTGTCGCTCCTATATACATTTGCAATGTTTCTCCCACAATTGGAGCTGTTAGAGTTGGTAACATAGTTAATATTACCTTTAACTCTGCAAATGCATCCTCCGCTTCTTGAGTCCACTGAAAATTTTCCTTTCCCAAACATTCTTTCAAAACTTTCATAAAAGGCAAAGACCTTTCTGCGGCTTTGGCAACAAACCTATGCAACGCAACCAACCTTCCATTCAAAACCTGAACATCCTTTACTGAAGTTGGTGATTCCATCTGCAATATTGCTTCCACTTTTTTCGGACACGCCCGAATCCCCTCATTAGACACCATCATTCCCAAAAACTTTCCGCTCTGCATGCCAAAAGAACATTTCTTTGGATTTAGTTTCATATTTATACTTCGCAACTTCGCAAATGTTTCCTCAATGTCCCTAAACATTCCATCCTCCTCTCTGCTCTTAATCACTATATCATCCACATACGCCTCTAAATTTCGTCCGACCTGATCTTGAAACGTTTTATCCATCAACCTCTGATAAGTTGCTCCAGCGTTTTTCAAACCGAAAGGCATTTTAGTATAACAGAACAGACCTTCCCTTGTAATAAACGTGGTCTTATCCTCATCCTCCACTGCCATTTGTATCTGATGATACCCTTTATATGCGTCCAAAAAACATTTCCACTTAAACCCAGTGACCGAATCAACCTTCCAATCGATCTCCGGTAGTGGGTAACAATCTTTAGGGCACACATTATTTACATTTTTGAAATCGATGCACATCCTCCATGACCCGTCACTCTTTTTAACTAACACGGGATTTGACACCCAATCTGAAAATTGAATTTCCCTAAGGATGTTCGCTTCCAACAACTTATCCACTTCGACCTTCACAACTTGCGCCCTTTCATCATCCATCCCTCTCTTCCTTTGTTGATATGGCACACTTCCTGGGTACAAAGCTAACTTATGTTCCGACAGGTGCCTCGGAACGCCAGTCATGTCTGAAGGCTCCCATGCAAAAACATCCACACTTTTAATCAGCAAATCATATAACTTTGCCCTCGCCACCTCTGACAATTGATCACCAATTTGTAACTGTTGATCAGGGTATTTTGAATTGATCGCCCACTTATCCTTTTTCATCATCTCCCTTCTATCTTCCTTCTTTACTTCTGGCACCTGCACAGTGTATACCTTTAAACATGTATCAGAGGTTAAAGATGCGACCCCTGTTGGTGTTGGAAACCTTATCATCCCATGAGTTACTGATATGACAGCTCCCAACTAGCTCAACACTGGTCTCCCTAAAATTACGTTATGAGAGGATGCCGCACTGACTACCAGAAACGTAACTTCCAAGGCTCGAATCTGTTCTCCTGTTCCTATAACCATTGGCAAAGTAATTTCTCCCATGGGTTTGACCATTTCTCCCGAAAAGCCCATCAGAGGCACTTGTGACGGAACCATCTTTTGTCTTACTTCGACACCCATTTTCTGAAAACACTGCTCATACATTATATCCGCAGCACTTCCACAATCAATATACACTCTTTTAACTTCATAATTTGCTATTGTAGCAACTACCACCACAGGTTCCTCCCTTACCATCTGCCTTAAGAGCGGAGGAAATGTAATCTCCTGATATTGCCAATCAGCCTGTTTACTTGCTTTTTTCTGTTGTAAGCTTCCCTGCTGCGACCGCTTCCTACCTACCATATGAATTACTTTTGCCGGTTCAGCACCCACGCCCTTCAAAACTTTTACCAAATGCCCCAACTTCCCAGACCGTACCGCTTTATCGATCTCCTTCTTCAATGCCCAACAAGCATCAGTTGTGTGACCCCTATCTTGATGAAAATCACAGTACTTATCAAGATTTTTCATAGGAGCAGACTTTATTTTGGGAGGAGCCTGGAATTGCACTCGCTCGGTTGACAAGATTTCACTTGGCGTCTTGATAAGTTCCACAAATTTATCATGTCTTGCAGGAAAATAATCACCCCTTGGCTGATTTCCAACATACCTTGCTCTAGAACCAATAGGCCTAACCCACTTGTTCTGGAAGTAACCTCCACCTCCTCTTATTGGACCACCATATTTTCTATTAGCCTGGTCCGACTTTACATATCCTCCCCGAGGAAGTGTATTACGATTTTCCTGCTGAACAAAACTTCCACATGCATTTTTACCACGAACATAGGCCCTAGCTTTATCCATCAACACTTCCATAGACTTTGGAAGATCCTCATGTAACTTCTCAACCAACTGAGCGCATCTAACTCCATGACAAAAACCCGAAATACGCAACTGATCACCTGCCCCAGAAATTTTCATACTCTCTCTATTGAACCGGCCTATAAAATCTTCAATCGATTCTTGATCCTTACGCCGGATGTTGTGCACTTCCGTTGGGTCTCTCGTACATTTTTTCTGCTGACTAAATTGCCGCAAAAATTTTCCTTTTAAATCTTCAAAACTTACAATTCCACCAACCGGAAGTGCATCAAACCAAACTCTGGCTATGCCTGTAAACGTTTGAACAAACATATGGCACCAAGTTTCTTCGGCCCAATTTTCCAACCTTGCCGCTGAATAGAATTCAAACACATGATCATCCGGATCTGACAACCCTCCATACTTTCCGACTGTAGAAGGCATCTTCAACTTGCGAGGGAACGTCGCTTCTGCTATCCACAAAGTAAACTTTGACTGTGACGTCATAGATTCTGGCATGTATGGAACAACCATCTCTGCATCTCATCAATACTCAAAATAATCAATCATTTATGATAATGCACGACTTATGTTCACATACATCATATTACTAACTAAAAAATTGTCATCATATACAATTTTAAACTTATGTCGAAAAATAATCAACAATTCGCTTACAAAACCTTAAGAAACTTAGGACTTAAAAAACAATTTTACGCCCAAAACTTAGCTTATTTTTCAATAAACAACTAAAAATTCTCATGAACCATACTCAACGCTCAAAGAAATTCTAAATTGTCAACAATAAAATGCCGACATATCAACATCATACCGTTCACCGGAGGTTTTGTCGCATTTGCCACGCGTACCACGTCCTTCGTCGGAGATTGATACTTACTTTTATACTTCGCCAATTGAAGCTGGATATCATTTTCTTCTTCCTCTTCGAGACGCTGTTGCTTCAAAAATAACAACAAATCCTTGTTCCTTCGCAAAAATTCGACGTCAGACTCCAATAGATCAACATCATCCAACTCCTTTACCGGCGAATCTTCAACTTTTTTCGCAGTCTTTTCCCCAAAAACCACCATATCTTGCTTATCGGCATCATTTTTTCCCACGGATTTTAGCGTTTCATCGACATTCTTCGGATTTGAAGCTTTGGAATCCAAAAACGAAGCCGTAAATATCGACGTAGCCGGAAAAACCTGAATTCTGTTTAAAGGAAGAAATCGACTTCATCTTTTCACTCGAAGCTGATACTGAAAAGGATTTCTCCAAATCATTCATGATTCTAACTCAAAACTCTATCACAAAGGATCCAGTCAACTAATGGATGGCGCCACTGAAAAAGGAAAAAGTGTCACCAAGAGCACTTTTACCGCCAAATCAGGAAGGTAAGACAAAAGTGAGAGAGAACTGAGCTTAGAGAGAAAAATGATGATTATTGATTGAGAATGTTACAAGTGAAATGATACAAGTATCCCTAACCTAAATCTAATCTCGAGTATTTATAGGCTTCTAATTCCACTTCTCCGGCTCTTATCTCGGATCTTGACTCAGATCCTCGCCTTGCATCCACCTGTAAAACCACTTACAATATTTTGAGGACTTAGATGTCCGATGGTCGGATATGCAGACATATCCGACAAACTCATCTACTCATCACCCTTATCACTAAACTATAACCTAGGTGGCAATACACATTACACACCATTTATTAAGTACATAAAAAATTCTTCTTAGGGCTTGTGGTATACATGATTGCAATAAACAACAAACCTTAGAACGCAAAATGTAATTAACTCTAGTTTCTATTCTTATCATTTCAGTCTGTAAAACCAGCTAGGCTTGTTTTTCTTTTAATGGAATAGTATTTTAGACTTTTTTAAAACTGCTAATCCTAGGATTCGAACCCGGGTAGGTAACCAATGTAACCTTATTTTGTTTGAACAAAGAGAGGCGTTTGCAGGCAAATCCCCTTTTCTTTAAATGACCCAAAATTTGACAAGTATTACGGTTTCGCCCCCGTAGAAACATCCCCCTTTCCCCCTCTCTTTTCAACGAAAACGACGTCCTCTCTCCCGTGACATGGAATCTCCAATGGCGACTTTTACGGATGATTAACTGGAGAAAATCACTGATGAGATTTCCTGATGGAAACGATTGCGAGGCGATCGACTTACACCTTGTTATCTCAGATTCCCGACAACCAAAACTCTCCCAACGCGAATTTTCCCGGTAACAGAGGACTCGAATCCTCGAAAAAGAACGAAATAGGGGGATTTGATTGCGACTCTATGAACTTAGCCACTGATCAGAGTATGCAACCGAATCGGCCGATCGCATTTCCGTCGTCGATTGCTGGATTGCAGAGACAATCGAGCGGGAGCAGTTACGCCGAAAGTTCGTTGTCAGGTGGTTATTTCGTTCCGTCGTTTTCCGCTTCGATGAACAGTGGCGGTGGAGATCATGATGCTCACGCTCACTTGTTTGATGGCGGTGGTGACGGTTTCGGCGGCGGAGTGTATTCTGAGTTGAAAAGCTGGGCGAAACAGACGGAGGAGGGTTATCAGTTGCAGTTGGCTTTGGCGCTACGGCTTTCATCGGAAGCTACTGGTGCTGATGATCCTAATTTATTGGAATTGGATGAAACTGCAACATTCCGGTCATCTGTGTCTTCCGAAGCTTTGGCACATCGATTTTGGGTATGTGATTAGCTCTATTATCATTCTATTTAGTAATTAGCATTAATTTCTTAGGTTTAAAGGAAATTGATGAGTTGTTTTGTAAATTGGTAATGGAGCCTTGGTTTGAAAGATTTAGTAATTAGTAGGGCTAATGCTTGATTGTAATTTGGTAATGCGATCAAGGATTTGTCTATTGTGAATGAGTCCTTCAGTAGCAAAAGCATGAGATATTGATATACTCTTAGGGTTCATTTGTATCAGGCAAATGGCTGTTTATCTTACTCTGACAAGATACCTGATGGATTTTACTCTATTCATGGAATGGATCCGTATGTATGGACGGTATGCAGCAATCCACAAGAAAGTGGACGAATCCCATCGCTTGAATCATTAAAATCGGTTACTTCTGGGATTGAATCTGCGTTAGGAGTTACTGTGATCGACAGACTTACTGATCCCAGCCTCAGGGAACTTCAGAACGTGACTCATAGCATTTGCAGTAATAATGCCACCACAGTCGAGGTTGTTGACCAGCTTGCCAGACTCGTTTGCAATAGAATGGGGTGAGAGTTTAGCTCATGTTATAACCTTTAAAACATTTGAGTTTGCAGTAAAAGTCAGTTGTTTTGGGTAACATTAAACTACCAAAATTTGAGTTTTTAAGCAAAATCAAAGCATGAAACTTTGATGGGCAATTTCATTGAAAGTAACAATTTTTTACATCACCCAAAGAAATTTTGATAGATGTTTGCATGGTCCACAAATGTTAGCATCTTATCTACTATCTTACAAATCAACTTTTTTTTTAATTTTCACAAGAGGTGCAGCTTTAAATGGAGAGAATGAATTAGTTCCATTGTGGAAAAAGTGCAGCAATGAACTCAAGAAATGTCTAGAATCTGTCATACTTCCGATTGGTAGCCTCTCTGTTGGCCTTTGCAGACATCGGGCTTTATTATTTAAAGTATGTTATACATGTGCTTGTTATTTTTGTTAAATATTTTTATTAGAATTTTACCATTTGTTACATGCCTTTTATTTTGTCTTATGTAGGTCTTAGCTGACACTGTTGATTTGCCATGTCGAATAGCCAAAGGGTGCAAATATTGTAAAAGAGATGACGCGTCCTCTTGTGTAGTTCGTTTTGGCATTGACAAGTAAGCTTTATTGCTTGTTTCATTCAATTTCCAAATGTCGTTAAAAACTTGGTGTGTACATGGCTTTTGTGATTTTATGGCTAAATTGAAGTCCAAATTTCACTGTGTAGGGAGCTCCTTGTTGATTTAGTTGGAAACCCCGGTTGCCTCTATGAGCCTGACTCTGTAATCAACGGTCCATATTCAATCTCAATATATTCCCCACTACGTTTTTCACGATTTAATAATAGGAACACCACGGTTAGTTTCGAGTCACTTGCCAAACGGTACTTTGTCGACTGTGACTCACTAAATCTGGTGTTTGAAGATCCATCTACTGGTAAGTTTATTAGAAACATTATCTTTTTAAATAATTCAATTATTTCATGTAAGTTGTAGCCCATAACTTAATGTTTCCTTGTGTGTTTGTTTTATATATTATTTAAGCATTAATGTTGTTCTGCTCTGTTCTCTATTAGTTATCTTTGGCTTTGAATGGCAAAGGAACAACTTCTAATTATAAAATTGACATAATTATTTTTACTTTTTGTGAATAATCAACTGCTACACTAAAAGGTAAAGTAGAATAGAAACAAAACGATTTTGTGATATAATTGTGGAAAAGTAATAGTGATTGTAGTTTTGGATATTAACGTTTGACAATGAAAGTCAAAATATGGAAAACAATAAACAAGAGAGGAAAATTATATCAAGTGTGCCTCCAAAAGCAATGTTGTATTATTACTTATAAGCAAAGTTGATTCTTAAGTATTTTGTCCTTTTGTAGCATTATACTAAGTTGTATTATTACTTATAATCATAGCATCAGACGGAGATTTCCCTTTACAACATATGCCCGAAATTAGATACACCGATGATCGATATGTTCCAAGGATTGTGCCAGATAGGACTACCCTTGATGTCGATGTTTTTGACATTCCATGGACTGATATAGTTTTGAAAGAGAAAGTTGGAGAAGGTGAGTTTTTTTCTCTGATTTAGATGGGTAACTGGTTGGCAAAACAGGTTAACCTGGAACATTGTTTGTCCAATTTTCTTACAAGTAATTAGTTCGTCAAATATGATTACAAAGTTCATATTATATCAATAAAAATCTACCTTTTTTTTAATAAATTGATTTCGAGGTTGTTGCATTAATATCATATATGGCCTCTAAGGATCTGTTTCACCCATTTAACGCGTTTATTTTAATTAGAACTATTTGACCTAATAGAGTTAAAATATTAATCAGAAATAAACGGGTCAAATCGACCAATCATTTAGACAGTCACTTGGTGCATTTTCAGGTTCTTTTGGTACTGTTCATCGTGCTATTTGGAATAGCGAAGTAAGTGGTAGCATACACTTTTTTTATACTTTCCTTCGAATTTTTATGTTAACTTGCATTTTTGGTTGACTTTTTTGTAGTTAATAAGATCTCTACAGGGCTCTTACATTTGATTCATGGTTTACAGGATGTGGCTGTGAAGACACTGTCCTTGGAACAAGATTTTCATCCCGAGAGTGTAAATGAGTTCTGGCGAGAGGCAAGAAATCTGTTGTTATTAATTGTTTATTTTGTTGAAATAAAGAATTTAATATTTAGTGACTGTCGCTTTGTTCTGCCAATTTTTTCAGGTTGCAATAATGAGACGCTTGCAGCATCCAAATATTGTTCTTTTTATGGGAGTTGTCACCCAGCCCCCGAATCTTTCGATAGTCACTGAGTATTTACCAAGGTTAGCTTCATCATTTTGTAGAGGTGGCAAGATAAAGAGGTCGGGCTGATTGGGTAATGGGCTGATCTGCAAACATCCAATGTGTCCATTTTCTAAATTTATATATAAACAATTAAGGGGTAACGTCATATAATAGCAACATATCGAGGTTGGTTATCCATTTTTGTAATTATACTCATAATGTCCCAAGTTGGTAATTATACTTTTTTCAAATGGGCTGAATTTGTTAATTTGATCACCTGATGACTGATTTCTTGCTTTATGGCTGTTTTCTTAATGAGGAAGTAGCTTATTACTAAAGTTGCAAACTAGTCCATTTCAAAAATGTATAATCACCAAACTAGCCCATATAAAAAGTGTAATTATCAAACTCTAGTCCGTTAAAAGAATATAATTAATTACCAAACTAGCCGATTTCAAAAAATATACTTATTAAGTTGGGAAATTATTGTGTACGATTACCAAAATGGACCACCAATCCAAGTTTTGCTATTCTATGGATTATACAACAACTAGTGCATTACTTATGATTATAGAAACAATATTATTACAATAATAATCTAAAATTCTAAATATCTGAGTGAAGACAATTTAGGAGATTCTATGCACTAAAAATCAGACTTTGGTGACTATCATCCTTTGGATCCATTAACCCATTTTCCTTTTAGCTTATTTTGTCTTTGCCTCTTCTGAAAACAAACCCAAATCAACCCATTCGCCAGAAAATGATTTGCAATTGCCACCTCTACCACTATGCAATCAATGAAGAAATTCAAATTATAATCTATGATGGCCTAATATTATTATATTTCTTTTGAATCTTAGAGGTAGTTTGTTTAGGCTTTTGCACAAAGCTGGCCCAAAAAAGATATTGGATGAGCAGCATCGGCTGAGGATGGCTTTTGATGTGGTAATAATCGTAAATAGCAGTTTTACCACCACCACTATTACTAATACTAATACTACTACTACTACTAATAATAATAATAATATATTTATTTAATACAGTGACCTGTTTTTTATATAGGCGAAAGGAATGAATTATCTTCATAAACGCAATCCCCCCATTGTTCACAGAGATCTAAAATCTCCCAATCTCTTAGTTGACAAAAATTATACCGTGAAGGTAAAAATGAAACTTTTATTTTCCCTATTCTTTGTTTTTGTTGGTTTTGTAGTACATACATGTTGGAATTCTAATAATGCTGTATAATATATGCATGTGATAGATATCATGATCGAGTTTATAGTATTAAGTGTCATTAGTCTATTCTAGGAGGGGTTAATATATAAGTTCTATTTCTATATATATGGTGCATAGTTCTTTAGTGAGGTAAGGAAGAAATTAGGTTAAGTATTGGCTCTTTGCTTGGCATTGAGAAGGGTTTAACCCTGGGTCACCATTGGTGATGAATTATCAGTTGTAGATCCTTTTGGATCATTATCCTTTTGGTTTAATATCAAGTTCACTTCTGTTACTAATTTGATTTCGAGTTCTATTTCTGAGATTCCCATTCACGAATCTCATCATTGGTCCGACCTACCGTTCCCTCTGCTCTCTCCATCCATTGCGTCTTCATCATTGATTTCCGATCGCACATCCAAATTCTGATCGATCATCATTTTCTATTTTCAATTTCAATTTAGTTTCCATTTCGGAAACAATTTCCTTTCAATCATCCAGTTTCCATTTACGCTCCAATCTCATCCAGATCTGGTTTTAATTTCACTGATTTAGTCAGATATTTAATTCCGATCTAGAATCCATTTTCTGCTCTAGTTTCCATTTACGATTCAATTTTAATTCGGATCATCCATTGATTTCACATCGATCATCAATTTCCGATATCTCCATCGAGTAATCACTTTCAGAGCGACCTTCATCCTTCATCCATATCAGATCGATCATCAATTTCGGATTTCCCCATCGGACTTCCACCTTCAGCCTCCAATTTCAGATCGCTTTCTGTTCATACTAGTCAATTTTTTGCAGATCCAATTTCAGACTCCATTTACGATTTCATGCCACTGCTCGTTTCCTGTTAGTTCCAATTTCAATTCAAATCTTCATAATTATCCATCGCTTCACGTGAGCCGACTCTAATTCTAAATCAATTTCTGATTTCAATTTCACTTGCCGATTTCAATCTCAGTTCAGATTCAATTTCCGACTTCCGTCCTTGGTCCGCAAGTTCTATCTCCGATTTCCAATCTCTCCACTGTTAATTCTATTTACTTCATTAATGGAATATGTTCTGGAATTGCGATTGAATGTTCATGACCTCCAGATTCAACAATTACAGTCCGACATGGCGAAAATCAAATCTGTTCTTAAATCATGGGAAAAGGATCGTGAGGAAGAGATTCAATTCCGGAAGTTCGTGCTTGATTGGATGCAAAATAAGGACCCGAGTCCGGATTCGAGACCGCAAGCTCCAGTTTCTACTTCAGCATCTCTGATTGCTCAATTGGAAGATATTGTTTCCAGATCCGAAGCGCGTTCTGTTTCCAATCCGGTTGTGGGCATCAGGGTGGAGCAACAAGCAGTGGTGGAATGTGTTTCTCCTGACCTGAACTTGCGAGGGGAAGACAGGGCTCCAGCAGCCCCATTTCAGTCTTCCTCCTTGCCCTTGGTCACCGTTGCTAAAGGTGCTGAATCGAGGCTTGCTTGGGTTCACGTCTCCCCGACTACATTTTCCTCCTTTGATTCGGTATTGCAGCCTCGTCACAAGTCTCTTCATGTTGTTCTCAAGCAGATTGCTATTGGATTTAATGAGTTCGACGGTCGATTAGCCGATTTCTTTCCCAAGTTGTTTGTTTTGGCTCGTGACCGGCTCCCACCTGATCCGTACATGCCTCATGCTAGTCATGTCGTGTTCATTTCCGGCTCATTCCATATTCCCTCAAGACAGTCATGGGTGGTGCACGGGCAATGTCGACCTCCAGAAGACGCATTCGTGAAGATAGCCTCCTCGATTGGGAATCTGTTAGTTGTTCAGTCTTGAGGACAAGACTGTTTTGAAGGGGGAAGTAGTGATAGATATCATGATCGAGTTTATAGTATTAAGTGTCATTAGTCTATTCTAGGAGGGGTTAATATATAAGTTCTATTTCTATATATATGGTGCATAGTTCTTTAGTGAGGTAAGGAAGAAATTAGGTTAAGTATTGGCTCTTTGCTTGGCATTGAGAAGGGTTTAACCCTGGGTCACCATTGGTGATGAATTATCAGTTGTAGATCCTTTTGGATCATTATCCTTTTGGTTTAATATCAAGTTCACTTCTGTTACTAATTTGATTTCGAGTTCTATTTCTGAGATTCCCATTCACGAATCTCATCAGCATGTCTACTATATAAAAGTTGTATTGTATTGTATATAAATACCAGTCACATAATATATACATGTCTAATATAACAAACTAACAAACAAACAAACATACCCATCAAAATCCTTCTCAATACAATTGGATCCAGGGAGAGTTGAATTAAGGCAAAACCTCTGGTGTCAAAAGCCCACTAGGTGTGCGCCAAGGTGCTCAGGCTTAGCCTTGTTGGGCTACTTCAAAAGCCCCATTTTCAGTCGCTTGGGCATATTTTTAGGCCATGTTCCGGCCAAATTCGGCCAAAATCATCTGAACAGGTCTAAAACAATTACACTAACCTCAAGGCTCAAACAAGCGTAGAAATAACCTAAAATAGCCCAAAACAAGCCTAAAACATGGCTAAACCCACTAAAAATGTTTTTTTATACTATGCACCTCGTTTTTTAAGCTCCTTGCACTAAAGCTCAAGGCTCACCCTTTGCGTCTTGAGTGCGTCTTGCGGCAAAACTTTACCTCTATCTCATGGGATAGAGAGAATCAGAAAGAACCTGGCTCATATACATGTCTAATATGTAACGGATTATTGTTTATACCTTATATTCGTGTCGGTGTTCATTATTTACTATACAGGTAGCTGATTTTGGGCTGTCGCGGTTGAAAACAAATACATTTCTGTCATCCAAATCAGCAGCAGGAACCGTGAGTTTTTTTTACTCGACTATGAATTTATATAATTTATGCTCTTATAATAATGTTCTTTTCTTTTAATTTTAATAATAACAGGCCCAGTGGATGGCACCAGAAGTCCTAAATGATGACCCGTCAAATGAGAAATCAGATGTTTATAGCTTTGGTGTTATTTTGTGGGAGCTTGTTACTTTGCAGGTGCCTTGGAGTAGTCTAACTGCTCCTCAGGTCTGTGCCATTGATTATTGTTAGTCTTCTATATAAAATTTGGAAATTAACATTTTGTATGCATTTTGTTTTTTATTTATCTGGTCAATAGGTTGCGGTAGCAGTAGGCTGTAATCACAGAAGGCTTGAAATCCCTCGCGATGTAAATCACCAAGTGGCAGCCTTGATCGAAGCCTGTTGGGCAATGTGAGTTCGATTATAATTTTCTTTACGGGTCAAATGGGTTAGAAACAATTTGGCCAAATTTAAGTGAGTCAGATGGGTTGAAGTAAACTGGCTAAAAATGGACGGGTCAAGTGGGTTGAAAGTCGGGTCAAGGGTATTCAAGACTTCAAACCTCCTAAATATATTTAAGAAGTTAGATGACTAGCAAAATGATATAATTTTCGATATGTCATTGACATTGGTTAATCTATAAAAGATTTAATAAATCGGGACAAAATCCGGGCCAACCTGACCCATTACCCAACTCATCCATTTGACCATCTCTAGAGTTTAGAGTTTAGACATTGATATAATTCTGATATTGCAGTGATCCATCAAAACGGCCGTCTTTTTCCAGTATCATGAAATCTTTGAGATCATTGATAAAACCATGATCATATGAAGAATGCTTTGGTGTCAATTCTACAGATATAGTTTTCTAAATTATGTTTAAAGCATTAATTATTTCTGAAACCAAGAAAAGAAACTGTAATAAACAGATTGTATAAGCTCGGGCCGAGTCTGTTTATTAATAAACTCAAAATAAGAAGCTTAGTGTAGTTTTTTCCTTTATTACAATTTATGTTGTGAATCTTGATTAGTTGATCTTTGGTAGGAATTTTAACTTAAACTTGATCAATTATTATCTTGATTGAAGAGTTATTTTTTGAAATTTATTTCTTTATAATAACAATTTTTTTTCATCAAATTTCACCATTAAGGTTAGAACATTGGTCTCTACCAAAGAGGTTTTGCCTCTACCACTAAACTATAACCTAAGTGGATTAATTGAAGAGTTATGTACAAATAAAACTTCTTTAAACCTAAAAGTCTAAGAAGGGTTACAGGTTTGATATGTGTCTTTTTATTATATTAAAGGGTGAGTAATTTAGTCTTAGTCATTTTTTGTTGATTTTTCATTAAGTTTCATCATTTTTTAAACCTTTATAACTTTTACATACGACATTATTTTTTTTAAATTACATCTTAAAAACAAACGTTTTTTCATCTTTAAAGCGTATAGAGTGTTGCAACATATAAAATAAAAAAATACTTTTCGGGTTTTCTACTGTGTTATTGTGTCTTTTTGCTCGTTAAGTTTTGAACAACATAATTATAAAATAACATCATTGTGTATTTCTAATATATAAAACACAGTAATACAATAATAATAAATTTATCTAATACATAAAAAAGCAATAACAAAATACCATGAATGAGTTAAAACATAAAACACAATGATAAATATATATTACAAAATAACCTAAAACATACGACACAATGTGTCTTTTTATTATTTTATAACAAAAAAAGATATTATAACCCACAATAACTAGCAAAAAGACACAATGACGAGCAAATAGACACAATAACGCATTGGAGCTGAAAAAAGTAAAACAAAATTAATTTTATACATAGCAAACTGTATTCGTTTTAAATATAAAAAGAGTAGTATATAGAAGTTATGAATATTTGGAAAAAAACAGGAGAACTTTTTAAGAAGTCAATAAAAATGACTATGACTAAAATACCCTTCTATCATTTTTTTCTCCACCAATTTAATCTTAACCTTTGATTAGATCATAATAGCAAATCTAATGGCCATAATTCTTTATTAAACTTCTTAGATTAAATTAACTTCTTAGAACTCCTTGTTTGAATACATTCAAACTTTGATGCATGATTCATGAAACATGAAACTTGAATCTTTGCTATGAATCCCAAACTTTTTTTAAAGTGTTTAATTTTTTTTTTTATCAGAATTGATGATTGTCTTTGTTTGGATTATGTTAGTTAACTTGAAGGCTTGCACTAAAAGGTTGACACTAGTGATTTGTTCCCCAATATATGCTTTTGTTGCATAGATAAGAGGCATAAAATTTAATACTAATAGGTTTATACCTTATGTCCACTTAAACTACTTTTTTGGTGTTAATATGTTCATGCATGCGTTGCGGTGGGACACTGAAAGTACATAAAACAAAATAATTAATAGAGCTCAACATGAATCGATATTAAATAACTTTTAAATTGCAACGTAAATAACAAAATCAGTGTGGACTAAAAATAGAAAAATTTCTGAGTTTTATATCTGAAAATAAAAATGCAAATATATTTTCAAATATGAAAACCAAATAATAAAAAGTGAAAAGTAATAACACATTGACGTAAATTAGAAGGAATCAATTCCAAATCACAGAATAACATGTCCAACACTCTAACCAGTTCTAGCTTAATATTCCCTAATAAACAAAGAGGAACCTCCATGAACGATCTATTATTGTTTGGCACAATTAACCAAGCACTAATGTACCACGCTTTAAAGCTTTCCTTTACTCTTCAACTAGTAAGTTAAAAATCCGCGTGTTGTAGCGGTAAACAGTTGAAAATCGGAACCGACAACTTTGCTTTCAAGCAAACTATATATATCTATTGTTACCCATACCATTGGACCAAATGTCTGCTATCTGAGTTAGTATTTCGTCCGTCTTTGTTACTTATGTGTTCGTCTGTATGAATCTGTTTTCCAATTGTGATTTGTGAGTGCATTTCCGTTGGCGTCACTCAATTTGTTGGTTTCTGATTGTGCTATGAATTGTGATTGCTTTTTATTTGGAGGTTTTGGTCTTAAACAAAATTTTGTATTTTGTTTAGGATTTGATTTGTTCACGCGTATCACGTGTTTGTTGAAATGCCTTGCATTTAGATTAGTCTTACTGTTTTTTCTGGTTGTTATTTGTTTGAGTATCGCTGGCTGTGTCCATCATTTGATGAATTTATTCATATATTTGCTTGTTTTTTTTTTTTTTTTTGGAATTGTCGTAAGAATTGGTTATTTCGGGAACCTGTCCCCAGGAAACCTTATTGTATGGATGTTCGATGTCTCTGTATTTGTCTGGTTACATAAACAACCTGTGTGTGCTCTTCATTATGATTTGGAAATTACTATTAAATTCTTTTTAACTTATTTTCTGTGAAATGTACATGGTTCACAAAGCAGTTTTTTTATAAATTTGTCTAAAGGATTACATATGGTGCAAACCAGATGGCATAGAGAGAAGCTGTAAAAGTAAAAGATGTTGAGTACAAAAACACTACCCTCATGACAAAATTTAATCTCAAAACATATATTTGTTTCTTTTAATTTTACCTAATGTCATTTCCATTGGTTGATAATTAGCATTTCATTTTTAAAAAATGATAAATGATATTTCTTCTCATGATTATCTAATAGTCTAATTTTTAGGAATCAAATAGGCAGTTACAATCAGGCTAATGTTTTTATAACTCTTTATTTAGTATCATCTTAGTTCTTTTGTAAGTGTTATTAGATTGTTCGTTATTTATTATGTTTAGTTCAATTGTAGGTAGTTTGTTCTCTTAATGTTGTGTTTCATGTAAGTACCTTGTTGTCCATGTGTGTTAATTAGTGGATTGATTTCCCATTGGTAAATTGTTTTGGTTCTATTTTTACTCTCATCTTTCTGTTATATTCTACTTTGTGTTACTTGTAGTTGTATTAAAAAAAAACAATGGTCCACTCTCATTAGAGTATTATACAATGGTACAATGGTCCACTAAGTAAAGTGTTGGTACAGTCAAGTTGTTCAATGATGGTTATCGATCTGTTTTTTTGAACGGTTAGCCAAGTCACGTCTAGCAATGATTATTAGTTTAGACCCCCTCTAACACTTCAGAGGAAACCTCATAACTAGGTAAAATTTCTTCCAGTTTAGACGTCGAAACTCAAACCTAATACCTCTCAATTATGGTGGTCTCGAAGTATCATTAAGCCAAAATGCCGATGGTCAGTGATGGTTATAAGTGATGTATCTTTGTGATCAAAAGTGCCAAAAAATGAACCATATATAACTATTCATAGAATTGTAAATTCTATTCTATAATATATATTTTTGTGAACATGAAAATAATAAAATTGAATATAAAATGGGGAGAATAGTAAAATTATTATTTAATACGGTTATTTTTTCTTTTCGGTTGTATCGGTGGTTATTTTTTTTTTATGAAAATGTTATTTAATTGGGAGGAATAGTAAAATTAATATTTAATTTGTTTCTTGGTTTTTTTTTCAGGATTGATGTAGTGGTGTTTTTTTTATATTTTGTTGGTGGTGTAACAAATTTTTTTTGGTTTCAATTAGCGTCTTGGTCGTTAAACGTGTTTTTTATTCTCGTCTTCTTTACGTGCGTTATAGCGCTTATAGCAATACAACTCTTTTGTATATTTGTACTAATTTTCGCGGTAACACGTTGAGTTCCAAAATAAATAAATATATGTAATATTTTATGTATAGCAACTCTTTAATAAATAAATAAAATTTGGCATGCATAAATTAAACACATGACAATAAATAAATAAATAAATAATGTTGGGGGGTGGGGTCGTCAGAGATCACAAGGTATCTAAACAATGAAAATTCTCTTGTTCTTCAATTTGTATGTATTATACTTCTTATACAAACAAGTGAAATAACATTTGATCCACTCCTACCCCTTGATGTATCTTCATTCTCTCATCATAAATAAACAAATGATATGATGGCCGGAATCGTCATTTTTCCAGCTCCGGTCACCATCGGAATTGCTCCCTCCACCAATCAGGCGTCGAAAAGACGAACCCGCCTTGCAATTGTATCCGTAATCACACCATCATCATCATCATCATCATCATCATCTCATGATGTTCTCAAGAGTACCGAGGCTAGAAGCGGTTTTAGTGTAGCTACCAACACACCAAAGACCGTCTATAAAGACAACTGGTTTGATCGTCTCGCCATTGATTACCTCTCCAAAGCCGTCCAAAATTCAACCGGTTAGTTTCACTACAGTTTTCATGTAATTATCTTAGAATAATTACGATATTACGATATTATTGTTATTGTTGTTGTTATCAATAGAGTGATGAAATTCACTATGTTTTCATGTTATATCTATGATGTTATTATTATTGTTGTTACTACAAATGAATGGTTTTCATCACGTAGGAAGTCCTTATATTATCTATGAAAATCCATTGGTGATACCCCTTAGATATTATCACCGACGAATAATTTACCGACCGACAAGGTAGTATGTTGATTATATATGCTAATTTACGGTGGATTAATTTACGATCTTCATAAGGGTGAACGTAATGGTCGTACCGTAGTAGTGTGACGGTGGGCCGCAGAAAGAGAAAAAGAGGGGATAAAAAAGGAAAAGTGCGGCTACACCAAAATGCTGGTGTGGGGAAGAATGCGACGAAGAGAGAGGTCGCAGGTCGCGGCTATACCAAACCTGACCTAATATTTAGGCTTGTTGTTTAATATGTGTTTGCTATATTATAAACCTAAAAATAATTTTTGTTTTATTTTATTTTTATTAAAATTAGATAAACGTAAAAAATATAAAGAATAATTGCAAGTTAAAGAAAAATAATTGAAATAAAATTACACTCAGTATAATGTTGGGTATATATAAAATAAAATCTTAGCTCATCACGTGTAGTGGTTTGATGATATAAATTAAGGTGATTAAACTGTTATATAAGATGTAATGTGACGATGAAAAAATATGTAGTGAATAAATGATAGTATGCGATTTAGTAATAATTACTTAATTATTAATTTTATAGTTTTATATATTAATTTTGACATAAAAATATTAAAGTTCAACGGTTCAACGTGCAGAGTGTATTTGAGATATCATGGTGATGTCACGCCACCATTACACATGATCTTCGGTTCACGAGACATGTCAAGTCTCGCTCTTATCTGGCTAACATTAGTTCTATTATCGTCTTAAGTCGCACCATAATGTATCATATTCATATAGAGTAGTATTTACTTGCCAACCGATTAACGACTAATAAAAACTAAAAGCATCGCGTAATTATTGTAGTATACTTGTTTAATAAATTATTTCAAGATCCCAAAAATCCATATGATTTTTTTATTTTGAAGTTAAAGTCATATATATGTTTGATATGACAGGAATGAAAAATGAGAAGAGCGGGTATGAGAGCTTGGTTGTGGCAGCCAAAACGGTTTTCCGGAGCTTTACCCCGATCCAACAACGCCAACTTGTTGCCAAGGCTATTCAAAATGCGATCCCTCCACCTTTAGCCCTCCTGGCAAGTCTTTAAACTCAAACAACTTTGAAATAACAATTAAAATTAATTAATTTAAATTTAACTTTGTTGTACGTTTAATTAAGCAGATCAAAACGTTGATGCCGCCATCAAAGTTCTCTAGGGCGTATTTCGCAACCTTCACCACCATCTTCTTCCGATGGCTTGTCGGCCCATGCGAGGTTAGGAGTGTGGATTTCTAACGATACGAACATGTTATACTATTAAGAGTAAATTACATGAATCATCCATGTGGTTTGTAAAATTTTACCTTTCGTTCTTATGTTTCATAAAATACGGTTATGGTTGGTCTGAAGGTTTGCGTCTTTTTAACACCTTTAATCCTTGGTGTTAACTTTCGTTAGATTTTTCCGTTAAGTCAATGTAAAATGACAATTATACCCCTACCCTTTTATTTAAAAAAAATCAGAGACGACAGGGATGACGGCGACAACGAAGGTGTTGGTGGTGGCAACAGTGACAAAGTGGTAGTAGAGAAAACAAAATTTTAAATAAAAGGATAGGGTTATAATTGTCAATTTACACTGACTTAACAAAAAAAAAATCTAATGGTAGTTAGAGTCAAGGACTAAAGGTGTTACAAAAGTGTAAACCTTCAAACCATAGCCGTAATTTTTGAAACCTAAGGACAAAAGATGAAATGTTGACAAACCATATTGTTCCTATTGTTAATAACATGTTGTGTGTATGTGTGTATAATAAAGGTAAAAGAGTCTGAATTTGAAGGGAGCAAAGAGAGAAATATAGTCTACATTAAGAAATGCAGGTACTAATTGTAATTTCCCTAATTATTTATTCTAGTGTTTGTATTGTGTTGTTAATTAATCTCCATGATAATATTGATACTTTGGTTGTTAATTTAGGTTACTGGAATCGACTAATTGCGCAGGAATTTGCACCAATCTATGCAAGATA
>JBCNJP010000014.1:17181605-17257839 GCA_039602395.1 Deinandra increscens subsp. villosa
GAAACAGAGCCGGCCCCGAAAACCCTCAAAACCTTTGGGCCCTAGACGAATTTAAAAAACGGGCCCTTACAATAAAACAAAATCGTATATATAAAAAGACAATATTGTATCGAGAATTTGTAATAACATTAGATAAAATCAATCTTTAAATACATAACCAAATCGCGAGACTCTCTTAGTGTTCACTTGGTCGGAGTCGGGGTAGCCGGAGAGGCGGAGTCGCGAAGACGGTTTAGTGCGTCGCTAGTGTTTATTGTTTAAACGAATGAACATAATGGTTGATTTAGTGCTTCTAGCAATCCTGATTTGGGTTATTGGGTATAAAAAAGGTTTTGAGGGTTAATCCTTCTACTTTAAATAAAAAAAAAACGACAAATTTAAATAATAAAAACAAAAAAAAAAACAAGCAAATTTAAATAATACAAATAGCCGAGGGAGTCGAACTAGCGACCTGTATTTAAAATCTCTGTGACAAACCAACCGAACTGAAAAGCTCTTTGTTAATATCTTGCACATTCATTTATAAGTATACTAAAGGTAGTATATATATATATATATATATATATATATATATATATAATCTATATCTATAATATATATAATGCATATTGGAGAGAATGTTAAAAGTCTTAAATTTAAGACGCGTACAAACTGTAATGCATTGTGTACAAGTCTTGATTGCAAAAAAAGTCTTGAAACCCTAGGTATATAAGTTTCTTTTTTCTCATTTTTCATTTCAGTTGCAGCAGCCCAGTTTTCTCATTTCTCATTTCAAAAAATCTTGAAACCCTAGGTGTCGAGCAACATCCGCCAACCTCATGTCCTCCCCTCGATTCTGACCACGCCGCTAACCACGCCTCCTGTCCTCCCCGCTCAGCTGCAGCCCTCATCAATCTCAGAGGTACGTTTGAAATCTACCGCCGGATCTTTTTATCGTTGAAGCTCGCCCTAGCTACGGCTCTTCTCCGTTCTAAGCTCCTGAAGAAAAACTTCCGACACCTCTCATCCTTCATCTGCTACCTCCGTTCTGAAGCTCTCAAATGGAAAAACTAGGTACACCTCATTTGTTATATTATCAGTTTATTTATCACAACGCCTCGCTCACGCACTTCAGGCTTGTATATGATTTTTACTAGATTGACATCGGTTTGTGATGATTTATACATCACCAAAGTGGATTTTGCCAAGGAACATGGTCACCGAAGGGGATTTTGCTGAGGAAAGAATGCCTAGGGTTTCTGAATGTAAGTATACATAATTTTATTTGAGTACCAGAATTACAACTGTAGGTATTCGATTTGTATTTCAAATATATTTGATTTGAATTTGCGTAAATCTTCCAATTCTATTTTTTTCTTTTGATAATATATACATGTTTTGTCCAAATTCAAGTTAAGGCTAGGTATTTTGGAAGCGATTAGAGGTTCACTATGTTCTATTGCAGAGACTGGGTTGTGGTGTAAAATTCTTCTTTCTGTGTCTGCTACATGAGGGCTACATGAGGTGCCTTTCAAAACATGTCTTGTGAATGTTTATGGTACTTAATACTGGTTATTTAGCTATGAAAATTTTTAGAATGGGATGAGGCTATAATGGATCACTTTGTAGAATCAATGGTGATGGTGACCGCTAAACCATATGACTGGTTCATGTTGTAAGTTCATAGTCTCTTATATATGTTATATTTAGATACAATCTAACCACTTGAAACTCCATCTGCAGCCATGGTTGTTTGGGCTTTTACTACGGTTTAAACTTAAAAATGAGCTTGCTGATAACGATATTTTGTTTTTGGTGCTGTAACTTTGTTGCGGTTGTTATCTTCAGTTGATTTTCAAAGGCGAGTTGTTGCAGTTTAGGGACTTACAGGTGCATGACTTCTGTTTCATTAAATCCGAGACAAGATGTGATAAATGCTTTTTCTCCGAGTCAAAACTAACTGAGACCTGGCTTGGCATGCAGAGTCGGAAGGCAGTCCACTGGCTACTTCTTATGCTTTCTGACGTATGTTTTGTTTGACTTTTTATTTAAAAGATTAATCTCTATAAGCTTGCATATTAAACATCATATGTTATTCCTGATAATGAATGACAAAAACTTGGAAGATTATGAAATTTGTTGTAGCAGTAGTGTAACTGCAGGGGTCAGGTAGATCAGTGAGTTGAACAATATATTAAATATATTAAAATCACAGCTCTGCATCAAACTGAATGTCCGTTTTAAAAAAAAAACATTTTTGATGCAGGTTGTAAGTAGGATCAATAATGATCTTTTAAGGGTCAAATGTAACTTTTAATGAAGTTTGGTTTGTTCTTACTTAGGTTTGCGACTGGGACTGAGGTTGCCCAGTTGGCACTGAAGCATCACCAAAACAAAAAGCAGCGACAACTGATAATCGTGTTTGCAGGAGGGTATGTGCTCTTACATATTTTCTTGATATTATGAATACTTTAGGCATCTTTTTCCCTGAATCCCCAAATCGTTCGCTTTTGTATAGAAAGATTTCTTGAACTAATAAGAGTGTGTTTGGAACGGTTTGTAGTAGATATTCATGAAAGTATAGTAAATATGACAGATGTGATGATTTAATATATATATATATATATATATATATATAATGAATCTATACTATATTATATTACATAGATTTGAATGTATATTCTGAAGATTTGAAGCACTGGATATTACATTTGAAATTTGCTATTTCTGTTCTAGACTCTATCCTCATTCCTCCAGGTATTTGTTGAAGGCCTAAATTTGACATTTGACATTTGATCTTCGATATTTTGATATATGTTGTTTGAATTTGTTATTTCCGTTCTATCCAATACTCTCTGATTTCTGCTATTACTTGAATTTATTATAGTTATTTGCATGCTTGAATTTGTTAGGCATAAAGGAGGAGCTTATAACATGATTTTGAGAAAAAATGCACCAAATTAGTAGTTTACTTGGGGCCACCATGGTACAGCATCAGGATGCAATCACCTCCCATTGCAGTTAGTTCATCTTAATGTCAGTGGGAGAATCTTGTTTGTAAGTTGATAAAAATTATGTTCACACTTTTAAAAACGATTTTGCGTCAAAACCAGAAAATTTAATTGGTAACCAGCACACCCTTTAATTTTTCTATCTTTTTTTTTAATTATGTTTCAGGTGCTAACTGCCCCATACCTTCATAGCAGTCCAACAACTCTATCTCAGGTGCAGCTGATTGCCTCTTAACTAAATTTAATAGTCTTTCTTTCTCCATTTGACCCAATGTCGATCCATGTTGTATTTAATTAATTGATCATGAGTCAAATTGATAAAATGGAAAGAAGTAGATACAAACAAAATGACTTAAACGGGTCTAACAGGCCCTGATTTTCTTGAATTATATTCGATTGGATATAATCTATTTAATTGTTTTTTTAAGAAGTTACTATTCTGCAATAATATAACTTCTTATCATATTAGTACGTTAATTATGTATAAAATTTTAACCAATGGGCCTTTGGCCAGTGGTAACCTGGGTTGGTTTAATATGGGAGAATAATAACTTTGTAAGGCCGAATATTGTGGTTTGTCCGTGTATTCGATATCATCTAATGCAACTATTTCTTGAATTCAGACTTTATGAAGATAAGAATAATATCATGTGAACCTTTCCTTTTGTTATTCAGATGTGCATTTTGACATATTTGGTAAAAATATGCAGTCCTAATTTGTCCCTAAAGAGTATGTAGTCCTAATTTGTCTATAAAAATAAAAGGTTGACATTTATTATCTGATTATTAACCTTTTTTGCAATTGTTTATTCATTAAATATATCGTTTGCAGTAACCAACTATAGAGATGGTGTTAATACTTTGGTTTGGGGTTTGTACAAACTCGCAGATTTATGGTTTGGGTCGTGGCGCTGCACCTACAGCCATTGCGGTTGCTGCTGAGCCAAACAAAGAAGAAAAAGTCGAGGAGAAAGAAGTGTCAAATGATGTAAGCTCTCTTATAACATCTTTGAAATTCAATTATTTATTGATCAATTTTTAGTTTGTTGGTTTGATTTGTGTGTAGTTTGAACATCCTATAGTCAAATAACAAACTCAAATTAATTTTATTAGATTCATACAATTTTATTTTTCTGAGCTTTAATTTCATTAGACACTAATCTGCATTAAAACTGAAAGTTAACAAATTTATGTTAGGTATATAAGGTAAATTTTTTTGCTCTTAAACTTGTAATCCTTACAGGTATGTAAGGTAAAATTTCAAGAAACTCCCAAATTTGACAAGCTATATCAGTTCATAAACTCAGATTTCCTCAATAAATCCCAAGGTTCGTATTCTTAACCTATCTTGAATGGCAACAAAGGTACTTTATGTTGGGGATTTTAACAAAAATATTCCAAGTTATTAAGATACTCTTTATTTATATATTTTTGACTGGGCCTAAAAGCTAATAGTTCATCAGCAAGCTCAGATAGTTCGCTCATTTAGTTGCTCTTACACATGGACCCTTTGAAATATTCAGTAATATCAAGATAAACATTCTTTGATCTTTTTGTGTTTGTTTTTTTTTCTTTAGCAAGATTTGGCAACATGAAATCTGTGACCTAAATGGAGAAAGAATGACTTTCTTTGTGATTCAATAATCATGACTGATTTTTTGCTGTGCTTCTATTTTTCATGCTATACAAGCTATAAAAACATGGTTCATAGTTTGTGCTTTGTTTGACACTATTTCATTCATAACGACATGCTTCTTTTATCTGTTCAGTGCAAATCCATTGATGTCTAATGGTTGAATGAAAATTAAAAGAATAATAATTCCATTACCAATACCAAGAATTCTTCTGATGTTGTTCCTGAACCTGTTGTAGGAGAAGGTAATGGCAAATTGATGAACAATCAAGATTCGTACTCTTATTATATGTTATTTGTACCGCTAATCCTTTACTTATTAAATGTGATTTGTACCCTATTATTTCAGCTGTCCTTGCATAAGAAAAATATAGTAGTTTATAGGTTGTGTTTGGATATGGGATTTGTGCTCTAGCCAGATTCGAGTACTGTTCTTAGTTTTAATAACCAGAGATTTTGTTTTGCAGGTTTTATTATTTATTGTTTCTGTTTTGATGGGTTGAAAGCATAGATCTTTACTCACTCATGGTTACTACAGATTGGTATCATTTCATCCTATTGCTAATTTATTATTTGTTAGGCGGGCTTGATCTCAGGGTCTTTTAAGACTGCATCAAAGCTAATACAAAAACTTTAGAAATTTTATTCTTGAATCCAGTTGATATCTTTTCTCCAACGGGTCAAATGGATAAAAGTAGAAGATATAAGCTTAAAACAAAAATTCCTCAATCTTAACATGTGATTCAAAGGGAAGTCCTGAATTGGTGTATTTTATTTTATTTGGCATCTTTGTAGGATTTTTTATACATCAGTATTATGTTACAATTTTTTTCCGTAGTATTAGTTTAAACTTCTGAGCTAGAAATCCTGGACTGGTGTATCATGTCGAGTTCATACTCATGGTTCTAAAAATCTAACTAATTGATCTCTGAGTGAATGTTTGGGTTTTCAATTTTTATTAAGTGGTTATATTTGTTTATGTTATGAAAGAATTATAACATTTCTATTTTAAATATCTTAGCTTACTAATTAAGCAACAATTTCTACACCAAAACTAAACAAAGATTATCGTTGCCTGTATCCACTTCTCAATCACCGTCGTTGATGCGTTACCGCTTCTGAACCATGATAAGCTAACAACCGTATAAAGCTATCAAGAGAGGATTAATAAACTAACAAAAAACAAGTATAGCATTAGTTGATTGTCGTCGCCGCAATATTACATGGGTTTCCCCCTAACGGATGTACCGCATTATAAATTGTCTTCGTGCTACATCACGCTAACGGTAACGAATTTCACGTTGTAAATTGGCACGTCGCCATAATGCTCAAACAAATGACAAATAACCCGCTATAAACTGTCGGCGCTGCAACGCGCGGGCACCATGCTAGTATATATATATATATATATATATATATATATATATATATATATATATATATATAAAATAAAATTTAGAAATTTCGGGCCCTCCAAAACCCCGGGCCCTAGGCGGTCGCCTATCCCGCCTATATCCGGGGTCGGCCCTGTATCGAAGGAAAACCTATCCCACGACCTTATAGTTTATTGGTAAAGTGTTTGTTAATAGTTAAAATCCTTACAAGTATAAGCTTGGTCTGATCGATGATGATAAGAGATCTTCAAAACACATGCTATATGTTACGGATTAAGGGATTATATAGATGGTGAAATGTTATTGCTTCGTATATTGGCTTGTAGCTATGGGTGTAAATGAGCCAAGACGTTCGTGAGCTACTCGAGATCGACTCGATAAAAAGCTCGAAACGAGTCGAGTCTTAACAAGCTCGAGTCGAGCTCGAGCTTTGAAATAAGGCTCGTTTAATAAACAAGCTCGAGCCCGAGCTTTACATATGGAGCTCGAACCGGCTCGCGAGCCTTATCGAGCTTTTATTTATATAATGTTTTAAGTATATTTAAAAAAAATAACAAAATTATATATAAAATTGTGATAAAATAAGTAAATAGTATATATTACTTTCTACATGAAAAGTATAATTCTAAACATATACTAATTTAATTATAAAAATATATAAGAAATAATAATTAATAACAAACGAGCCGAGCCCGAGTCAAACTCGAGCTTAAATAATTATTCGCGAGCCGAGATCGAGCTCAAGCTCTGTTAAATTTAAACGAGCCAAGCTCGAGCCTAAACGAGCCAAGCTCGAGCCTAAACGAGCCGAGCTCGAGCATAGACGAGCTCGGGATCGGCTCTGCTCGTTTACACCCTACACAAGCCGAACTCGAGCCTAAACAAGTTCGAACTCAACTCAACTCGTTTACACCCTTACTTGTAGCACTTAGGTTGTATTTATTCATAGGGTGTCATTTTCCTAAGCAAAGGCTTTTTGAATCAACCTTTTTATCCTAAAAGATATGTGCCTCGTTTTTGTTGAGTAAATTTGTTTGTTTGACCGTAAAAAGTCAATCGGTCAAATTTACATGACCAACAAATGACACAAGTACATAACAAACCATATAGAGACAGCCAAATAGATTAACTTCCAAAAACAAAATCCGTTTTAAAAATACAACTACCTCGACTCATAAAGCTTCATCGTCCCGATAAGATACGCAGATCTCTAATGCAAACCAAAAAAACACAAAATTTTGACTGCCCGTTATTATGATAAAAAGAGGGTGTATCTTGCACTTCCCTTTGTTTTTATTTAGATGGACATTTGAAACCGCCTTCAACACAATCTAATACGGTACGACAGGCCTTCGGAAGTTGGCTCCAGCATAAACCGCTTCTGAAGCGACCTCTTCTTCAATCCGTAAGAGCTGCATAGATTCAAAGTGTTAATTATTACTATTTCTACTAGTGCTACTATTTTTATTGTATTAATAAATTGACGAATAAGTTGGCCTAAGTGGCGCTTTTATATAAATTCAGGCTAAGCTTAGTGTAAAACATATCCTAAATCTTTGAATAAAAGGATACAGAGAGGTGTGAAAGATCAACCTGATTGTACTTAGCAAGACGTTCTGACCTACATGGCGCTCCAGTCTTGATTTGACCCTGAATTACATTATATAATCAGAATCGCTTTATTTATCATCTGACATCTTTTATATATTTTTGTACATGTACATTAATCATTACCGTTGCTAAACCAACAGAGAGATCAGCAATGAAGGTGTCTTCTGTTTCCCCACTGTGACAAAAATACAAAATCTTAATGAAAAAGGCAAAAAAAAAACAACTTGTAATTGATTTAACACACCTGCGATGACTGGCCATCACACCCCAGCCAGCATGTTTGGACATTTTCACAGCTTCAATGCTCTCAGTTACAGATCCAATTTGGTTAACCTAAGATTGGAAAACAGGTTGGTCAGGTCAACTTACTTGAACCCGTAATGGATAACAAGATGGGATGGCACCTCTGTTAAAAACTAAATCGATCAAAATTGCCATCTCTAAATCAAATGATTGGTAATATACCTTGAGGAGAAGCGCATTACATGTCTTCTCACTGATCGCCTTCTTGACTCTCTGTAAACACAATTTAAATAGCCAAGGAATACTAACTTTGTCAAACAGTTGAAAAAGAATAAAGCCAGAATTTGAGTTTTATAGTTTGACAATGATATATATTACCGTTGGATTAGTGACCAATAGATCATCTCCAACAATCTGTACTTTATCACCACATTCTTCTGTCATTTTTCCATAGTGTTCCCAATCATCTTGGTCAAATGGGTCTTCAATTGACACAATAGGGTACTCAGTCACAAATGATTTGTAAAGATCTTTTAGTTGTACTCCTGAAATTTTTTGGGACCCGTCGTTGTTCTACATAAAGGAATTAATCAAAGAAATATGTATTAGAGTACAATTATGGAGGTAAAAGATATTTGGAATAAAATGGTAAGGATTATGAGTGAGAAACACCTCTTCCTTGAAGTTTAAATCATAGGTCTTGTCTTTTCCATAGAACTCAGATGCAGCAACATCCATTCCAATGACAACCTACAGGAGTATAATGTTATGAATGTAAAACAGTGACCAGGTCTAAATCAATAATCTTTTGGTACAAGTTGACCAACTCATGAGTAAATGTTTCGGAATTGCAATCTATAATAATATGATTAATAACTTCAATTCATTGGGCCTAATAAAATTTAGGCAATCAGGACATGGCGTCCAAAATTTAGGCAATCAGGACATTTCGTCCATCCGACAAAGTTACCGTAACTGAGTGGTTACCTTTCCTGTGTAACCAGCTTGAGCAATGGCTGTTTTGAGCAACTCAAGGCCCTCCTTGTTTTCCTACAGCTCAAGAAGGCATATTCGTGTTAAAAGACGGTCAAGAACTTAAAAATGAAATGTGATAACTGTTAAACCATTATTACCTGAATATTAGGAGCAAAGCCACCTTCATCACCAACATTTGTCGCATCCTGGCCGTATTTCTTCTTAATAACAGACTGCAAGAAAAGATTATCAATCATACACCAACATTCAGAATTCAAAATGTATGAGTTACAATATGCTTGGCAACATGTTTCAACTCACCTTCAAATTGTGATATACTTCAACACCCATTTTCATTGCTTCCTTGAAACTTGAAGCACCAACAGGAAGAATCATGAATTCCTACCCAACAAAAAAAAAAGAAAAAATAAAGTCTTTATCAAGGAACATCCAAATTATCACAGACAGCATATGCAATCAAGAATTATACCTGCATAGCAAGCTTATTTCCAGCATGTGATCCACCATTGATGACATTGAATGCTGGTACTGGTAGAACTAAATTCTTGTTGCCAGCCAAGTTTGCTATGTGCTGGAAGAAGTTTAAAATTTTGCTATGTCAACTGATTCAATATTAATATAAACAAGAAAGATCAAATCTATAGGTCCTTTATAAAAAATAAAAATAAAAAGTTAACCTTGTAAAGGGGAATATTTTTGACACTAGCCCCTGCTTTGCAAAGTGCAAGAGAAACTGCCAGAATAGCATTTGCTCCAAGCTAAACAACAAAGTAACTCATTATTAAGTAGGACTAATTTAAAATTTTATGCAAGAAAACAAATCAACCTAGAATCAGAAACTATACCTTTTGCTTGCACCATCCCCACTCGTTTTTGGTTCCATCGAGTTCTTGAACCATGTAATTATCAATACCAGTTTGATCAGTTGGGTCCTGTAAAACGGACATACATTCAAATAACATAGGAAATATGATTCAGAACATTATTCTTATGGGCTTTAACACCAAAAAGAAATAATATCGAAATTGATTGACGAGTAAGGATGATGAACAAACCTTGCCTACAATAGCAGGTCCAATAATAGTGTTGACATTGGAAACAGCCTATTCATAGAAAGTCATAGTAAAATTATAATAGAATCATAGGGTGTAGTACATAGAAAAAAAAACATGAACACATACTACTAGCTCACCTTGGAGACACCTTTTCCCAAGTAATCTGAGCCTCCATCTCTTAATTCAAGAGCCTCATATACACCTACAAGACCATAATTATATCACACGTCTTATTATAGTGTCCAAGATTCTAGGAAAATATTTTAAAATACCAAAAGGCAAAATAAGACAGTTTTAACGTTTTGTTTCTGAGTGAAACATATCTTACCTGTGGATGCTCCACTAGGAACAGCTGCTCGGGACATTGTACCATTTGATAGGGTAATATCCACCTACAGCACAGAAGAATGAACATCAAATTGCAGGAAAAGAATCATGTCACACTTCAAATCACACACAAAACACAATTTCTAGAGTATAAGTTAATTTGAAACTCAACCTCTTGGATTAATCATTAACAATGCTACGTGAGAAAGAAGGAAATTAAATAGGTGCAACTACCAAAACGATTCAAACAAAAAAGTTAACAAACAACAACAACAAAAAAACAAAACAATAACTTTATTAAAAACAAAAAAATACCAACAAAAAAAACAGAAAAAAAAAGTAAAAAATAAAATAAATAACAATATAATAATTTACTGTTATATAATAATCAAATTTAATAGACAAAGCACAAATTAATAATCCAATTAAAAATGTCCTAAACTTCTATTTTGTTTATATAAGAATATACGTATGCTTCTTTTTCACAATTAAACCAATCTATCGATAGATCAAGATAAATGTTATACTCCACAGAATTCAAAACCTCATCATACGCATATTCAAACTTATATTTGTGTATATAAACGGGAACAAACCACGATTGTTTGATTATAACTTCCGCTCCTCTAAACTCAAATTCATAATAAAATAAACCACAATATCGAAGATCAATAACAGTTTCGAAGAAAACCTAACATCAACTGATCAAAATCCAACTATAATCGCACTATCTATCATCGATTGACGAGTGTACATGCATATCGATCTTAAATTAAAACAACAACGGCGAAATACGGTTGATATATCAAATAGATCTACGGAAAGAAATTAACAAACCTCGACGGTTGGATTGCCTCTGCTGTCGAAGATCTGACGTGCTGTTACTGATTTGATCGTCGCCATTCTTCTTCTTCGTTGAGATAAAAATGAAGATGGAGAGATTGATGAGAAGTGAGAAAAGGGAGTGAGTGAATAGATGTGGTTGTAGGAGGTGATGGGGTTATTTATACCCATCCCTCCGGGTTTCGTGATGAACAAGTCTCCCTCCGAAATGAAAGAAAATGTATCTTTTCCATATATAGTCTGTTGGATAAATAAGGGAATTTACATTAAGCCTATTAAGCCTTTGTTTTCTTTTTAGTAATTTAGTAATTATAAAAGGAAACGATCTAATAAAATTGTTGAGAATATAATTATTATCAAAGTTTTAGAATTAATTTCTTTCACGTAGTAGATCATGCTTATTTTTACCTCAAAAAGGTTTGGAGAATTTAGATATATTATCAAAATAAATGTATCTAAATTTGTTATAAAATTTACAATTTTGTAATAGCTTGTATATTTAGGATATGATAATCTTTTTAATATACCAAATCAGTTTTATTATAATCAAATATATATTAGAGTAAACTTCGTTTTTAGTTACTCAACGTTTGCACATTTTAACAATTTTAGTCCCAACTTTTTAAAAATCTCAATTTAGTGTCTCACATTTCATTTTTTTTTCAATTTTGATCTCAACATTAACAGTTGTTTAAAAAGCAGTTAGACTGCCCTCATGTGGGTCCTCACATGAGGTGTACTTTTTTCATTTCCGTTTGTTTTAACTCATACTTTAAAACTAACGGAAATAACAAAAATACCCCTCACGTGGGGACCATGTAAGGGCAGTCTAACGGCTCTTTAAACGGTTGTTAACGTTGTAACCAAAATTGAAAAGAAAATGAAATGTGAGACACTAAATTGGGATTTTCGAATAGTTGAGACTAAAATTGTTAAAATGTGCAAACGTTAGGGACTAAAAACGAAGTTTACTGTATATATATTATTTATAGAGTTATTGCTAACTATTTTGTTAATAATTGTTTTTATGTAATTTTTTTTTATTAAATCGCGTTGGACATTTGATTTAAATCATAAAAAACTTAACTGTGTGGAACAAGTTGATCTAATTTTTTACCCTCTCACAGCTTGGAGAAGCTGCAACAGTGAAGCAGTGAGGCAACCAAAAGAAGTTGGGAGATGGCGGTGGTAGTCACGTGAAGCAAATCAGCAATGGACGAAGGTGCAACCAACCCCTCCACCTAATAAGTTAGCCGGCTTAAACTAATAGTAACAAATGAAATAATTGCCATTTTATCTTTCAAAATATTCTCTATTCGCTAGCTAGCGTTCAATTCATTATGTCCAATTGACAATTTAAGTAAAATATATATTGATGAGTAGTTTAGTTGATAAATAAACCACTCTCAAATTGTTAATTGGGATGTGAATTCATTGGCATGAATCACGAACGATAATTCACTTAAACAAATATCACACCACAAAATGATGTTGTAAGCTCGCATGGGTCGGTGCTTCTTTGAGTGTTTGACCTTTATTTATTTTTATTTTTTTCAATTGGTAGAGTGTGGATGGTAGATATAGACAAGAATTTCCTTCATAATAAAATGACAGAGAGACTGTTTCTAGAGAGACTCTGGACTTGAGGCTGTGGAAAAAGTGAAATTGAAAACCTGGAGGCACATGTGTTCGTTTTGTATAACCTATAATGTTACATTACATGTGTGCAAATGTCGGAAGTAGTAAGCGGTGTGAAAAATAAACTAAAACCAAGAAAACAATTTAAAATCAATCATAACATGTCACGTGACAAACCATGAATAGAGTAAATTATTCATGATATTCCATGTGACAAGTCATAGATGAAACTAGTTACTAAAAAGGACGATATAATATAATGAGCAAGTTACAAAGAAATGATTTTAAAACAATTCAATAAAATGAAAAAGAATAATAATAATGACATGCAACCTGATAAGTCATAATTTGATAATACAGTAGTGTTAATAAGCACATAAACTTTGTTTATACATATAGTAAAGTAGACGTGCCATACGTATTGCTAGACATGCTCGCTTTCTATGAAACCATATTGTTTCACTACATATGTTTGGGATAGGGGGTTAGGAGTTAGGGGTTAGAGTTTCAATGTAATTTATAAGGCTCGAGTTTCTATGTATTGCTAGACATGCTTGCTTTGTATGAAACCATAATATTTCACTACATTTGTTTGGGATAGGAGGTTAGGGGTTAGGGGTTAGGGGTTAGGTTAAGTTTCTATGTAATTTATAAGGCTTGAAATAAATTGATATATATACAACAAATCTTTTAGACCCGTGCGATGCACGGCTGAGGTTTAAAAAATCTTTTTCTAATAAAAACAATCATAATGTACTCGATTGTAAAGGTATTTGAATAACTAAAATATAAAACACTATCAAATAATATAAAGACAAACAAAGAATTATCAAAACTTTGTACAATCATAATGTACCGGTTTTTTATTCATAGTCTTTTGCACCTATTTGTTACATGAGATCTGCGAACATAGTAACTACAATAAGATTTTGTAGTTGTCATAGTAGTTTTACAAAAGAGGATGTCACCTAATAGCTTTACAAATGAGGATGTCACCTGACATCTTGAATCCTAACATCTCTATCTCGACAATGTTAACCAACTATTTATTGCTACTTATCATTCTAATTTCTCATTGCATACTTCTTGCCAATCTTCATAGCTTACTCTTCTACCCTCCTATTCCTTTACCATTTTTGGACTAAGCACAGACATGACCAAAAAACTTTGATCTAAAGAGATTCAATATTTACCGGCAAATGAAGTTTCTTTGACTGGATTAGGCTGTGGTTAGTCAACATTAACCTTAGCAACATGAGCTTCAACTGTACATCCAAATTTATTAATTATTGTTAACTATGGCTCCTATAAATATATTACATCCAAATTTATCAAGAAACCGTAAAACTTACAAAAGAGTGAATATATAGAAGAAGAAATAAGTATACTCACCTAAGCACCAAATATGAAGAACCCAAACAAATAATTTGCTAAACACCTGCATAACAACAAAAACAAAACAAAAACGTCATTGTTTGAGATACACCAAACTAAACATTTAATAAGAAACTACAACAACAGAAACGATAGAAATTAAACAAAGTGGGATGGTGTTCAACTCATAAAACAGTTCAATAGCATTACATAAATCACCCACAGAAAAGAAAAAAGAAAATGAACCAAGCCCCAACCTCTAAATAGTAAATACCACCTGCCTTGTTCCTACTTTTGAGAGATAGATGTGTATGACCGGATTATAAGGAGATAACCAATTTTTCATAAGGAAGCCATGAGCTTCATGTGCCACATAATCAAGAAAGTATCACAGAAATACCTAATCCATTAACTAAAAAAAGAACAAAAGTTACTAATAACTGAACATCTATGCAGGTCCCAAATATTCAACAGCATGTAAAAAGTATGCCTAATAATTGAACTGAATATAGAAAAAGAGAAAACATAGAAAATCTACCTACAAGCATAATTTGTAACTCTAAACTCCTTGCAATCTACAACCCATTCGTTATATGTCGATGACATGGAGGGGATCATATTAAAAGTGGAGGTATTCCGGAGTGCAAAATTATAAAATCAGGATACACAAATGTCTCCAAAAGGAATTAGGAACCGTTAATAAAAAATTATAACTATCTAAGGTGAGCTTTTTACTTTAACTATCTAACAATACTAAAGAGGACATAAAGAAGGTATAAAAACAGAATATAATATCCATTATTAAAGATACTAACTAACTAATATATAGATAGTCAACAGAAAAATATAATTATAATATATAAAAACAGCAACAATGGATGTAAATAAGTTGTAAAAACAAAATATAATATCTATTCTTAAAGATAACTAACTAATATATAGATAGATAACAGAAAGATATATACGTAATATATAAAAGCACCATCACTATTAATCAAGCAAAAGATATATAAAATAGCTTAAGAAACAATCTAGCAACCAGAAAGAGAGTATGTTAGAAATTAATTACCTCAAAAAATAGTGTGCCTGGATTGGAATCAATAATATAGAATTATAGAAATACTACTAATTTGATATCAAAGTTGATGAAATAATATTCTTGACAAATTCATATCAACTCTTTTATAACTCAACTTTAAAACTTAGTTATTAGTCTACGGAATGGCAATATCAAAGTATAAACAAAAAAACATATCGAAGGACTAAATTAAATGTTAGTCAGGCTACATACCACCTATGGAATGAGCATGGGATTGGCGATTAGGGCTTTTTAGCAAAATCAGCGATTAGGGTTTTTTGACGGATGAAGATTTTCCGATTACCGAAAGAATACAAACTGACAATCATAGAAGTCGACCTAAATTAGGGTTTGTGGATTAAACGCCGTCGATCGGAGATTTGCGTAATAAAGTAACACCCAGATTAAGATAAGAAAAGTAGAGATCGGAGTTTAATCAGAAATCGATTACAAAGATATAATCTTAGGATGCATACCTGATTCAAACGCAGATTGGATTGAAGGTAGCGATGAACTCTGTTCGTCGTGGAGAAGAAAACGCAGATCGAAGAGATATGATTTGAGGAGCGACGTGTAGAAATTAGGGTTTATTTGGGTCAAAGCAACGATCGGGTGAAGAAGCGGGTCGTAATGATCCGCGTGTTTTTTCATGGGTTTTCATTTAGGCGGGAAATTGACTCCGAGGAGGGCTGTGGTGATGCCACGTCAGCATCTAGGAATTCTTTTATTAAAGTATATGATATGATGATGATGATATGATATATGATATGATATGATTGTTAATTGTTAATGTTTAAAGAAGGGTAACTTAGTCAATCTATACTTGATTATTAATAAAATGAGTAAATATACAATTAAAATTCAGAATAAGGGACACATGAAATAAAAATTTTAGGTTGAACAAATATGCAATTGATTAGTTTTTCAAGGAGATATATAAAGTTATCTAAAAAAAAACATAACAAGTTAGACCATGATTGACTCAACGGTTACCATTCATTATCACATAAACATAAAGTCAAACTTTTTTATGTAGTATAATGGGTGTGTGTCAACTTTGAATTCTATCCAACTCTACAATTTTAGACGAACCCCGTAGCATTTTAGATATGCTAGCCAGTGAACTCTATAAAACGAATTTCAAGTCTAATGGATCCACTGTGCCCCATCCAACTCTTACGTTACGTAAACAAACCGAGCTCTCAAAACTCGAACCACAAAATGTAAACAAACCGAGCTCTCAAAACTATAGCTCAATGTAAATATTATTAAAGGTGATTGGCACTTATAGTTGCAAGTAGAGCCTAACTTGAGTCGAGCCCCTATCGGTCTTGGAATGTCTCCCATCCTATTACTTATCAATCTATAAAGCCCCTATCAAAGTCATTCAAAAGCTTGAAAGCATTCGGTCCCGCTTTCTTTGGGGTGGTTGCTCTCCGGAGAAAAAAAGCATCCATTGGGTTAGTAGAGAGGAAGTCTCTAAACCGGTTAAAGATGGTGAGCTTGGTCTTGTCCCTTTTATTGACTCCAATCTTAGTCTTTTGGCTAAATGGTCTTGGCGGTACCACAACGAGCCCAACCGGCTATGGAGAAAAGTCATCGAAGGAATTCATACAAAAAACAACACGTCGGTCTTCATACCTTGTAGAAAGGAGTTGGGTAGCATATGGGGAAATATCTTTAAAAGTGTTGGCTGCCTCAAGGAGGCCTCTGTCGATCTCCAGGGGCTCATCCAAAATTATGGAAACCAAACTAGGTGGCTTGGAGACTCCACTGGCCGCTTCTCTGTTGCTTGTGTTAGGAGGATGCTCCAAAATTTGAATGAGCCTACGTCGGGTTTAATTATGCCGTGGAATAGATTAGTTCCAAACAAAGTTAATATCTTTTTTTGGAGGGTTCTCAAAGACCGGATTGCTACGAAGGATGCGCTCGCCCGTAGGCGTGTTAATATTCCCGACCAGTTCTGCGGCATGTGTTCGGAAGGGGACGATTCTTCTTTTCATGTTATGATGGGCTGCCGGGTTGCTGCGGGTGTTTGGAGCTTGGTGTCGGGTTGGTGCAAGGTTCCGCCTATTTTCGCTTTCGACATTGAAGACCTTCTCAAGTTGATCGAGGACTCTCACTTTGATCGGAAAGCCAAGATGATCTTCTATGCCATCATCCTCACCACTTGTTGGGCGCTTTGGAAAAGTAGAAACGAGGCGATTTTCGAGAGTAAGAAGCCGACTATTGCTCTCATTTTTAAAGAAATCAAATGTCTTAGTTTTCTTTGGGTTAAACATAGAGGAAAGTGGTCAAGTCTTAGTTGGGATGCTTGGGATAATTTTAATATGTAAGTCCCCTCTCTTTTGTCTCTTGTTTGTTCTCTCGCCCGTCCCTGGCGCCTTGCTATGTTGGGCTTTGTTCTATTGAAATCGCCGTTCCAAAAGAAAAAAAACTTGAGTCGAGCCTCCTTAATTATGACATGACAAAATGTCTCAGGTGGATATGGTTGCGACAGACAAGACGTCCAGTGTGATGTTAACGTATGGCTTTTGCCGTGTGGAATCTTAAGAGACCTAGTCAATTGCAATATCTTAATGAGTAGGCTTGGGAGGGAGGGAGCAGAGCAGAGCAGGAGTGGCTTGGGCTGAGGTGAAAAGGCGGCACCATGCAGGAACATCACCTCCGACGGGAAGAGTAGGAAAAAGAGGAATGAAATGTGAAACAAGGAAAACCGAAAATACCATCCCTTTTTTAGAAGAGATAGAAAGAAAGTATGGGAACTTCGACAGAAGAAAAAAAAAAGACAACCTTGTCATCAGTTTTCAACTGGGCTCTAACAATGTAACAGTTTGTAAGAAAAATTAAGAACTTAGAGCATAACAGCCATCATTCAAATCCACACAACTCTTTTATACTAAAAACAAACCCCTACTAAATCTCCAGCAAAATCTGCCACCCTCTCTCATCTTTCAAAAGCCATTTTTACTTGTGCTTAGCCTGGTTGTGAGATTGAAGAGCCATGTCTGATTTGAAGGTCCTACAAACAAATCAACAACCAAAATATAAACCGAAACCAATCTGGAGCTAATGCTTTTTAGCACGAATTTATAAATATAAATATCTTTAAAAAAAAAAGCATACCTGTTGCAGGATTTGCAAGAGTGTGCACCACCAGAAGCAGAAGCTGGGCTTTCCTGATTTGATTTGTTTGCTGGAGTCTTGCCCTGCTTTGAAGGATGAGGTGTTGCTACATGCCCTCCAGCTTTCTTACCATCTACCAAAAATTTTAATAATAAATACCAAAAATTTTAATAATAAATACCAAAAAATACATATAAGTAACAGCCCTTTTTTTTCTAGTAATGTACATCATCCATAGTTTATATCTTTGATTTGTTTACATTTATCAGGTGAGGTATCTGTAAAAAGCGAGTAAACTAACTAACCCGTCTTCTGAGGGGTAGAAATTTTTGCCTTTTTCTCGTTTGCAGGAGTTTTAATAGCAGACTCATTCGGTCTCTTCTTTCCAGATTGTTCCTAAAATTATTAATAATAATAACAAATGGAAACAAGTCAAAAGAATAATAAATATAAAAAACTTAAAAAGAAAAGGAAAAAAAGAGAAGGTATTATTATAACCCACCTTCTTTGGTGTCTCTTCCTCCTCATCACTCTCGTCTTCGCTATCAGCAGAATCCTCATCATCCTAAAAAGCAACAAGTATGAAGACACTTATTAATACACATCATCACCAAGGGGAAATGGTTTGGTTTGTAGCTAGGAATCATCATTTGAGTATGGGTTTAATAATTTGATGGAACGAAAATGAGAACAGATATCTAAACCCTCTTGGCTTGGTGGGTTCAGAATATGCCTAATTGGTGGGTTTGACATCTCTTTTATTAAACCCAACCACCTCTAATATAAATGAAAGTCATTCCTTCATCCTATATCTATAAACCAACGAACTTAAATTCTAGCAATTTGTATACATAGAATTGCAATTAAAGACTCAAGTGTGGTTAACCACTTTAACAGTATAATAAATGGCACTCATAATCAGAAACTTGAGGAATTAGAATAATGTGCACGTTTTTGTAAGAATTGCATACCTCATCAGAATCTGAATCTTCGGACATCGAATCATCTTCATCAGAGTCATCTTCATCAGCTGTCGTATCTTTTTCAGGTTCCACTATCTTCACCTTCTGCTTACCATCTTTCTTGTTTGCTACCACTGAGTTCTCTTCTTTCTTAGCCTCCTGCTTGCCTGTAAGCCATCATAAATGTTATGATAAACAGCAATCAGATAATGCGTATTCTTTTAGATGTTTGTACACCACATCAACCAAAAAACACGATGTTATACCATTGGAAATTGGAAGTTGAAGAGCCTCATCTTCCTCATCAGATTCTATACAAAACAACCAAACAAGAATTAATAAAAAATTAGAACCAAAATAGAGAAAACAGGCTGCAAATGTACACAGTACACTTACCAATTTCTTCATCATCAATAGGCTGGTCAGCTTTGTATCCATAGAAGTACACACTGCCACTTTTCCAGTTGTGTGAAATCTGAAAGTCTTTGTCAAACACCAAGTCAAATAGCTGTTGAGGCAACCTCTCAGAATTAAGAGTTCCAAGAACAAGTTTTTTGCCCTCAACGTTGATATGCAAGTAAACAGATTCATTTGTTTTGTTGTTCTTGATTTCTCCAAGACAAGCCTATGTATCCAAAAAAAATATTGCTTATCATGACTCAATACTTTCAATACAACAAAAAAAGTATATACCCCATTGTATTAAACTATTTTATACCTGTGAAAGATGCAAAACCTTTCCTTCACCAAGGTTTACCTCAAGTGGCTGACCACTTTTAACCTCCACACCTGCAAACAGCACATTAGCACAACATTAGAGCCGGCTTGTTGACAAGCCCCAAAGCTCAGCTTAAATTTGTAAACCAGTCTGCCTCAGTTCGGTTTTGGAAACCAAGCTGAAGGCTTGAGCTCAATATTTTGAATAAACCAACTCTGCTCCGCTAGACTGCTAAATAATAATAATGGAATATTTGGGCTTAAAATATTGAATACCTATTGCTTGGGCTATAAAATATTAAAATTAAAAGTTAATGGCAAATTTAAACGAAACGACAATCATGTGAACCTTGCTCGAGCTCAGCTCGTTTACCAACCAATCCAGCTCGGCTCGATTACAACCGAGCCAATTCCAAACAAGCTTTTCTAGAACCGAGCCAATTTCAAACAAGCTTTTCTAGAGCTTTTTCCAAGCAAGCTCGAGCCACAAGCTTTTTGAAAAGTCCTATTAGGCTATTGGAAACAAAAGTTCTGAATTTCATATGCCTAAACACCGACCAATTTCTAGAAAACTTAAAATTCATCAGGCCAAAATATAGATCCTGTTGTCCATCAGGCCAAAATACCAGTTGCTAACATTCTTCGTTGATTCTATACAATCAATCGTTCGGGATATCATTCTCACATGATTACTCAAACTAATTTCGGAAACGAAAATGAAGCTCGTGACATAAAATTGGAAAGAAGAAAACGCATTACAAACAGAAATCAGGTACGCAATATCATGAAACGGAAATGGAAATGGAAATGGAAACAGAAGCGGATAGATAACATCACTGTAAATAGACAGAACGATTCGTCATAGGTGGATGATTATCAAATACAAAAGAAGGTACAAATATTCAACGGCGAAAGTAACCCTAACGGAAGGTATGAAAAGGAGAATAGGAATAGAAAAGTATTTTACCCCAAAACTCCATTGCTATTGCAGAAGAAACGAGAGAGGAGACGAGCGGCAGGGAGAAGTGTGTTTGAGGGAAAAAAAAAATGTTAGGGTTTGGAGGAAACGAATACGGAGTTATAAAGAGGGAGCGGGACTGAGGTGTGATAGCCTACATCGCTCACCACCATTACATTTTCAAAATATGTCTGAATTATTTCTCTTTTAGAAACAAGGAGTAAATTATAGAAAAAGTCCTTCAATTTTATACAAAATATGAATTAAGTCTTTTAACTAACTTTTCATTTATGTTAACTTTTCATTTATGTTATTGCCTACTGATAAGAGATAAAATCTCATTGGTAGACGTCAAGGTTCAAATCTTAACTATGTGAAATTGGTAAAACGGTGAAAATAAAAATCTGTTAGAAAAAAGTCTTTTAACTAACATAATTACACTATGCATCATTTAACTTACATAGTTGTTTTGAAAAAAAAAAGTACTTTAGCTTTAACTGGGTAAAAATGTTCGTTAATTAAAGGGCAATTTAGTCATTTCATAACTTTTTTTATTAAACCCAAAAATTAAACCCCGTTTAACAAACTTTTTAAGTTAAAAAGGTTGCAGAATTACTAAATTACCCGTCGGTTAATGGACATTTTTAACCCAGTTAGAGCTAAAGGACTTTTTCCAAAACAAATATATAAGTTAAAAGAATGTCTCGTGTAATTATGTTAGTTAAAGGACCTAATACATAATTTGTATAAAACATAAATGACATTTTCTGTAATTTACTCAATAAACTTATGACCATGTCATTAAATCCCCACTACCATGTTTTACTTTGATTTGCTCTCATCTCGGTGAATTTCAACGGTGTCAAGGCTTTTGTGAGGATGTCGACTCGTTGCAAATCTCCACTAACATGTTCTACTTTGATTTGCTATCTTTCAATGTATTCACGTATGAATATGCTTGCCCTCCACGTGAAATACCGGATTTTTCATCAAGGCGACCGATGGCCAATGAATTATCAACTTTTAGAGCGACGTTTTCTTCCTGTTCATTAGTTATCCTCGATAGCCAGCTACTAAGACATAGTGTTTAACACACAGTCGAAGTAGTTGTCATGAACTCCGCTTCACACAATGATAATGCAACCGTACTTTGATTTTGTGAACTCCATGTGATCGGTATCATCATGATAGAATACTACTCCGGTAGTACTCTGTCGGTCATCCAAATCAACCAAGTGATTGTTGTCACCGAACCTAAGTAACGTCTTATCCTCCCTTCGGATGAGAATTCCAACATCAATGTTTCCTTTTACGTACCTTAGGATATGTTTTGTGGCTTAAGCAAGTTTTTGTGTAGGTGCTTGCGTGAGTGTGCTTACATAATCAACGGAACATCTTAGATCCAATCAAACGTGTGTTAGGTATCTTAAGCACCCAACCATTTTTCTACATTCCGCTAGATAAGTCTTGAGTCCTTGATCTTTCTTTGATGTCTTCAATCCCAGTTCCACTAGGAATTGAGTTGCATTGCATTCCCAAAACCTCGCTTGCTTTAGGATTTTAGTGGCATATCCAATTTGTTTGATGGGGGTTCCTTTGTTGATTTAACTTACTTCTATCAAGGGTGGCCCTATGGGCCAAGCAACCCAAGCTAGAGAAGGATTTAAGTTGCCCTTGACATGATAAAAGAGAGGATCTAAAACATAACTTTAAAAATACCGAAAGGCTCCAAAATGTTAATTCACCTGGACCTCCAAATTGTTTGAGCCACCCCTAACTTTTGTGTCAAGATAGTAATGTGAAAGTCCAAAGTCACTCATCTCGAACCGAAGCTTTTGCTCCTATTACAATCAACCCATCCACATAAATTCCAACTAAGGATATACTAAACAAAACAAAAAAAAAAACTTGTTTTTGATATGGATTTGGACAAAACTTAATTTTGACGAGTGTTACTAAAATGAAACTCAAGTGTATTCATCTTTATTTTTTTAAATACAATAACCGTGTTGGTGGTTTTGTCAAACTAAGAACGAGACATACAGATATAACAAAACATACATTAGGGATCGATGTTAAAAATCAGAGATAAGTGTCTGAAAGTTGGGCGAGGTATGAAATGTGCTAAAAAAACCTAAAAAGGCTATTATACCCTTCACGTGCTACCTATATGGGGTTAACTTGATAGAATTGTTAGTACCGTCAATTGTAGGGACGAAATGCGTTAAACACGAAATGTGAATGACACAAGATGTTTAAAGTTTTCAAGTTAGATGAAACTTGACTTTTTTTATTACCAAAAATCAAGGACGAAAATTACAATTGAGTCTAACAATAATCATAATATAACTATATGTTGAGGAGCCAAGGCCTCATTGCTGATTACATATGTATTTTATGTTAATAAAACGGTTAGGATGTAGGGTGTGTGACACTCCAATCGACCATGGAATACGTTGAGAAATGATGATTGTTCATAGCTCATGACACTAATTAAAGTTACAATATTTCCATTCAACCAAACAATAATTCAAATAGTCAGCAAAATACAATCAAATAAAATATATCATTATCAACTAGGTCCAGTGCATCCTAGTTGTGACACCACCAATCGGATAAGCTCGTGTTGCATTTTTTGTAATATGTATAAATAAGGGTCAACTAAATAGTTTGTGAGTAGACAAATGGTTTGCTACATATAATTGTATAATAAGAAAAAAGATTCACATGTCAAATGACTCGAGCAGAAGTGTAAACCTGAAATAAGCGCGCGTAATCAAACCTTGAATACTATATGATACAGAGCCATAACTCGAAACAAGTTCAGGGTACGCTAATGATTATGATAGGCTCTGATCGCTCGAATGCCAAAACCGTTGTCATAGGTTTGGTGTTGTTAATGGTTATGCCCGAATAATTTATTAGAGACTTCGCATAGCAACCACATAGTTTAAACACATAGCATATAATCACACATAGACAATAAATAAATAGTATAGTTGAAAAATGAATAATGATTGAGTATTTGAATAATGTATAAATGTCATATCCCAAAACTGAAAAAATAAAAAGGGATTATGAATACTCACTTGATCAAATTGTATTATTCACCCGAAAGTATGTGATGAAAGTGTTTGACAATCCGGAAGATTACCCTAATAGATTGTATATTGTGGATATGAATAATTGAATGAAACGAACCCGAGTCTTGGTGTTTTCTAGACACATATACAGTTTGGGGACTTGTTCTAGATTATACAAATCAAACGAAAGGAACTCGAGAAATACGACCAAATAGGGTAAATGGATGGTAATACTTTAGACGTTTAATGGTACAAACCACGTTTAATGGTACATGGTTTGGCCCAATAGGTTACAACACTCTCACCAAGTCTTCCCAGATCAGCATCCAGGTCCCTCGGTTGGTTGAGATTTATACGCAACGCCTTTTCAAACAGAAGACCTAGTTACCGGTGCTTTTACTCTTCCAGTTAATACATGTCCCTTACGAGTAAAATATTATCGTTAAATGAATAAAAAATTATAAAATGAATTTATAAAACGTATACTTGAAATTAAAGATTTATTAACAAATATTAATAAATAATAGTTAATTGTAAAATATTTATTAGAGAACTACCAATATTATATTTTACTAATAATAGTCTTACGTCATTAACTTTATCCAAAAACACTTCTGATTTCTTCCATGAAAATAAATGTCTTGAAATAACCATATTTAACATTAGTTTGTGACATAGTTTGAATAAACAGAATAATAGTTATACGATGAATTCTTATATCTAACACTACGTTTAGCCATATTCAATTTATCATAAAAATACTATAACATAAAATACATGATTTCTTGTATGGACTAAAGACATTATGTCACACAATTCATCAAACTAACCGAATGTTTAGAATTACTAATTTTGTAGATTTTATGACGATTTTAATACCCAAAATACATAACAATCAAACCAATAATCAATATATGACTTAAAACATAAAACAACAATAATGTAATGCATTAGAACAATCAATTTGATCAAAATCGATGAAAACCCTAAAATCTCCAAATTGATATGAATCCTAAAAATGATCGAAAACGAATACGGTGGTAAAAATGTTATTTTATTGCAATCGGTTTATCAGGTTTTGACAAAAATACCGATCTGAATTGAAATTGGATTACTGTTGAGTTTAAAGTGGTAAGTTTCACCAATAAGATACGGAGACCTCATTCACATTGGGAATTACACAAAAAAGACTATTTATCTCAGAGAGGTCTGCGGAAAATTCTAGGAAAACGTCAATGGTTGCTGGCTTATTTGTAAAAAAAAAAAACTAGAGCGCGTTATAAAGAATTAATAGGTCAGTTGGATATTCAAGAGAGAAAAACTCGTTAATTTGAAGAGTTAGTTTGAATTATAATTCAATTTGGTTGGGCAGATTATCTTCGAAACTTCGGATACCACAAGACACTTGTGTTACTTGTGTAACACATTAAGAAAAATAAAAAAAATTCAACACATTAAAACAAAAAAATGTAGGTATATCCTATTTATTTATTCTTTAACTACTTTCGTGCGTCTTCCTCATCGAGACAACTTGTATCATGCTTATGTTTCACATCACCTACATGAAGCATATAATAAGAGTATAAGGATGGTTTAACTAAAATTTTTAGATAACATTTTAGGTATCGGAAGCCATTTAGATGGTGACGGTGTTCCCAATTGGGAATACCTTGCCACCTCAACTCTACCTGCCCTAGCCGTGCCCCCCACCCCATCTAGATAAGCAAATTAAGTAATTCGCTAATTAAGAGTGTAGATATCACGTACACAATTTGTAGCATGGTTGCTTAAGTGCTGGATCATCCTCTAAAGCTGGAGGATTTTCCCCATATATCATCTGACAACTCATATCATCAAAATCTGCAAATTATCTACACCTTATAAGTATATATATTGCTTTCACTTCACTTGCAATTGCACTTTCTATGCAAAACCAATATATTTATAGGTTTTGTAATTTCTACTTTCAGATTGAAATATTTTAATATTTGATAATTTAGAAAAAAACAAGAATGAATATGTGAGTTCTCTTAACAAATTAAATCATCGTATGTCAATAAAATTGTCCTTATATAGGTGAGAAACCAAATCTCACATTGACGATCCCCGCCATGAAGGAGGCGATTCCCCTCTTGAAACCGCTAATCATTAGGGGGTTTTGCCCCCTTGAACTACCGATTTTGAAGGTATGTGAAATGAAAATAGTCTCTATAACTATTAAATTCTCAATCTCTTTGATTATATATGGACAAATATAAATAAAGAAAAGTAACTTTTAACGACACTAAAATCACCATCAACATACATACATACTCATGTACTCAAAATCTCAATTAAGATGAAATTAATGTACTTACTAGGAACCATGTTGACAGGGATGCCAAAGGAGTTCTTGATGAATTCTTGTGACGGTATCTTGCACAGATTGGTGCAAATTCCTGCGCAATTAGTCGATTCCAGTAACCTAAATTAACAACCAAAGTATCAATATTATAATGGAGATTAGTTAACAACACAATACAAGCACTAGAATAAATAATTAGGGAAATTACAATTAGTACCTGCATTTCTTAATGTAGACTATATTTCTCTCTTTGCTCCCTTCAAATTCAGACTCTTTTACCTTTATTATACACACATACACACAACATGTTATTAACAATAGGAACAATATGGTTTGTCAACATTTCATCTTTTGTCCTTAGGTTTCAAAAATTACGGCTATGGTTTGAAGGTTTACACTTTTGTAACACCTTTAGTCCTTGACTCTAACTACCATTAGATTTTTTTTTTGTTAAGTCAGTGTAAATTGACAATTATAACCCTATCCTTTTATTTAATTTTTTTTTTCTCTACTACCACTTTGTCACTGTTGCCACCACCAACACCTTCGTTGTCGCCGCCATCCCTGTCGTCTCTGATTTTTTTTAAATAAAAGGATAGGGGTATAATTGTCATTTTACATTGACTTAACGGAAAAATCTAACGAAAGTTAACACCAAGGATTAAAGGTGTTAAAAAGACGCAAACCTTCAGACCAACCATAACCGTATTTTATGAAACCTAAGAACGAAAGGTAAAATTTTACAAACCACATGGATGATTCATGTAATTTACTCTTAATAGTATAACATGTTCGTATCGTTAGAAATCCACACTCCTAACCTCGCATGGGCCGACAAGCCATCGGAAGAAGATGGTGGTGAAGGTTGCGAAATACGCCCTAGAGAACTTTGATGGCGGCATCAACGTTTTGATCTGCTTAATTAAACGTACAACAAAGTTAAATTTAAATTAATTAATTTAATTGTTATTTCAAAGTTGTTTGAGTTTAAAGACTTGCCAGGAGGGCTAAAGGTGGAGGGATCGCATTTTGAATGGCCTTGGCAACAAGTTGGCGTTGTTGGATCGGGGTAAAGCTCCGGAAAACTGTTTTGGCTGCCACAACCAAGCTCTCATACCCGCTCTTCTCATTTTTCATTCCTGTCATATCAAACATATATATGACTTTAACTTCAAAATAAAAAAATCATATGGATTTTTGGGATCTTGAAATAATTTATTAAACAAGTATACTACAATAATTACGCGATGCTTTTAGTTTTTATTAGTCGTTAATCGGTTGGCAAGTAAATACTACTCTATATGAATAGATACATTATGGTGCGACTTAAGACGATAATAGAACTAATGTTAGCCAGATAAGAGCGAGACTTGACATGTCTCGTGAACCGAAGATCATGTGTAATGGTGGCGTGACATCACCATGATATCTCAAATACACTCTGCACGTTTAACCGTTGAAATTTAATATTTTTATGTCAAAATTAATATATAAAAACTTAAAATTAATAATTAAGTAATTGTTACAAAATCGCATACTATCATTTATTCGCTACATATTTTTTCATTGTCACATTACATCTTGTATAATAGTTTAATCACCTTAATTTATATCATCAAACCACTACACGTGATGAGCTAAGATTTTATTTTATATATACCCAACATTATACTGAGTGTATTTTATTTCAATTATTTTTCTTTAACTTGCAATTATTCTTTATATTTTTTACGTTTATCTAATTTTAATAAAAATAAAATAAAACAAAATTTATTTTTAGGTTTATAATATAGCAAACACATATTAAACAACAAGCCTAAATATTAGGTCAGGTTTGGTATAGCCGCGACCTGCGACCTCTCTCTTCGTCGCATTCTTCCCCACACCAGCATTTTGGTGTAGCCGCACTTTTCCTTTTTTATCCCCTCTTTTTCTCTTTCTGCGGCCCACCATCACACTACTACGGTATAACCATTACGTTCACCCTTATGAAGATCGTAAATTAATCCACCGTAAATTAGCATATATAATCAATTGTCGGTCGGTAAATTATTCGTCGGTGATAATATCTAAGGGGTATCACCAATGGATTTTCATAGATAATATAAGGACTTCCTACGTGATGAAAACCATTCATTTGTAGTAACAACAATAATAATAACATCATAGATATAACATGAAAACATAGTGAATTTCATCACTCTATTGATAACAACAACAATAACAATAATATCGTAATATCGTAATTATTCTAAGTAATTACATGAAAACTGTAGTGAAACTAACCGGTTGAATTTTGGACGGCTTTGGAGAGGTAATCAATGGCGAGACGATCAAACCAGTTGTCTTTATAGACGGTCTTTGGTGTGTTGGTAGCTACACTAAAACCGCTTCTAGCCTCGGTACTCTTGAGAACATCATGAGATGATGATGATGATGATGATGATGATGGTGTGATTACGGATACAATTGCAAGGCGGGTTCGTCTTTTCGACGCCTGATTGGTGGAGGGAGCAATTCCGATGGTGACCGGAGCTGGAAAAATGACGATTCCGGCCATCATATCATTTGTTTATTTATGATGAGAGAATGAAGAAACATCAAGGGGTAGGAGTGGATCAAATGTTATTTCACTTGTTTGTATAAGAAGTATAATACATACAAATTGAAGAACAAGAGAATTTTCATTGTTTAGATACCTTGTGATCTCTGACGACCCCACCCCCCAACATTATTTATTTATTTATTTATTGTCATGTGTTTAATTTATGCATGCCAAATTTTATTTATTTATTAAAGAGTTGCTATACATAAAATATTACATATATTTATTTATTTTGGAACTCAACGCGTTACCGCGAAAATTATACAAATATACAAAAGAGTTGTATTGCTATAAGCCTATAACGCACGTAAAGAAGACGAGAATAAAAAACACGTTTAACGACCAAGACGCTAATTGAAACAAAAAAAATTTGTTACACAACCAACAAAATATAAAAAAAACACCACTACATCAATCCTAAAAAAAAAAACCAAGAAACAAATTAAATATTAATTTTACTATTCCTCCCAATTAAATAACATTTTCATAAAAAAAAAATAACCACCGATACAACCGAAAAGAAAAAATAACCGTATTAAATAATAATTTTACTATTCTCCCCATTTTATATTCAATTTTATTATTTTCATGTTCACAAAATAAATGGTTCATTTTTTGGCACCTTTTATCACAAAGATACATCACTTATAACCATCACTGACCATCGGCATTTTGGCTTAATGATACTTTGAGACCACCATAATTGGGAGGTATCAGGTTTGAGTTTCGACGTCTAAACTGGAAGAAATTTTACCTAGTTATGGGGTTTCCTCTGAAGTGTTAGAAGGGGTCTAAACTAATAATCATTGCTAGACGTGACTTGGCTAACCGTTCAAAAAAACAGATCGATAACCATCATTGAACAACTTGACTGTACCAACACTTTACTTAGTGGACCATTGTACCATTGTATAATACTCTAATGAGAGTGGACCATTGTTTTTTTTTAATACAACTACAAGTAACACAAAGTAGAATATAACAGAAAGATGAGAGTAAAAATAGAACCAAAACAATTTACCAATGGGAAATCAATCCACTAATTAACACACATGGACAACAAGGTACTTACATGAAACACAACATTAAGAGAACAAACTACCTACAATTGAACTAAACATAATAAATAACGAACAATCTAATAACACTTACAAAAGAACTAAGATGATACTAAATAAAGAGTTATAAAAACATTAGCCTGATTGTAACTGCCTATTTGATTCCTAAAAATTAGACTATTAGATAATCATGAGAAGAAATTCATTTATCATTTTTTAAAAATGAAATGCTAATTATCAACCAATGGAAATGACATTAGGTAAAATTAAAAGAAACAAATATATGTTTTGAGATTAAATTTTGTCATGAGGGTAGTGTTTTTGTACTCAACATCTTTTACTTTTACAGCTTCTCTCTATGCCATCTGGTTTGCACCATATGTAATCCTTTAGACAAATTTATAAAAAACTGCTTTGTGAACCATGTACATTTCACAGAAAATAAGTTAAAAAGAATTTAATAGTAATTTCCAAATCATAATGAAGAGCACACACAGGTTGTTTATGTAACCAGACAAATACAGAGACATCGAACATCCATACAATAAGGTTTCCTGGGGACAGGTTCCCGAAATAACCAATTCTTACGACAATTCCAAAAAAAAAAAAAAAAAAACAAGCAAATATATGAATAAATTCATCAAATGATGGACACAGACAGCGATACTCAAACAAATAACAACCAGAAAAAACAGTAAGACTAATCTAAATGCAAGGCATTTCAACAAACACGTGGTACGCGTGAACAAATCAAATCCTAAACAAAATACAAAATTTTGTTTAAAACCAAAACCTCCAAATAAAAAGCAATCACAATTCATAGCACAATCAGAAACCAAAAAATTGAGTGACGCCAACGAAATGCAATCACAATTGGAAAACAAATTCATACAGACGAACACATAAGTAACAAAGGCGAAAGAAATACTAACTCAGATAGCAGACATTTGGTCCAATGGTATGGGTAACAATAGATATATATAGTTTGCTTGAAAGCAAAGTTGTCGGTTCCGATTTTCAACTGTTTACCGCTACAACACGCGATTTTTAACTTACTAGTTGAAGAGTAAAGGAAAGCTTTAAAGCCTGGTACATTAGTGCTTGGTTAATTGTGCCAAACAATAATAGATCGTTCATGGAGGTTCCTCTTTGTTCATTATGGAATATTAAGCTAGAACTGGTTAGAGTGTTGGACATGTTATTCTGTGATTTGGAATTGGTTCCTTCTAATTTACGTCAATGTGTTATTTCTTTTCACTTTTTATTATTTGGTTTTCATATTTGAAAATATCTTTGCATTTTTATTTTCGGATATAAAACTCAGAAATTTTTCTATTTTTAGTCCACACTGATTTTGTTATTTACGTTGCAATTTAAAAGTTACTTAATATCGATTCATGTTGAGCTCTATTAATTATTTTGTTTTATGTACTCTCAGTGTCCCACCACAACGCATGCATGAACATATTAACACCAAAAAAGTAGTTTAACTGGACATAAGGTATAAACCTATTAGTATTAAATTTTATGCCTCTTATCTATGCAACAAAAGCATATATTGGGGAACAAATCACTAGTGTCAACCTTTTAGTGCAAGCCTTCAAGTTAACTAACATAATCCAAACAAAGACAATCATCAATTCTGATAAAAAAAAAAATTAAACACTTTAAAAAAAGTTTGGGATTCATAGCAAAGATTCAAGTTTCATGTTTCATGAATCATGCATCAAAGTTTGAATGTATTCAAACAAGGAGTTCTAAGAAGTTAATTTAATCTAAGAATTCTAAGAAGTTAATTTAATCTAAGAAGTTTAATAAAGAATTATGGCCATTAGATTTGCTATTATGATCTAATCAAAGGTTAAGATTAAATTGGTGGAGAAAAAAAATGATAGAGGGGTATTTTAGTCATAGTCATTTTTATTGACTTCTTAAAAAGTTCTCCTGTTTTTTTCCAAATATTCATAACTTTTATATACTACTCTTTTTATATTTAAAACGAATACAGTTTGCTATGTATAAAATTAATTTTGTTTTACTTTTTTCAGCTCCAATGCGTTATTGTGTCTATTTGTTCGTCATTGTGTCTTTTTGCTAGTTATTGTGGGTTATAATATCTTTTTTTGTTTTAAAATAATAAAAAGACATATTGTGTCTTATGTTTTAGGTTATTTTGTAATATATATTTATCATTGTGTTTTATGTTTTAACTCATTCATGGTATTTTGTTATTGCTTTTTTATGTATTAGACAAATTTATTATTATTTTATTATTGTGTTTTATATATTAGAAATACACAATGATGTTATTTTATAATTATGTTGTTCAAAACTTATAATTTAGAAAAAACACAATGACGAGCAAAAAGACACAATAACACAGTAGAAAACCCGAAAAATATTTTTTATTTATATGTTGCAACACTCTATACGTTTTAAAGATGGAAAAACGTTTGTTTTTAAGATGTAATTTAAAAAAAATAATGTCGTACGTAAAAGTTATAAAGGTTTAAAAAATGATGAAACTTTATGAAAAATCAACAAAAAATGACTAAGACTAAAATACTCATCCTTTAATATAATAAAAAGACACATATCAAACCTGTAACCCTTCTTAGACTTTTAGGTTTAAAGAAGTTTTATTTGTACATAACTCTTCAATCAAGCCATTTAGGTTATAGTTTAGTGATAGAGGCAAAACCTCTTTGATAGAGACCAATGTTCTAACCTTAATAGTGAAATTTGATGAAAAAAAATTGTTATTAAAAGAAATAAATTTCAAAAAATAACTCTTCAATCAAGATAATAATTGATCAAGTTTAAGTTAAAATTCCTACCAAAGATCAACTAATCAAGATTCACAACATAAATTGTGATAAAGGAAAAAACTACACTAAGCTTCTTATTTTGAGTTTATTAATAAACAGACTCGGCCCGAAACAGACTCGGCCCGAGCTTATACAATCTGTTTATTACAGTTTCTATTCTTGGTTTCAGAAATAATTAATGCTTTAAGCATAATTTAGAAAACTATATCTGTAGAATTGACACCAAAGCATTCTTCATATGATCATGGTTTTATCAATGATCTCAAAGATTTCATGATACTGGAAAAAGACGGCCGTTTTGATGGATCACTGCAATATCAAAATTATATCAATGTCTAAACTCTAGAGATGGTCAAATGGATGAGTTGGGCAATGGGTCGGGTTGGCCCGGATTTAGTCCCGATTAATTTAATCTTTTTGCTAGTCATCTAACTTCTTAAATATATTTAGGAGGTTTGAAGTCTTGAATACACTTGACCCGATTTTCAACCCACTTGACCCGTCTATTCTTAGCCAATTTACTTCAACCCATTTGACTCACTTATTTTTGCCCAAATTGTTTCTAACCCATTTGACCCGTTCAATCGTTCATAAATGAAAATTATAATCGAACTCACATTGCCCAACAGGCTTGGATCAAAGCTGCCACTTGGTGATTTACATCGCGAGGGATTTCAAGCCTTCTGTGATTACAGCCTACTGCTACCGCAACCTATTGACCAGATAAATAAATAAAAATGCATAAGAAATGTTAATTTCCAAATTTAATATAGAAGACTGACAATAATCAATGGCACAGACCTGAGGAGCAGTTAGACTACTCCAAGGCACCTGCAAAGTAACAAGCTCCCACAAAATAACACCAAAGCTATAAACATCTGATTTCTCATTTGATGGGTCATCATTTAGGACTTCTGGTGCCATCCACTGGGCCTGTTATTATTAAAATTTAAAGAAAAGAGCATTATTAAAGGAGCATAACTTATATTAAATTAATAGTCGAGTAAAAACTCACGGTTCCTGCTGCTGATTTGGATGACAGAAATGTATTTGTTTTCAACCGCGACAGCCCAAAATCAGCTACCTGTATAGTAAATAATGAACACCGACACGAATATAAGGTATAAACAATAATCCGTTACATATTAGACATGTATATGAGCCAGGTTCTTTCTGATTCTCTCTATCCCATGAGATAGAGGTAAAGTTTTGCCGCAAGACGCACTCAAGACGCAAAGGGTGAGCCTTGAGCTTTAGTGCAAGGAGCTTAAAAAGCGAGGTGCATAGTATAAAAGAAACATTTTAAGTGGGTTTAGCCATGTTTTAGGCTTGTTTGGGCTATTTTAGGTTATTTCCAGGCTTGTTTTGGGCTATTTTAGGTTATTTCCAGGCTTGCCTTGGCGCACACCTAGTGGGCTTTTGACACCAGAGGTTTTGCCTTCATTCAACTCTCCCTGGATCCAATTGTTTTGAGAAGGATTTTGTTGGGTATGTTTGTTTGTATGTTAGTTTGTTATATTAGACATGTATATATTATGTGACTGGTATTTATATACAATACAATACAACTTTTATATAGTAGACATGCATATATTATACAGCATTATTAGAATTCCAACATGTATGTACTACAAAACCAACAAAAACAAAGAATAGGGAAAATAAAAGACCCATTTTACCTTCACGGTATAATTTTTGTCAACTAAGAGATTGGGAGATTTTAGATCTCTGTGAACAATGGGGGGATTGCGTTTATGAAGATAATTCATTCCTTTCGCCTATATAAAAAAGCAGGTGACTGTATTAAATAAATATATTAGTAGTAGTAGTAGTATTAGTAATAGTGGTGGTGGTAAAACTGCTATTTAACGATTATTACCACATCAAAAGCCATCCTCAGCCGATGCTGCTCATCCAATATCTTTTTTGGGCCAGGTTTGTGCAAAAGCCTAAACAAACTACCTCTAAAATTCAAAAGAAATATAATAATATTAGGCCATCATATATTAATATTTGAATTGCTTCATTGATTGCATAGTGGTAGAGGTGGCAATTGCAAATCATTTTCTTGGGAATGGGTTGATTTGGGTTTGTTTCCAGAAGGGGCAAAGACAAAATAAGCTAAAAGGAAAATGGGTTAATGGATCCAAAGGATGAAAGTCACCAAAGTCTGATTCTTAGTGCATAGAATCTCCTAAATATTCTTCACTCAGTTATTTAGATTATTACTGTAATAATATTGTTTCTATAATCATAAGTAATGCACTAGTTGTTGTATAATCCATAGAATAGCAAAACTTGGATTGGTGGTCCATTTTGGTAATCGTACACAATAATCTTCCAACTTGATAAGTATATTTTCTAAAATCGGCTAGTTTGGTAATTATATTTTTTTAACGGACTAGAGTTTGATAATTACACTTTTTATATGGGCTAGTCTGGTGATTATACATTTTTGAAATGGACTAGTTTGCTACTTTAGTAATAAGCTACTTCCTCATTAAGAAAACAGCCATAAAGCAATAAATCAGTCATCAGGTGATCAAATTAACAAATTCAGCCCATTTGAAAAAAGTATAATTACCAATTACCAACTTGGGATATTATGAGTATAATTACAAAAATGGATAACCAACCTCGATATGTTGCTATATATGATGTTACCCCTTAATTGTTTATATATAAATTTAGAAAATGGACACATTGGATGTTTGCAGATCAGCCCATTACCCAATCAGCCCGACCTGTTTATCTTGCCACCTCTACAAAATGATGAAGCCAACCTTGGTAAATACTCAGTGACTATCGAAAGATTCGGGGGCTGGGTGACAACTCCCATAAAAAGAACAATATTTGGATGCTGCAAGCGTCTCATTATTGCAACCTAAAAGAATTGGCAGAACAAAACGACAGTCACTAAATAGTAAATGCATAATTTCAATAAAATAAACAATTAATAACAACAGATTTCTTGCCTCCCGCCAGAACTCGTTGACACTCTCGGGATGAAAATCTTGTTCCAAGGACAGTGTCTTCACAGCCACATCCTATAAACCATAAATCAAATGTAAGAGGCCTATAGAGATCTTAATAACTATAAAAAAGTCCACGAGAAATGCAAGTTAACATAAAAATTAGAAGGAAAGTAGAAAAAAGGTGTATGCTGCCACTTACTTCGCTATTCCAAATAGCACGATGAACAGTACCAAAAGAACCTGAAAATGCACCAAGTGACTGTCTAAATGAGATTGGTCGATTAGACCCGTTTACTTCTGATTAATGTTTTAACTCTATCGGGTCAAATAGTTCTAATTAAAAAGAATGCGTTAAATGGGTGAAACAGATCCTTAGAGGCCAAATATGATATTAATACAACAACCTCGAAAATCAATTTATTAAAAAAAAAAGGTAGATTTTTATTGATATAATATGAACTTTGTAATCATATTTGACGAACTAATTACTTGTATGAAAATTGGACAAACAGTGTTCCAGGTTACCCATCTAAATCAGAGAAAAAAACTCACCTTCTCCAACTTTCTCTTTCAAAACTATATCAGTCCATGGAATGTCAAAAACATCGACATCAAGGGTAGTCCTATCTGGCACAATCCTTGGAACATATCGATCATCGGTGTGTCTAATTTCGGGCATATGTTGTAAAGGGAAATCTCCGTCTGATGCTATGATTATAAGTAATAATACAACTTAGTATAATGCTACAAAGGGACAAAATACTTAACAAACACACAAGGAAACATTAAGTTATGGGCTACAACTTACATGAAATAAATTGAATTATTCAAAAAGATAATGTTTCTAATAAACTTACCAGTTGATGGATCTTCAAAGACCAGATTTAGTGAGTCACAGTCGACAAAGTACCGTTTGGCAAGTGACTCGAAACTAACCGTGGCATTCCTATTTTTAAATCGTGAAAAACGTAGTGGGGAATATATTGAGATTGAATATGGACCGTTGATTACAGAGTCAGGTTCATAGAGGCAACCGGGGTTTCCAACTAAATCAACAAGGAGCTCCCTACACAGTGAAATTTGGACTTCAGTTTAGCCATAATATCACAAAAGCCATGTACGGACAAAGTTTTTAACGACATTTGGAAAATGAATGAAACAATCAATAAAGCTTACTTCTCAACGCCAAAACGAACTACACAAGAGGACGCGTCATCTCTTTTACAATATTTGCATCCTTTGGCTATTCGACATGGCAAATCAACGGTGTCAGCTAAGACCTACATAAGACAAAATAAAAGGCATGTAACAAATGGTAAAATTCTAATAAAAATATTTAACAAAAATAACAAGCACATGTATAACATACTTTAAATAATAAAGCCCGGTCTCTGCAAAGGCCAACAGAGAGCCTACCAATCGGAAGTGTGACAGATTCTAGACATTTCTTGAGTTCATTGCTGCACTTTTTCCACAATGGAACTAATTCATTCTCTCCATTTAAAGCTGCCCCTCTTGAGAAAATAACAAAATTGTTCTGTAAGATAGTAGATAAGATGCTAACATTTGTGGACCATGCAAACATCTATCAAAATTTGTTTGGGTGATGTAAAAAACTGTTACTTTCAATGAAAATGCCCATCAAAGTTTTGCTTAAATGCTCAAAATTTGGTGGTTTAATGTTACCCAAAACAACTAACTTTTACTGCAAACTCAAATGTTTTGATGATTATAAGATGAGCTAAACTCTCACCCCATTCTATTGCAAACGAGTCTGGCAAGCTGGTCAACAACCTCGACTGTGGTGGCATTATTACTGCAAATGCTATGAGTCACGTTCTGAAGTTCCCTGAGGCTGGGATCAGTAAGTCTGTCGATCACAGTAACTCCTAACGCAGATTCAATCCCAGAAGTAACCGATTTTAATGATTCAAGCGATGGGATTCGTCCACTTTCTTGTGGATTACTGCATACAGTCCATACATACGGATCCATTCCATGAATAGAGTAAAATCCATCAGGTATCTTGTCAGAGTAACATAAACAGCCATTTGCCTGATACAAAAGAACCCTAAGAGTATATCAACATGTCAAGTTACATATTTCAAAAGCGTATATTTGACAACTTTGCTACACATGCTTTTGCTATTGAAGGACTCATTCACAATAGACAAATCATTGATCAAAATACCAAATCGCAATCAAGCATTAGCCCTACTAAATCTCTCAAACCAAGGCTCCATTACCAATTTACACAACAACTCATGATTAAACAGTATGATCAATTTCCTTTAAACCTAAGAAATTAATGCTGATTACTAAATAGAATGATAATAGAGCTAATCACATACCCAAAATCGATGTGCCAAAGCTTCTGCAGAAGACACAGATGACCGGAATGTTGCAGTTTCATCCAATTCCAATAAACTAGGATCATCAGCACCAGTAGCTTCCGATGAAAGCCGTAGCGCCAAAGCCAACTGCAACTGATAACCCTCCTCCGTCTGTTTCGCCCAGCTTTTCAACTCAGAATACACTCCGCCGCCGAAACCGTCACCACCGCCATCAAACAAGTGAGCGTGAGCATCATGATCTCCACCACCACTGTTCATCGAAGCGGAAAACGACGGAACGAAATAACCTCCTGACAACGAACTTTCGGCGTAGCTGCTCCCGCTCGATTGTCTCTGCAATCCAGCAATCGACGACGGAAATGCGATCGGCCGATTCGGTTGCATACTCTGATCAGTGGCTAATAAGTTCATGGAGTCGCAATCAAATCCTCCTATTTCGTTCTTCTTCGAGGATTCGTGTGCTCTGTTACCGGGAAAATTCGCGTGGGGAGAGTTTTGGTTGTCGGGAATCTGAGATAACAAGGTGTAATTCGATCGCCTCGCAATAGTTTCCATCAGGAAATCTCATCAGTGATTTTCTCCAGTTAATCATCCGTAAAAGTCGCCATTAGAGATTCCATGTCACGGGAGAGAGGACGTCGTTTTCGTTGAAAGAGAGAGAGGGAAGGGGGGATGTTTCTACGGGGGCGTAACCGTAATATTTGTCAAATCGTGGGTCATTCAAGAAAAGAGGGATTTGACCCGACCGACCCGACCGACCCGGCAAACGCCCTCTCATTATTCAAACAGCATAAGGTTGTCTACCCGGGTTCGAATCGTAGGTTTAGCAGTTTTTTTAACAAAATGTTTTTTTCTAGCTCAATGATATCATGATGTTTTTAAGATGTTATTTTCTAGAAGTTTAGGATTCAAGTTTAACTAGCGGGTTCCCTTCAGCGTTGCGGAGAGAATATCGCATGTTTAAATAAGATCGCAATAACTAACAAGACATAACTCCGTTTTAAACAAAATTGTTTTCGTGATGTACGTTAAAACATATTTAACTAAAAGATGAATCAAAGCCACAACTCATACAGTGAAAGCACAAACACATAAAAGGGGAGTTGCACTATGTTCCCGAGTCCATTTATGAGAGGAAAGGAAAGGAAAGGGAATGAAACATAACAATTTTAGTGTTCCCAAGTTTCATTAAAGGAAAGAAAGGGAAGGGAAAGAAAAATTATGTGTTCCCAAGTTTCATTTAAGGGGGAAAGGGAGAGAAAGGGAGAGAAAATTATGCAACTTTTATAAGTTTTCTTTTCCTTCCAATTTGGAAGGAAATGGAAGGAAAGGAATCCCTCCCTTTCTTTTCCTTTCCTTTCCCTTCTTCTCATTTCCTTTCCTTTCCTTTCCTCCTTTAAATGAACTCGGGAACATAGTGTTGGTATTGTACTTTTAAATATTTTTCCATGATGTATTGTATTTAACTGAATCAAAATATGAATTTTAAAAAAAAAAAATAATTAAGCCACACCGAAAAAAACTGAATGAAAAGGAACTTCACATCGAGTTATTTTTTTACATGCAGATTATTTAACTACTCATTGTGTATTTTCCGATGGTTACTATGTTTTTCATAATTATATGTATTTCTAATATGTAAAAACAATAATAAATTAATAATAAATTTATCTAATACATAAAAAACAATAACAAAATAACATGAAATGAGTTAACACATAAAACACAATGATAAATACATAAAACACAATAAGCTGAACATAAAACACTATGATCTGAAGATAAGACACATTATAAGTAAACGTTATGAATTTTTCAAGGAAAATTAGAGAACTCGGTAAAGATAAAAGGTAGACAAAAATGACTAGACTAAAATGTCCATTTATCATTTTTTTCTCCATTTATTTTAACCTCAACCATTGATTAGATACTAATAACAAATCTAATGGCCTCAAATCATTCTTAGATTTCTTAAATTTCTTAAATTTAATATACTTCTTGTGATAACATGAATCTAGATATATAATGTGTAAAAGAAACTTTTATGATATTATATAACAGGTGTTAATCATGCCCATGTCAAAAGTTATAAAGACAAAAATCATTAAAGTTAAAAGGACAAAATCATTAAAGATGTAGAAAACAAGTCGGGAGTTAGAACTAGCTATAGAACAAAGTCTTTAAAGTTCAAATGATAGTTTGATGCTAAACTTATAGCTTTTAAACTAAAGAAATTAGGGGTTTAATTCTGTAAATCTATACTCATGACTTTCTAATCTAATAATGATATGGAGTTTGTCTCATGACATAAACCGTGATAGTTCAAATCCATGGAACCTGTGTCGAAAAAAATTTGTAAATTTCTAATTGTTTTGTGTTTTCATTATATTACATATTAGCTATGTAATTGGTTTAACTTCTTCCTTTCTCCTTGCACCACAACCTGCTTCCCGCTCGGTGATATTAGTTCAATCACCTTGCGGTTACACACCACTTTGGCTTGGTGTTTAGATAACCAATCCATTCCCACTATCACCTTGAATTCTCCCATCATCATTGGTATTAAATCAATAGAGTAATCTTCATCTTCTATAGAGATTTTACAATCACGATACACATCAAAGACTAAGACACTCTTGTTATCCGCTATTTCTACTTCTAAGGGCACAGACAGCTTGTTAATAACAAAAGAAGGGTGACGAGTAAAATCATAAGAAACAAATGACCTACTCGCCCCCGTATCAAACAATACATAAGCAGGGATAGCATTGACAAGAAATATACCTGTCACTACCCCCGGATCAGCTTTTCCTTCCTCCACAGTCAGCTGATAAGATCTTCCTCTCGCTCGAGGAATATCCGGCTTCACTCCGCTTTGGCCCGCCCCCGCACTCGGGTTTGGGCATTCGCTCTTCTTGTGACCCGTCTTTCCGCACCCAAAACATACCCGAGCCGGACTAGGGCATTGTGCTATACTATGCCCCGTCTTTCCACAACCATAACACTGCTTTGTTAAAAAGAAACATTCCCCCTTATGAGCTCTCCCGCAATGTGGGCAATCAGATAACCCACTCTTTTTATTTTCAGCTTTCTTGGGTGATTCATTCACCCTTGGCTTCTTGTTTGGGGTAGTACTGCTTTCTACCCCCCGCTTCTCACCCCTTTCCACCTGCTTTTTCAGTTCCAGTTCTCTCTCTCGACAAGCATTGATTAGCTCCTCAAGAGTTGCACATCGGGAAGCATTAATGAACTCCCTAAAATCGGCATTCAGCATGTTGTTAAACTGGAAAATCCTCTGCCTCTCAGTTCTCAATAACTCTTTACAGAATTTCACGCGATCCAGGAAGTAACTAATTACTTCCCCGATCGGTTGTCCCTTCTTCTGACGAAACTGCATCAACTCTTCTTGTAATTTATTCGTTTCAGACTCGGGGCTGTGATATAGTGAAAACACCGCTTTGAACTCTTCCCAAGTCATAGCCTTAATGGCCTCCTTCCCCTTCTCCTCCCTTGTCATATCCCACCAATCCTTCGCATGCGACCGGAGTTGACCAGTTGCAAACATCACTTGGTCCTCCGGTTCACAGTGACTCCGTTCGAATACCGCTTCAATTTCCGCTAGCCATCGGTAACAGGCTATTGGATCTGCCTCACTAGTATATAGGGGAGGTTTACACGCCATATAATCCTTGTAAGTACACCTCCCCTTATCCTTCTTCCCGCTTCCTTCCGCCATAAGATCATTCCTCATCGATTCCAGCTTCTTTTCCAATGCCTCCATCAAGGCATTTTCCATTTGACCCACATGGGTCCGAACCGCTGTTTCCACCGAGGTCTCAATCTCATCCGAGATCAGCTTCTTTACTTCTGCAATCATAGGCTCTGTAAGAGCCCCAGCTGGGTTGTTTTCATCCGCCATAGTAAACTGAAAGTTTACAATAGGTTAGCATTATCATCACATACTTCCGCTTTTCAATCACTAAAAATTTTCAGCTCAACCATTTAAAATGATCCATACCACACATTTCATCATTTAATATCACAATACATATAATTTAAATCACTTACCGGGTCAGAAGATCGAACCTTGAACCGAACATCTTTCCCCATTACGAGCACTTGGTTTGAGTTCAAGTGCCCCCATGACACTTGAATCCCTCAAACCGTGGCTCTGATACCAACTTGTAAGGCCCCAATCCCAATTCATGCGTATTAACCTCGTTTTAATATCAGAGTTTGGAAATTTCATTACATATATAGAACTTTCATCCATTACCATGCCATATTTACAAAATTTGGTGTTTGGCACCATTAACTTCATAAGAATACTACATAACATTCACATTAGCAAACATGTGCATCTAGGTCCCAAAAGATGTGATGTTCGGTTCCTAAGATCTTCGGTTCGATCCCGACCCGTCTACAATAGTGTACCTGCCAAGAACACTAGTAACACGTTAGTATTAGTGGCACACAACAGCAATCAACCTATCTTGACCCGCCAACCCAATCGTTTGGAACATAAGAAAAATTCTATCTTTCACCGTATGATCCACCGTATCACAGAATCTTTCCACCGTAACCCCAATCTGGTCACTGTATCATACTCCCAGTTCCACTGTATGATACAGTGGTCCTGATAAATTTTCATACTTAACTTCAAGTTTTACGAAAATTTTTCCATTCATTCCTAATTCTTCAAGACCACATCTTTATTTAGGAAAGACCCTCACAACACTTGTTTTCACATTCTAATCTATGTATTAAACGATTGAGAATCTAATTACCAAAAACTCAACCCGTTTGACCCGCTAACACACCCATCACAAAATCCAACTTATGATTTAGACTTTCAATCAGAATTTCCTTCATTTTAGTTTCCCTTAGCACACGCACAAGGTATTAATCCGCTTGAATTCCATGTTGGGCCAATCCGAGGTCCAAAACTCTCATGGTTCCTCGTCTTGCCCTAACATCCAGCTTAACCCAAATTGGGTCATAATACCGCAATCCTAGTTAGTCATATTACATAACCAACTTCCCAATTTGATTACCCAATGCCCTCAACACATATAAGTCATCCAACTTCCGCTTGATTATCAAATTATAACCAACTATCTAATACTAACCACTAGCTACTGCGTGTTACCTTTCAAGCTTTGTTCTTGCCTTCACGATGTTGAGTTGCACCTCCACTAGCTTCACCTATAACCAAATCATTGATTAAATTCCTCAATTTCCATGTTCATCAAAACATACAATCACATTTGGTCATCCATTCAAGTTCATAAATTTCTGCACATTCACACTATCAACTTCATTCAAGCATATTCTCAAACACTTTAGGTGCTCATATTGAATCCTACTTAACGGGTAGTTTACAATCTTTCATCCTATCCATTTTTCATCATGCATCCATCTTACATTCCATCACAAACTAATCCACAAAAACTCAGCTTGTACTCATAATCAACTTCATTTAAGCATTTCATCGAGCACCTAGTGTGCATATTAAGCATTCCTAACAACAATTAGCATGTAGGACATCCATGCATCCCATTCTTGATTCTAAACACAACACATTCAGATTTCATACACAATTAAACAATTTACTAGCTTTATCATGAATTCATTCAACGAAATTCACCATCCAAGTCCCCCAACCCATGGTGGTTTCGATTTCTACTAGATGGGTTTAACCCCCCATTCCAATTCTAACATCTACACATAAAATCAATCATGCAAGATGGAATTTAGCATAATCTAAGCACAATAACACATAACAACACAGATTCAGGCACCGATTTCACCTCTAGATGAAACCCATGATTTCACCCTACAATAAGGCAACTTACTTGACAAGAATTTCTAAGATTTGAGGTGAAATTCGTGATGTAGGAAGCCTCCTATGCTTGAATCCGACCTCACACACTAAAATCTCCAACCCACAAGCTTCAATTCGAGATTTCCAGCAAGAAGTAGGTGTTTCTCCCCCTCTCTCCCTCTCTGGTCGCGATTAACAGGTCTGGGGGATACCCAGACTTGTTTTATTTCCCTATTTTCACTATGGCCCTTCTAATTTCATAATTTTATAAAATTCTGGCCAAAACCCTTATTTACACAATTGATCCTTTAACCTTCCTATGATTTAACATCTATTATAAAGTTAACTTAATAACTAGAAATTTCTCATAATTAACCCGGTTAATCACCTAAACCCGCTTATTCCTCTAAACCCCAAATAAATCATAATAAAATATTAACAGCTCAAGTCATTACGAAACCGGGATGTTACAACTCCACCCCCCTTAAAGGGGTTTCGTCCCCGAAACAAGAAATACATACCGGAATAAGTAGGGGTAGTATCTCCGCATCTCTTCCTCGGACTCCCACGTGGTGTCCGATCCCTTCCTATGCTCCCATTTCACTTTTACTTGCTCAATTTCTTTATTTCTCAACCGCTTAGTTTTGCGGTCAAGTATTTCAATCGGCCTCTCCACATAATTTAGCTTGTCATCAATCACAATGTCATCCAAGGGCACATAGGCAGCCTCGTCAGCTAGACACTTTCTCAGATTAGCCACGTGGAATGTATTATGGATTCCACTCAATTCTTCCGGCAACTCTAATTGATAAGCATTTTGACCCACTTTAGCAAGGATTTTAAAAGGCCCAATGAATCGTGGGCTTAATTTTCCCCTCTTTCGGAATCTAATTATTCCTTTCCATGGCGTCACTTTTAGCAACACATGGTCCCCCTTTTTGAATTCGATATCCCTTCGCCTCTTATCTGCATACGATTTCTGTCGATCCTGGGCGGCCTTTAAACGCGCTCTAATGATTTGAATTTTCTCATTGGTAGCCTTAACCACCTCTTTTTGGGCCAACTCCCTTTGACCCACTTCGCCCCAACACAAGGGTGTTCTACACCTCCGCCCATAAAGTGCCTCATATGGGGACATTCCAATACTAGCATGGTAGCTATTATTGTATGAGAATTCCACCAAAGGCAAATGAGCGTCCCAACTTCCTCCGAAATCCAACACACACGCTCGCAACATATCTTCGAGTGTTTGGATGGTTCTCTCGCTTTGCCCATCAGTTTGAGGATGGTATGCGGTACTAAACAATAACCGAGTACCCATACACTCCTGAAATTCCCGCCAAAATTTAGAAGTGAAGCGGGTGTCTCTATCCGACACGATTGACACCGGGACTCCGTGTCGCGATACAATCTCCTCCACATAGACATTCGCCATTCCTTCAGATGAATACGACTCACTAATAGGCAAGAAGTGCGCACTTTTAGTAAGTCGATCCACTATCACCCAAATAGCATCGAAATTCCTCCTCGTTTTTGGCAGCTTTGTGAGCAAATCCATCGTGATATGCTCCCATTTCCATTCCGGTATCTCAAGTGGCTGCAGCTTACCATACGGCTTTTGATGTTCAGCTTTGACTTGGAGACAAGTCAAACACTTCTCCACGTACTTTACGATATCCCGCTTCATGCCCGGCCACCAATATTCGCGTTTTAAATCATGATACATTTTTGTGGCTCCCGGATGGATTGAATACCGAGACTTGTGAGCCTCATCTAGGAGCAACTCCTTTACCCCACACGTGTTAGGAATCCATATCCGCCCAAAACGATATTTGAGACCATTGTCCTCGTGGACAAGGTCTTTCACCACCCCTTTTATCCGCTCTTTCTTCCAATTTTCTTCCTTCACCGCCTCCTCTTGTGCTTTCTTGATTGAATCAAGAATACTTGAGGTTATAACCAGCTTCATCGATTTCACCTTAATAGGTGCATAATCTCCTTTTCTGCTTAAGGCATCCGCCACCACATTGGCCTTGCCCGGATGGTAATGAATCTCACAATCATAGTCTTTGATAAGTTCCAACCACCTTCGTTGCCTCATGTTTAACTCCTTCTGATCAAACAAATATTTCAAGCTTTTGTGATCAGTATAGATGGTGCACGGAATGCCATATAGATAATGCCGCCATATTTTTAGGGCGAACACCACCGCTGCCAGCTCAAGATCATGAGTTGGATAGTTAACTTCACTACTCTTTAACTGTCTCGATCCATAGGCTATCACTCTACCCCGCTGCATAAGTACACACCCCAAGCCGAGGTATGACGCATCTGAGTATATCACTATATCCTCCGTCCCATCGAGTAAAGCCAACACGGGGGCATGAGTTAGTTTTTCCTTTAGGGTCCGGAAGGACTCCTCCTGCTTTTCACCCCATTCAAATTTCACATCTTTCCTTGTGAGTCGGGTCAATGGCACGGCTATTTTGGAGAAGTCTTGAATAAATCTCCTATAGTAGCCCGCCAAGCCTAAGAAACTCCGGATTTCAGTCGGGTTCTTAGGTGTCCTCCATCCCGCTACTGCTTCAACCTTGGCAGGGTCTACTAATACCCCCTGAGCATTCACCACATGCCCCAAAAATTGTACCTCCCGTAACCAGAAGGCACACTTTGAGAACTTTGCATAGAGTTTCTCCCGCCTTAAAGTTTCCAACACCTCACGTAAGTGTTGGGCATGCTCCTCCTTGCTCCGCGAGTATACCAAAATGTCATCAATAACACAATAACGGATCGATCCAACATCGGCCTACACACGCGGTTCATGAGGTCCATGAAAGCCGCCGGTGCATTAGTCAATCCGAAGGACATTACTAGGAACTCGTAATGTCCATACCGCGTTCGAAAAGCTGTCTTTGGGACATCCTCCTCTTTCACCTTCAGCTGATGGTACCCCGATCTTAAATCGATCTTGGAGAACCAACTCGCCCCTTGTAACTGGTCAAACAGATCATCGATTCGAGGCAAGGGATACTTGTTCTTCACGGTCAGCTTATTCAGCTCACGGTAGTCTATACACATTCTTAGACTACCGTCTTTCTTCTTCACAAATAACACCGGTGCACCCCAAGGGGATACACTTGGCCGGATGAATCCCTTATCAAGCAATTCCTGCAGTTGCTTCATCAATTCTTGCATCTCAGTAGGGGCCAGCCGATACGGAGCTCGTGCCACCGGCTTTGCCCCAGGTACCAACTCGATCCGAAATTCCACATCCCTATCCGGTGGAATACCCGGAAGGTCTTCAGGAAATACGTCTAAGAATTCTTGCACAACGGGTACCGCTTCTGCTTTATTACTTTCACGTTCGGTATCCACCACATATGCCAGATAGGATTTACACCCATGTTGGATGTATTTCCTTGCCTCCATTACTGAACACAACGTGATCTCATTCTTCCTTTCTCCTTGCACCACAACCTGCTTCCCGCTCGGTGATATTAGTTCAATCACCTTGCGGTTACACACCACTTTGGCTTGGTGTTTAGATAACCAATCCATTCCCACTATCACCTTGAATTCTCCCATCATCATTGGTATTAAATCAATAGAGTAATCTTCATCTTCTATAGAGATTTTACAATCACGATACACATCAAAGACTAAGACACTCTTGTTATCCGCTATTTCTACTTCTAAGGGCACAGACAGCTTGTTAATAACAAAAGAAGGGTGACGAGTAAAATCATAAGAAACAAATGACCTACTCGCCCCCGTATCAAACAATACATAAGCAGGGATAGCATTGACAAGAAATATACCTGTCACTACCCCCGGATCAGCTTTTCCTTCCTCCACAGTCAGCTGATAAGATCTTCCTCTCGCTCGAGGAATATCCGGCTTCACTCCGCTTTGGCCCGCCCCCGCACTCGGGTTTGGGCATTCGCTCTTCTTGTGACCCGTCTTTCCGCACCCAAAACATACCCGAGCCGGACTAGGGCATTGTGCTATACTATGCCCCGTCTTTCCACAACCATAACACTGCTTTGTTAAAAAGAAACATTCCCCCTTATGAGCTCTCCCGCAATGTGGGCAATCAGATAACCCACTCTTTTTATTTTCAGCTTTCTTGGGTGATTCATTCACCCTTGGCTTCTTGTTTGGGGTAGTACTGCTTTCTACCCCCCGCTTCTCACCCCTTTCCACCTGCTTTTTCAGTTCCAGTTCTCTCTCTCGACAAGCATTGATTAGCTCCTCAAGAGTTGCACATCGGGAAGCATTAATGAACTCCCTAAAATCGGCATTCAGCATGTTGTTAAACTGGAAAATCCTCTGCCTCTCAGTTCTCAATAACTCTTTACAGAATTTCACGCGATCCAGGAAGTAACTAATTACTTCCCCGATCGGTTGTCCCTTCTTCTGACGAAACTGCATCAACTCTTCTTGTAATTTATTCGTTTCAGACTCGGGGCTGTGATATAGTGAAAACACCGCTTTGAACTCTTCCCAAGTCATAGCCTTAATGGCCTCCTTCCCCTTCTCCTCCCTTGTCATATCCCACCAATCCTTCGCATGCGACCGGAGTTGACCAGTTGCAAACATCACTTGGTCCTCCGGTTCACAGTGACTCCGTTCGAATACCGCTTCAATTTCCGCTAGCCATCGGTAACAGGCTATTGGATCTGCCTCACTAGTATATAGGGGAGGTTTACACGCCATATAATCCTTGTAAGTACACCTCCCCTTATCCTTCTTCCCGCTTCCTTCCGCCATAAGATCATTCCTCATCGATTCCAGCTTCTTTTCCAATGCCTCCATCAAGGCATTTTCCATTTGACCCACATGGGTCCGAACCGCTGTTTCCACCGAGGTCTCAATCTCATCCGAGATCAGCTTCTTTACTTCTGCAATCATAGGCTCTGTAAGAGCCCCAGCTGGGTTGTTTTCATCCGCCATAGTAAACTGAAAGTTTACAATAGGTTAGCATTATCATCACATACTTCCGCTTTTCAATCACTAAAAATTTTCAGCTCAACCATTTAAAATGATCCATACCACACATTTCATCATTTAATATCACAATACATATAATTTAAATCACTTACCGGGTCAGAAGATCGAACCTTGAACCGAACATCTTTCCCCATTACGAGCACTTGGTTTGAGTTCAAGTGCCCCCATGACACTTGAATCCCTCAAACCGTGGCTCTGATACCAACTTGTAAGGCCCCAATCCCAATTCATGCGTATTAACCTCGTTTTAATATCAGAGTTTGGAAATTTCATTACATATATAGAACTTTCATCCATTACCATGCCATATTTACAAAATTTGGTGTTTGGCACCATTAACTTCATAAGAATACTACATAACATTCACATTAGCAAACATGTGCATCTAGGTCCCAAAAGATGTGATGTTCGGTTCCTAAGATCTTCGGTTCGATCCCGACCCGTCTACAATAGTGTACCTGCCAAGAACACTAGTAACACGTTAGTATTAGTGGCACACAACAGCAATCAACCTATCTTGACCCGCCAACCCAATCGTTTGGAACATAAGAAAAATTCTATCTTTCACCGTATGATCCACCGTATCACAGAATCTTTCCACCGTAACCCCAATCTGGTCACTGTATCATACTCCCAGTTCCACTGTATGATACAGTGGTCCTGATAAATTTTCATACTTAACTTCAAGTTTTACGAAAATTTTTCCATTCATTCCTAATTCTTCAAGACCACATCTTTATTTAGGAAAGACCCTCACAACACTTGTTTTCACATTCTAATCTATGTATTAAACGATTGAGAATCTAATTACCAAAAACTCAACCCGTTTGACCCGCTAACACACCCATCACAAAATCCAACTTATGATTTAGACTTTCACATCAGAATTTCCTTCATTTTAAGTTTCCCTTAGCACACGCACAAGGTATTAATCCGCTTGAATTCCATGTTGGGCCAATCCGAGGTCCAAAACTCTCATGGTTCCTCGTCTTGCCCTAACATCCAGCTTAACCCAAATTGGGTCATATACCGCAATCCTAGTTAGTCATATTACATAACCAACTTCCCAATTTGATTACCCAATGCCCTCAACACATATAAGTCATCCAACTTCCGCTTGATTATCAAATTATAACCAACTATCTAATACTAACCACTAGCTACTGCGTGTTACCTTTCAAGCTTTGTTCTTGCCTTCACGATGTTGAGTTGCACCTCCACTAGCTTCACCTATAACCAAATCATTGATTAAATTCCTCAATTTCCATGTTCATCAAAACATACAATCACATTTGGTCATCCATTCAAGTTCATAAATTTCTGCACATTCACACTATCAACTTCATTCAAGCATATTCTCAAACACTTTAGGTGCTCATATTGAATCCTACTTAACGGGTAGTTTACAATCTTTCATCCTATCCATTTTTCATCATGCATCCATCTTACATTCCATCACAAACTAATCCACAAAAACTCAGCTTGTACTCATAATCAACTTCATTTAAGCATTTCATCGAGCACCTAGTGTGCATATTAAGCATTCCTAACAACAATTAGCATGTAGGACATCCATGCATCCCATTCTTGATTCTAAACACAACACATTCAGATTTCATACACAATTAAACAATTTACTAGCTTTATCATGAATTCATTCAACGAAATTCACCATCCAAGTCCCCCAACCCATGGTGGTTTCGATTTCTACTAGATGGGTTTAACCCCCCATTCCAATTCTAACATCTACACATAAAATCAATCATGCAAGATGGAATTTAGCATAATCTAAGCACAATAACACATAACAACACAGATTCAGGCACCGATTTCACCTCTAGATGAAACCCATGATTTCACCCTACAATAAGGCAACTTACTTGACAAGAATTTCTAAGATTTGAGGTGAAATTCGTGATGTAGGAAGCCTCCTATGCTTGAATCCGACCTCACACACTAAAATCTCCAACCCACAAGCTTCAATTCGAGATTTCCAGCAAGAAGTAGGTGTTTCTCCCCCTTCTCCCTCTCTGGTCGCGATTAACAGGTCTGGGGGATACCCAGACTTGTTTTATTTCCCTATTTTCACTATGGCCCTTCTAATTTCATAATTTTATAAAATTTGGCCAAAACCCTTATTTACACAATTGATCCTTTAACCTTCCTATGATTTAACATCTATTATAAAGTTAACTTAATAACTAGAAATTTCTCATAATTAACCCGGTTAATCACCTAAACCCGCTTATTCCTCTAAACCCCAAATAAATCATAATAAAATATTAACAGCTCAAGTCATTACGAAACCGGGATGTTACATATAGATAGATAGATATTAATCCATAAGTTTTTAAATTTATCTTCTCTTTGTAGTTTTAATTTATCAATAATTCTGCAAGCATCATTCTTATGTATTTGTTCTTGTTATCAAGAATATATTTGTATTTTGATTATTACATCAAATCATACTTAAACGGTACTAAATTTTACATTATCTACAGATTTTAAGTTTAACCCCATTAGTTATACAATCTTGCATTTTAATAAATTATTAGAAAAACATACAAATAGTTGATTAGTTTTATAGATTATAGTTTATCCGATGTATATATCGCATTCAAGGCGTTGAGATAGGAGACTCATTAGCTTTGTTCGTTTCATTAAGGTTTCGGTGTAACATCCCAAAAATATATATAAATAGAATTCTCGTTAACGTCTAGTCAAGTAGAAATTTCCGTAGTTAAACTAACCTATTATGTTGTATGAATTATTCCATGGTTAACTACGGGGTTAAATATGTAAATAATAGTTTTGTTACAAATAAAAAGAAAGAAACAAACTATGGGGGCCAGAACTGTAATTAGGCAAAACTTAAATTGGTAAAGGAAGGGAGATGAGGAGGAAGCTCATAATCATGAGCTCGAGATCGAACTCCCTCCCCTTTGTCTTGCTCCTCACAAATTTCTGCAATCCAAGTGATTCAAGCTGCGATTTTGGCATGCAATCTTGGTTTCAAAGTAGTTAATCACTACTCATCATCCTTAGGGAGTCAAGTAAGTAAAACCCCCATATATTACATGTGTAGGTCACGAAAAATTGGACCTCAAATCTGCAAATTCTTGATGTATTGTGAATCCTATGGTGTTAGGAACCTTAATTGTAGCACAACTTGCTAGCTTGATAAACAATTGGTGAAGTAGTCACCAAATTCTTATGCTTGAACCTCCATGAAGATGACTACTTAAGATGGTCATAAAAATTGGTTCTAAATATGAAATTCTAACATGAATTTGATGCTATATGATTAATTGATGTTGGGTTAGAGGTGATTTCACCTAAACCATGTTAAATGGCCAAGTGGGAGGTTCAAGGGATTGAGTTACATGGGTGTATATATGTGTGCACACAAGGTGTTCGATAAAATGCCATAGAGAAATCAATATGTTGGTAAAACACCTAAATTGCTAGATTTTTAGCTTGAATGTTTGTAGGAAGCATAATGCTCAAATGAATGACCCATTATTGATGAAATCATGATCCATGGCTATCTTGGTTATTGAATGCCTTAATTGATATTATGATGTTGATGAAACCATGTATGTCGATATAAACTTGATAAATACGCTTGTTTGCCATCAATGTGTTTGTGTGTGTATAGCATAGAAATCATATTAATGAAAATGTGGTATAAATGCTATGGTGATAAAGGTCCTAATATTGTTAGTGACCCATTAGGCAATCAAGGTGATCAAGGGAATAACTCCGGAATTGGTGGAAGCGGTGGATCAAGCTCTAAAGATAACATTGTTTATGTTACAAGTAGTAGATATGTAAATGTGTAATTACATGCGAATAGTATAAAACATGAATTATAATAAGGGGCGATGAATGGTTCTAGGAACCATGAAGCTCAATAGCCAAGAGGTTCTCCAATGACTAAATTTGACCATAAGTAAGATTCGAAGGAATCATAAAGCGCATAACAAGTTACCATGGACGAAAATGGGTTTAAAGAGCCTATGCCATGTAACAAGATAAGAAGGATCTTAAATGGTTTGTAGAACCATAGATCTTAAACGCTTAGGTGTGGTCAAATGAAGCATTGTAAGATCCAAAGGCAAGGACCCGTCTTAACGGGTCAAATGAGAAAATTGGGTCATTTGGATATTAATTACATTGGTTATGTAATCCAATGACAAGTAGGATGATAAGAATGTAATTGTTTGACTTGTGTCTAAAAACTCAAGTAAAATGGTTAATGTAAGAAACTGAATGGGAAATAGAATTGTATACCCAAACCAGGGTGCATACAATCATATTCATGCCAATGATTGATAATTGTGATTATAGTTGCATAATATACTTTGCGGATAAGTTATGGATGGTAATCTTTGGGATTGCCACAAGGAAATTCCCTAACGGGTCAAACGGGTTGAACGAACCCGTAAATGCATTGTACGAATTCGATTCGGCTAAGGTATGTTTATATGATTAAAATCATGCTTAAAAAGTGTTTTGTGATGATAGGATGATTTGAAAAATGATGGAAAACCGGTTGGTGAAATCTGGTAGAAATCAGGGGAAAGAAAGCCAAAAATTTGGCTAAGTATGGAACTGGCCGAAAATAGCCAATATTCTGTCAAAAATGGTCCAGGGCGTACCGCCCATAAATTATTCATTCTGGGCGTACCGCCCCAGAGTGGAAAACCAAATTTTATTATTTTTCTTCATTATTTGATATTGTAACAAATGGTTATGCAATAGAAGCTCACTATTGAAAGTGAGTATGTTGCAGGTAAAGGGAAAACCTAGTGGGATGCTCATCAAAGACTACGAAGAACCGATCACATCGAGAACGAATGACCCGTCTTGTATTATGGTGAGAAGAACTTATATATAAGTCGAAGATCACATCATGTTTTGTATACAATTTTCTGGGACCAAATTTTTAACGTTATAATGTGTAAGTTTGGCATCAAATTGTATACGGGTGTTACATTCGGGTACTAGAAGACTTGTGAATGATGTTAGATCGATCTGTTTCGGGATTTATCTTGTGTTAGAAGACTTGGATGATTTTAGTAATTTTTAATAAAAAAGATTGAATTTTCAGCCTTAGTGTTGTATAACTATTATTTAAATATCAATGATAAAAAAGTATTTTAAGTTTAAAAATTGGTTTATTTTAACTTCAGTTTATTGATCTACCTCTTATTTTACACATGTATATAGATGTGCTCCGTAAATTATAAACATTTTATCTTTAAAAAATAAATTGCACATTTGCACAAAGTCTCGACGACTTGCAAAGTAATTGGAATTCAATTAAACAAAAATAGAAACTTTTTTTTTTTAACAAAGTAGAAAAAATAAAAATTTATTTTTCATTCAATAAATGGAATTCAAGTCCCCTAAGGATCCATTTTCTTGCTACTATCATGTTCTTGTCTTTCAATGTCATCAAACCGAAAATCATCATCCTCCAACTTCTCACCTCCAGAAGTCCCCAAGTTCCACAACTCCGTCAACTGATCACCACCTCCGGCACCAATATCCGGTAACTCCGGCAACTCAAAGTTTCCAAGATCACTCCAAATATGCCCTTGTTTCACAGTAGTAATATCATCAATCCCACCAGAAACCGGTTCCAAGAAGTACTCAGGTGCCGCCTCCAACACGTTTTTTCCTTTCGAATCATGATCTTCTCGTTGTTCTGTACCGAATTCAAGATTCCTCGATGACCCACCAACCGAAAACGGATTCTGTTCGCGGGTTTGATGTTTAACAAACCTTCTGGTGGTTCTTGGAGACGAAGTCCGAATCATATGCTCGTTTCTTTCTCGTATAGATGACACGAATGTCGGGTTTTCGATCACTTTAGCCAGAAAAGAGACCATTTGTTTCTGTTTATGCTCGGCTGCTACGAGTTTTTCGTTTACTGATTCGATATATCGATGTGTTTCAAGGTTTTCGTTTTTTAACTCGGTTATTTGTTGCATGATTTCAGTCTTCTCTTTGTGTAATCTTTCAATCTCAGCTTCCATTAACAAGTTGTTGAATTCTTCATTAGTGGAAAAGCTGCTAGCAGAGGTTAACTGACTCGATTTACGCCTTTGAATGTTCTTCAAAAGATCCCTTCTTCCTCTTAAAAAGCTTTCATTTGCGAACTCCCATCTGTCTGGATCAATCTTGTGAAAGCCCTAAATCCAATCACAGGAACTAGTAAAACAGAATGTGCAAGAAATTGAACAGCAAGAACAACAGATTCTTTACAAACAAACTCAATCAGCACAAAATAATCATGGAAATTGAGATGAAACTAGGGGTGAGACGGGCCGAGATCGAAAATGAATAAGGTGAAAAACAAGAACCGGGACCGGCTCGAAATCAGTTTCGGGCCAGTCCTTATCAGCGTAAAGTGATCATGAGTCAAGAACCGGATAAAAGTGGCTAGAGACCAAAATCCCAAAATCGTATAAGTTGAAAACGGTGACCGATAACCGTTTCAGGTCGGTCCACATCATTTTCGGGTGGGCTAGTGATACGCCCACCCTAAGATGATTACGGGTCAGGGACCGAACCGAACCGGCACGGGACTGAAACAGAATGACGTGAAATACAAGGACTATGGACCGGCCCACTTTGTGTGATTCGGGCCGGTCTCGAGTTGGTCTGGATCGGTTTATTGGTTTTCTCGGATCGACCAGCAAGATGTTCCCCTAGATGAAATCAATGTTAATCTGCATCAATATAACCTGAAAAAAGGAGACATCTTTTGATACAGATCTTTAAAAACCCATACATTTATGTGAAAATGAGTCATTACAGGCAATTTTCTTTAGATTACATTCATTCAAATCTATACAAAAATCAAGTAATAGAGACATATTACAAAGAAGAAAGAATATACAAAGATGAAATCTTTACATACAGACTAACAAATTCACCCCATATGATTTGGGGTTGAAAAGTGTTTGAAGCTAATATTTACCCACATATGTGTTGAGTTGTCGAACAAAGCTGGAGAAATTGTTGTGTTTGAAGTTTCGGGGCAAGATTATTCTAGCGAACTCCACCGGGTCCCAGACGACGAAACTGTTCCCGCTTCCGCTCCATGAGATAACCGGGTCTAGACTCGGGTCGTCCACTAAATCGAAAGTTTTCGATAAGAATGGCGGAATCGGTGTTTCTTGTAAACACTCCAGCGGTTGAGGGATCATTTCCCTTTCTGTAACCGTCATCACCGTCGTATCTCCTGTTACCAATTTCCGATCATCAAATTCGATGAGATTAAGCTTTTGATACCGAGTACCGATACCGGACACAAGTGGTACTGGTATTCATTTTCATAAAATCAGTATGGTATCCGGTTTATACTTGCTTGTAATGTTTTAAAAACCGGTTCAACCGCCAACTCGTCCTCATACTAGTTTTTTAATCACCGGTTCTTTAGACATAAACAAACCATTTTAAACCGGACGGTTTTCTGGTTTTTTCCGGTTCAACCAGTCCGATTCACTGACTTTCTGACTATTTTTTTTTGAAATGATACCGATACCAAACCGACAAAATTGATATAGTATCCGGTTTATACTAGTAACAATTTTTATTGTTTTTTCAATGATACCGAACTGTCAAAATTAATACGGTATTCGGTTTATACTAATATCAGGGAAATGAAAGATAAAAAAAAAAAAACAAAATAAAACACTAATTTGGGGAAATGTTACAGAATACTTACCAAAGGCTGCTGAAATCGGAAGTGGGTGCTGGGTCGAAACGGGCAGATGAGGCCACCCAATTGAACTCGGGTCGGATCCTGTCGGAGATGTTGAAGACGAGGGAGGATTCATGAGTGTGAAATTGTATGTAAATGGTCGGTGAGGGAGATGGGATATGTATATATAGGTAATTGTGGAGAAATATCTGGGGAGAATGGCGGTGGAATGCACGCACTGTTGTTACTCGACGGCGCGTCCATTTTTGAACCGCCGACATGGTGGTTCTGTTGCAGATATTTTGTGATGGAGGGGTTTTAGCCAATCAGGGTTTAGGGAGGAAACATGCTGTGCCAGTACGCGTTGAAATAAACCTTCCGTGTTAAGTAATAAATACTTAAATATTTTTTTTGAAGCGCACATTTATTCACCAGGCTCTACCAAAGGGGTAGAACTAGGGCTGGTAATTTTGATACGAACACGAAAACACGACACGAAACATGACAATGTTAACATGTTTTGTTTTTGGGCTTAACAAGTTTCGTGTCGTTAACAGGTCAACCTGTTAAAACCTATTAATTTTCGTGTCTTAACATGTCGAAACCTGTTAACCTGTCAAGACACGTTTATATTTTAATAATATATATATTTTTTTTAAATAATATATTAAAGATATATATTAAAGATATATTAGAATTAGATTATTAGGTGACGTCTCTCAAAATTCCATTCAATTTCTGTCGTAACATACACTCATACATCTCTAAATTCTTAAACCAGTTAAAATACAGGTAGTGTTCGTGTCTCAACAGGTTGTGTGAAACAGGTTTTATCGTATCGACCGTCTATTAGTTAAAATTTAGTGTCTAAACAGGTTTTATCGTGTCGACCCGTTAAAATACAGGTCGTGTTCGTGTTTTGAAAACTAAACACGAAAAGTTTTCGTGTCGTGTTCGTGTTTGAGACCAATCGTGTCGTGTCTTATCATGTCGTGTCTTAACATGTCGTGTCTGACACGATTTACCAGCCCTAAGTAAAACAGCCCAAACAAGAAAAGAAACAAACTATCACACAACCACAGCCACCAGTAAAAATGTAATAAGTAATTAAATATACTAAAACAAACAAAGCGTGACGTGGTTTTGACTTTTTCTAATCAATTATATATTTTGACTTACTAAAACATATATTTATCTTTAATTATTATATAATACAATGAAATTTGGAAGATAAATAGTATTATTTGTGTTTCTTGAAAATTGGCCACAACTCTTTACTTTTCTTGACAATTTTAGTCCTTATTGAGATTCTTCTTGATAATTTTACTCCTTATTATATATATATATTAATTGTGAATAAAGTGGTTGTGTGTGTATGCCAATGTTCATTCAGTTTTTTCTTTTTACTTTTCCTTAATTTAGTATTTACTGTGGGCTTTGATGGTTTTCATTTCTAGGTTAAAACCGATGATATCTCTCTTATTTCATTATTTGACACCACAACATTATTTTTTGATAGATGGCTTCCACTTTCTCTTAACCAGATTTACTTCTTTCATACATCTAGATCGGAGATGCTATGACTCATAGTAGTACCTTCGTCGCCTGAGTTTTCATTTGTGGCTCACATCGCTTATTAACCGACACCCGCCGTCAATCGCCTCCATGAGGTGTTTTCTGGATCTGCATGACGTCGCTGTTAATCACCTCCGTCAGGTGTTTCCGGATGTGAAAACCCCTGTTTGTTTATCGAGGAGGTGGCGGCGGTTGTTGTGTGCGTTGGCCACCTTTTAACTCGGTGGTAGTTTTTTAGTTTTGGCTATAGGGTTTGCTTATTGTGGCCTCTGACTTTGTCATTGTTAGCGGTGGTACACACTATGTTTGTTGCTCCTTTGATGTTTGAACCACACTATTTGATGCAATCTCCGATGTGACAACTGTGATTTAAATTTGATTGTTCATCTTCTTCCCTTTTCTACATTTTTGGTGAGGCTATGATGTGTTTCTGAATCTTTTGGTACCTTCATATTGGCTTGGTAAATCTTTGCATCCATGGTTCATCTTGGCGTGGTAAACCTTTGTAGCCATGGTTGGTTTCCTCTCTGTTCCATAGATTACAGATCTGAGCCTGATGATTTATATTGTCGATGTTGCTGCCTTAAATACTTGAAATTTAGGATGTTATATGAGGAGATTTAACTGTTCATTTAAGAGGTTTTATTGTTTATTAGAGGTCTGGATCCGATTTTGTTTTTTTGGAGATTGTGATGTTTGTGGCTGTGATGATATTTTAGATCTGAGCCTTCAAGTGATTCATATAGTCTGATTTGTTTCTTGAATGCTTCGATGTTTAGAAATGTGATGATTTTTCGGATCTGAGCGTTGATGTGGGTGACCTTTTTAGAAGAAACTTAGCCTTCTATAGAAATTTGTTTGAATTTCGTGATGAGGATTTTGAGGGTTGAAGTAAATAAGATGATCTTAAAAGCTGTTGGGTGCATTGTCTTGGTCCTACCTATGTCAAAGAGAATTGAATTAATCAACTGGGCTATTAAAATGAATTTAGATAATGGTTGAATTTGTTAGTCAATGGTGGAGATGGTTTATTTTCGGTAAATTACCACAAGTTATCTAAAAATGCAATGCAATCGATCTAAAAATGCACACAAAGTAGTGGTACATACTGTCATCCATCAATAACTTCCATATGCAATGATAAGTAGGATTGGTAATTAGTCAATGTCAAGAAACAAACAAATAGATTTACAAACTACAATAGCGATAGGCTTTCTAGGATGAAATGCATAGAAGCAAATACATCATTCTTAGTACATTACATTCTATATCAAAGCATAAACATATGACAAGTACGTTTAAAAGTCAATAAACAATACACAACAGTCACAAAAACATATCGAACATGATAGCCCGCCGCAACGCGCGGGCGGACAAAATTCTTGTTAATACTAACAAGAATAACGACCCGTCCGTGATGCGGGACTTTATCAATCAAGTGAAGAAATCAAACAATAGGGCCTCCAAATAAGCATAACCTTAAATTTCATGAAACCGTCATTAAATCGACGCTATGAAAAGTATCAGCATTGCCTATGTTTCCTTAAGTAAGCATAATCTAAAGATTAAAAGCAAAGACATCTTTGAATTTCAATATCAGATTCAATCTTAGTTGAATCTTAGTGTAGCAACAAAATCAAGTAACATCAGAAATAATCATGGCTCAGAAAATTATTATTATTGCCCAAAAAATTAAGTATAGTTCCAAAGAGATCCTCAAATGTGAAATATATATTTACACCTGCAATCCAACCAACAGAGACGAACTTCAAAACCATCATAGACCATATTAATGGATCATCAATCGAGTAGAAATGAAACAATATGCTCTTATTCCCAAACGAAGTAAATAAAGTCTATCGGGCCAAGCATTTGCATGGTCATTAGAAAACCCAACATAGAGAGCCATCACAACCGTAAAGGCTCAAGCTAACACAACAACTAAGAAATTAGACCATCACCGATTTGTTTCATGAGTGAGAGAGAGAGGGGGAGGGGGAGGGGGAGAGAGAGAGAAGCGTTCTAGAGAAGCCACCAAATCAACAACCACCACATATAGAAACAACTGATAAGAAATATGGAAGGGGGTGACATGGCTTCCACATTAAATTTCAATGTACACGTCACCTTATCAAAATGTTATATAATTAATGTATAGAGAGAGATACGACCGATTACAAACCTTAAACGTCGGCGAAGAAAGCAGCCGTGAACATCTAGGCATCGCATCTACGACCGACTGGTTAGCTGCCACAGTCGGCCTGTTGATACCGAAATCGGAGCAACAAATGGAGTAATGATAGCACGCACCCCACTTTCCGTCATCACCACGTTCCGACAAAATCTGTCAAACTTAAAAAAAATCGATCAAACTCAGAATAAAGAGTCAAAATCAGTCAACAGGATGGCTTTGACTTTAAAATTTTCAAAACAATTTTTTGAATATAAAAATTTAAAAATAAAATAAAAAAGTAAATAGAATTCTGTCAAACTCGGAAAAAATTGATTAACTTTACCTGGAAATTAACTAGTGAGGTTTTTTAAACCTTTTTAATCGCCTGAGTCATTTTATTCATGTGTTTTGGACATGTATTCTATTGATATTCACATATTTTGTTATGAATATTATGAACTTATGATATTTCTCTTATATATAAATTCTGAAAAACTATTTTCATTATAATTTACCATATTCGACTACTCCCCGCCTAAGTTGAGTACTCGTAACTCCTTAATCAACCGACCTGACAGTACCTACCAACTTTTACAACATTGTCTAAGAGCTAAAACTTAATTATTAAACAAAGGCTTCATTGAATTGAATTATTGAAATACTATTGTAAATTAAATAGTAGCCAGGCATGTTTTTATGATAATGTTTTTACCCTTCATTGGCTTATTCGAATATATTTGAATTCGATTCAAATTCTACTATGTTTATTCTATTGATTCAAATTTGACTATTTTATCGAATTTGAATTGGGTTTTAAAATTTTAAAATTTCAATAATTTGATTTGAATATTTCTAATAACACAAATTTAATTCGATGAACACCTAAACATGTGGTGCATAGTTATACGGACCTGTATACCACTTACCAAAATACACGTGTCACATATTGTTAACTAATGTACTTTGAACATAAAAAACAGTTTGAGTAGCCTACCTCACTCTTTATACATGTATTACTAGATTTTACTATTTGTGTATTGTCACGTGAATAACATGGTATATGAAACAATTGTATTATTAAAGCGTAATGTAAAGAGAACGAAAATACAAAAAGACACGCTCCAACTCCCGTGCTAATTGTGTTGAGTTTAGATGCCTTTATCTATAAAAAAAACACTAAAAAATTTAGGTGGTTGCCATGTAGTATCTTTTAATAGGGCGAAGTAACCCAATCAATACAGAGTACCATTTTAACAACATGAACTTTGTTGAATTTTTTTAACGATTAAATTTTGGTTCGAGGACCTAACTAGAGGCGGTTTTGTGTCATCGTGCATTTCTGCTTATCAGGACTCGAATCCTTTACTAACACCATTAGAGGAAAGCCTAACACAACGCGAATGCCGGGATTCAAATTGGTGACGTGCTCTCATTACTAGTGGTCTCCCGGCTATCATTTGGGCGAACCTACAACGGTTGAACTTTGTTAATAATATAATTTCTTAATTAAAAAATTTCGGTTCACATTCCATCAAAAGTTCCTAAAAGTAGGTATGGTCTATTGAATCAAGTTTGATTAAACGAACACGAAGCCTTCAGGTGCTAGTTTGGTTGACCTAATTATAAAAGTCGGTATGGTCTATTGAATTTTTGTTTGGCTTTTTACTTTCAATTGTCTCAAACAACCTAGGGTAAATTTTCCAGTGAAAGAGACATGTTCTAAAAAGGACAAAACCCACGGCGAAACAAAGAACCATTCTCATACACCTTCACTAATTCACAATTTGCCATATGGCTAGGATCTTACATGAGGTTCTTGATTTTCTAGGTTGTTAATTTTTGTTATTTTACGTTATGTTTATGTTTAGTATTTTCTTTAAGGGGAACCTACCCTGGCAAACTTTATTTAAAAACAATAAAAGAACGCTGACAAAGCTAAGAGAATACCCGCCGAAACACAAAGTAGCCTCAAAGCCAAAAATAAAGTTCAAGTCCATACTACTAAAGACCCACATACGTATGTTTAGTATTTAGTATTTAGTAAATGAAGACTAAATGACGCAGTACAAACGCCATGTGACAGGAAGTGGGACAGTACGTGGTCGGGTAATCGGGTATGAGACCGGGCATGAGAATACTTTTGAAGTTTTTCATGGGTATGAAAAGGGTATGGGATTTGATGATATACCTGTTTACCCGCCCGAATACCCGTTTGCCCGATTATATACCCGCTATATTTTTCTTTGTTTTATTTATTTATTTTAAGTAAATATTGTATCATTTTATTTATCTATTTTTTATTTTTATAGTTAGCCAATATAGACCCAACGGGTATGTCCGAATCCCGCATGCGGGTGTACCCGATACCCGATGGGTAAATACCCGCTAGAAACCCGACGGGTTTTGGACCGGGTATGAGACACACTTTAATAATCGGTTATAGGGTTGGGATTACTCAAACCCGCCCCATTGCCATCCCTCATGCTCACACTCACTAAATAAATATATTAGTTAAACCGTGGATGATTTTAGACGATTAAGTTTGTGTTGTTTGGTTGAAAAATGATCAGTTAGGGTTATTTGGGTCTATATTATCCAGTAAGGTTGTGTTTGGCGCGCTATAAGATAGCTTATAAGCTATCTTTTGAAAAGTAGTTGGAGTAGCGTTTCAACTATCTTTTATAATATTTCCAATTTTATCATTCCCTAACTTATAAATAAATATTAATGGATCGGCTCATGATACCCGAGTGTTCCTCATGCAATTCAGACATCTTCTATGTATTTTCCCAAGCCACCGGAAGGTAAACTTAGTTTAATACTCATTTGTTATTTTTATGTTATGAGTCGTTAGAATTTAAATTTTCTTTTATATAGAAAAATATTACGTTGTAGATAAAGGATACCCTAATCGAAAAGGATATTTGGCACCATATCCACGTCTTAGATATCATCAGTCACAATTTGAACATGTTTTAAACGTTCATTGCTTTAAAAAAAATGCCATCGAAAAGAAGCTTTCATCGAAGAGGTTTCAATCGAAAAGACGCTTTCAATCGTCTACATTCATCGCTTCGCAGTTGTATTGAACGTTCGTTTGGAGTGCTGAAGAAGAGGTGGAGAATACTTACTAAAATGCCAAGCTTTAGCGAGAAAACTCAAACAAATGTGATAATGGCAACATTTGCCCTCCATAACTATATTCGGAGAGATGACTTGACATATATGATGTTCAACATTGTTGATCAACACGGAAATTATATATCGACAGAAGAGCAAGACAACCCGTCAACATCTGATAACGATAACATTCAAGAATCGCGCCATAAGATGCGAGGAATTCGTGATAGTATTCCACTATGATATATGATGCAATAAATTTATTTTAGGTATAAATAATCGAAAAAGTGTCATTTAAAATTTACATTAATCTAATCAAATATATTCTGTATTTCAATTTTAATTTGTTTATATTTCGCCGTTCAAAAAAGTTATATTATTTCGTTTTATATTTTAATTTATCTATGTAAATGTAATTTTATGTCATTTTATATTTTTCAGCTAGTTTTTTTCAAACGTTATTTATTATCAACTAACAACTGATAAGCTAGCTTTTCAGCTAGTATGTTAAACGCAGCAGGTAAGTAGCAAAAAGAAGACGATGGTAAAATAGATTAAAAATATATAGAAAAAAAAGAATGTAAAAGTAGTAAAAGAAGATAGTAAAAGTAATAAAAAAGTGTTGTGTTTATAGTTTAAAAATATAAAAGCAGTAGAAGAAGTTGGTAAAAATAAAAAATAATTAAAAAGTATTGTGTTTATAAAAATATAATTACTTTTATGAAGAGCCAACAATCTATAATTAAAGACTAGGCCGCTGTGGTTTTTTCATCAAGTGTTGTATATATTTGTGATTTTTTTTCGAAAATTTTATATGTACTCCCTTGTTAAATTAAATCTATAAATCTATAAAAATGTCAAGTGTAACAACTGTTTTTAATGAAGACTTCAGTTAGACAAGTGTTATAATCTAACTAAAGCCTTTATTAAAAACATTGTTTGGGCCTCTTCATCTAACCGAACCCTCTTCAAGTTCATTATTTTACGTTTATATTCTCTTAATTTACGTTTGTACTGGTTCCATAACCCCCAAGCTCGAACCTCCCTTCAAATCCCACCGGATTTGGACCGAGGCGGGACGAGATCTGTTGACTACAGGGGCGACGACGAAGTTTTCTGTCTAGAGTTCCGACACAGGGACGGCAACACAGTTTTCCGTCTAGGGTTCTGATGCTGGACGGCATCGACGACGTGTTTTCGGTGTGTTCAGGTGACCCCTGAGCCGCGATTATGTCTCTTGGCTCCCTTACATTCCGCCGCTAGGGTTTGGTGGTAGACTTGCAACCATAGCCGTACTCCGGCCTCAGTCCGCAATGCCCTTCGTCTCCTCCATCGAGCGACGATGTCCTTCATCTCCAACAACAACAACATTAGCGATGGCGTATGGCTGAAGTTAACGACGGTTTAATGATTTACAACACCGTAATAAGCCGGTTTAATATAGAGAATAAATAAAACTGAGATTATTATCAACTAAATTATCGGCAAGTTGGGTACAAATATCATTAATGAAATTCAATAAACCAAAAAATAAAAATAAATAATTACTTTTTCAATAAAAATTAGGGCTGGCAATTTTGACACGAACACGAAAACACGACACGAAACACGAAAATGTTAACAGGTTTCGTGTTTGGGCTTAACAGGTTTCGTGTTGTTAACAAGGTCGACCTGTTAAAACCTGTTAATTTTCGTGTCTTAACAGGTCGAAACCTGTTAACCTGTTAAGACACGTTTATATTTTAATAATATATATATTTTTAAATAATATATTAAAGATATATTAAAATTAGATTATTAGCTGACGTCTCTCAAAATTCCATTTCATTTCTACGGTACCATACACTCATACATCTCTCAATTCTTAGATTCGTTAAAATACAGGTCGTGTTCGTGTCTAAACAGGTTGAGTGAAACAGGTTTTATCGTGTCGACCGTCGATTAGTTAAAATTTCGTGTCTAAACAGGTTTTATCGTGTCGACCCGTTAAAATACAGGTCGTGTTCGTGTTTTGAAAACTAGACACGAAAAGTTTTCGTGTCGTGTTCGTGTTTGAGACCAATCGTGTCGTGTCTTATCGTGTCGTGTCTTAACAGGCCGTGTCTGACACGATTTGCTAGCCCTAATAAAAATAGATATCTAGACACGTGGGTATAAATATGGTTTAATTTCTAAGTGAACTTCATGATACTCTCCTCAAATGGCGGATGCGTATCTCTCATTCATCGTTCTCTGCATTTTCCTCCTTATCTTCCTCAAACTCATTCTCCGCCCACTCCCCGTCAAAATCCCGATCAAATCACGCCACGTATTCGTCACCGGGGGATCCAGGGGCATCGGCTTAGGTTTAGCTCGCCAAGCCGCCGCTGAAGGTGCTCGCGTGACTATCTTAGCCCGAAACCTCGAGCAGCTCCAGGAAGCCAAAACCTCCATCCGACTTTCCACCGGCAAAGATGTTGCTATCGTGAGCGCCGATGTACGTGACTTCGATGCCGTTAAGGATGCAGTAGATAGTGCCGATCCGATCGATGTTTTGATTTGTAATCAAGGCGTTTTCGCATCGGGCGAGCTTGAGAATCTGGGGATTAAACAGATTAAAGGCATGATTGATGTGAATTTGATTGGGACTTTCAACCTGGTTAAGGCGGCGTTGCCGGGAATGAAGAATCGGAGTGATCGGAGACCGGTTTCGATCGCATTCATGTCATCTCAGGCCGGCCAGGTACTTGCTATATGTCTCTGTTTATTCTGTGTTCTTCAAGCTTTACTAATTCCAGGAAGATTCTGTGTTCTTCAAGCTTTACTAATTCCAGGAAGATTAATTAGGTAATTAGTATGGCCCGATATTTAGGGACTAGGGTTTCTTTTTTTTGAACAGCATCAATCAGGCGAACCAGGTTTCACGTGTAACCTACCCCTTCGGGCCCACGTCCAAGGTCGTCTCCACAGACCTCCGTGAAACCAGGACACCCCCTCCTGAACAGCATCAATCAGGCGAACCAGGTTTCACGTGTAACCTACCCCTTCGGGCCCACGTCCAAGGTCGTCTCCACAGACCTCCGTGAAACCAGGACACCCCCTCCTGAAACCATCTGGCAGAAACCCCCTACCATCTGAAACCACTGGGGTAAAACTGCCAACCCTAGGATTCGAACCCGGGTCACTCACAAGGAGAACCACAGGGAACTAAGAGCCTAGGGACTAGGGTTTCTGAATCGAAATTAGAACATAGTTTTCAGTGGGATTCATGCATATCTAATCGATCCAGAACTAAGTTTCCTATCCTATCCGGAACTAAGTTTTTATTTGTTTATTTTTTGAGAAACCTTTAGTTAAAGGTATTTAGGTATTTAGATGTAGAGTTATTTTTTTTCTCTTCCGGTTATTAAAAATTTTATATCTTAAAAGAGTATAAACTATCAAGACTTTTTAGAACCTGTTAGTTATAAAAAAAGAGTCGTACTTCGTTCTCCGGCAACTAGAGCTCTGTCTCCAGCGACTAGTTATTCATTTATTCGCATCCGACCTTCACCTCTTAATGAATTAGTTTGCAAACATTTAAACGGTTACCATTTGGGCTGTGTTTGGCGCAATAGCTGAAAAGCTAGCTGCTAGCTGATAAAAAATAACGTTTGGTAAAAACTAGCTGATAAACTAGCTTAAAAATATAAAATTACATAAAAGTACATGTCATAAATGTAAATAAAGATATTTATTTGTAAGTTAGGGAAGGGTAAAACTGGAAATATTATAAAAGCTAGTTGAAACGCTACTTCAACTAGCTTTTCAAAAGTAGCTTATAAGCTAGCTTATAGACGTTACCAAACGGGGCTTTTAAAAAAAGCTAGCTTATTAGAAAAAGTTTCGTTTGATAACGTCAAAAAGCTAGCTTATAAGCTAGCTGATAAGCATAAATTTTTTAAAACCAGAAAGAGCCATGAAACCACATGACTACTAGTTCTATTTAATAAGTAATAAAAAAAATCCAAAATAAGAATCCTCACTTTTACTTTGCGAGTTGGATTTTGTATACGGGACTTAATAAACAATTACCTTTCTATCCATGTACAATTACTAACTTTTAAATTAACATTTTGCTATTTATTTTATTGTTGATAGTATCCCATTAGCCATATTTAATTTTGTTATTTTTATATTTTTTAATATTCGTACGCGATGAGTTTAACACATGTAACAAGTATAGTCGTTTAACATAATATTCGTCCCATGTGTCGATTTTCACGTATTTCCATTAGGTTCAGGTTTCATTGCGATCCCTACCTTGAGGGATCATGTTGTTTCTTGATGCACTTTTTCAATAACAGGTGGGAATTTATGGTTCCACAGCTTATTCCGCTAGTAAATTTGGTTTGAGAGGTTTGGCAGAAGCACTACAACAAGAAGTTATCGTTGATGGCATTCATGTTTCACTTATATTCCCCCCAGACACCGATACGCCTGGTTTAGCAGAAGGTTCAACCTCTCCCTCCCCTTCTATTATTTTCGCAAATTTCATGATCTTTTTTGTACGAGTGTGCGATAAATGCTTCTATTCTATGCAGAGAAAAAGACGAGGCCACCATTGACAAAAATCATAACGGCATCCTCTAGTTCAATGCAAGTTGACGAGGTTGCACAGAAAGCATTATATGGCATCAAATCTGGAACTTTTTCTGTCTCTTGCAACTTCAAGGGATTCTTGTCGTCGATAGCAACTGCCGGTATCTCTCCACAGACATCATACGTCATGGCGTTCGTTGAGGTTATTTCGGCTGGTGTAGTACGAATTGTTGCGTTGTGTCATCTGTTGAGCTTTTATAGAACAATTGAGAAGTGGCATGCAAAAGAAAAATAGAAAATTCATTACACTAATCACTGCACAGATTGTATATATATGTTCAAAACCTGATAGATGTTGTGTATATATACTACGAGTACATACTCAATAGTGTTGTCGCTTATAGTAATTTTTTTCGAAAACAAATAAAGAACAATTTATTTTATGTGGCTAGATAAACTATATGTCTGACTTTATGTGTGTGGTTCCGGTGACAAACCCAGAAAATATTTTTATGGGGTTTGAAAATTTTTTAGGGTAAAAAGTTTATTCTTTTTTCCCTTTTCTTTGTCTTTTTTGCTTTTTATGGGGTCGGTGACGAAATTTCTTGAGGGTCCGTCAAGAAAAAATCCTATATATAATTATATATAAATAAAATTTAAAAAATTTGTGAGTATCGGACGACCCCCATAACCTATATGTGGTTACGTCACTGTGTGCCTCGATGTGTTCGAGGCGCAAGAGGTGTGTGCATATGGCTACTCTGATAGATCTTAATAACTTTTATAAATACAAGTGTAATATGATAACTAAAGAATATTAGAGAAAATAATATAATGTATTAACTAGCCACTTACCCGGGTAAATACCCGGGCCTAAAACATAAAAAAATATATATAGATATATATACTATACAAAAATTATTATCGGTAAAACAATATTCAATAATAATAACAAAAATTCAATAACAATTACAAATTTGAGAAGACATTACGCTTCTTGTTCTCAACAGCACGTGGCACACAACTGTTGGTTGCCTTCAACTTTTTAATATTCACTGCTTCTCAATAATCTCTTATGTGTATATTCTGTCCTTAAATATTCAATTAAACACACGACAAACAGTCAAACTCCTGTAAATGATTGTTGCATAAGAAGACAGTCAAATCAACAAAGTTGATGTTTCTGAATTTTACACAGAGAAGAAACATTCAATTAAAACTATTTAGTGATTCAAATTGAAAGAAAAGAAAAGACAACATTTATGAGAAAACCAAAATCAGTTATCCAAAATCAAAGATGGTTACCTGCAATTTTGGCTTGAGACATTAACGGAATTCTTCATTGTCCTCTTTGTTTATTTAGTCATCTCCTATAGAAAGAATGAGTTGCACCCATTAAAACAGAAATGATGAACCGCCATTGAAAAACACCCAAAATAATTGGAAACCTAATTCTCTTATGTGAATTGCTTGAAGATTAAAGAAACTGTAATGTAATTTGATAGAATGTAGTGCTCAGTTTTGTGAGTTTCCTATATCGAAAAGTTGGAGTTGAAAGAAATCACTACATACTTCTGTTCTTTATGTTTTTTTTAAACACAATATAGTTGAGTTTTAAGCTTTTATATCCTTTGTATAACTTCTTGACTTCCATATATAGTCATGGGTTTCAAACTTACAGATCTCTTATTTACTATTTCAAAAGACTAATTTTAATCTAAAGCAAAAAAAAAAAAAAAACCTTGAATCGTCAACCTCCTATATCTGAACTTTCAGAATCGTTTAAAATAGAAAACACGGGTTAGAAACAAAAGCTGAACCCCTTGAACCTTGAATGATTGAATCTCGATTTGCAATCAAATATGGTTAAAAAATTAGTAAAGTAAAGTTGAAAAGCATATATGGAAATTAATAAATTAGAAATTCAATTGTAATTAAAAGTTACTAAAATTATGAAAATTAAGTATTAACATTCGAATTAATTAGTAATATGTTAATTTAAAAATTAAAATAATAAATGCCAATTAAATATAAACAAAGATATATATTTTAAAACTTGCTAAAACTAATAAACTAAGTTGAAAAGTTACATTTTTTACTATGAAATTAATAAATTTGAAACTCATCTGATATTAAAAGTTGCTAAAATGGAAGTTAAATATTAATATTTGAACTAATTTGTAACAGAATAAATTTAAAAATTCATATTATGTAAACAAAAATGTATATTTTCAGACTTGCTAAAGTTAATAAACTTAATTTGAAAAGTTAAAATTTTGATTAATGGATTTCAATATTAAATGTTAATTTCCATAATTTTAGCAACTAATTTAGTTAGTAAACCATATTTTCAAAATTCAACTATAAATTCGATTTACTAATTGACGTTTCAAATTAAAAAAAAAATTATTAATGCAGATAGTCAACTTTAAACTGTATAAATTTAGAAAATAAGTTAGTTACTTATTTATATTTTAAAATTCAACTTTAAATTTAAGTATAAATTTAAGTTTATTAATTGAGTTTTCTAACTTTATTAATAATTCACATTTTTTTTAAATATTATTTCGTAATATTATCACAATTTACAAAATTCACTAAAACTAATATATTATATTTAAAAATTTATCAATAGAAAGTGAAACATACCATTGATATTTGTCCCCAAAGGAACTCACATAGCCTTCTTTCTCTATCTTCTTATCAAGTACATAATTGCCACCAAACCCATTAATTATTAAAAATTTTAACAAAAAATATTAAAAAGAAACCCATATAAGAAAAAACTTTAAAATTTGCCATAGAAATCTCTAAACATAAGATACTAAACCAATATAATTGTTAACATATTCAATAAAATATTGAAGTAGATCTCAACTGAACCAGAACATTAACAGATACATTGTCACACCCCCAAATAACCACTAACGGAGTTTATACCGTTAAGGGGTGCGAGCAAACCAGGACCACAACCATTAGTTACAAATACTAAACGAATCAGAGTAAAGTCCAAATGTTCATAAATAAAACAGTTTCAAAAGTTACGCAGCGGAATGTAAACATAAATATCTTAGCACTGACCGCGTGCTTTAATTACAAAACATGAATTGTTATATAAATTCCCAAGTTAGTTCAAATAAAAGTAAACATTTTCCTGTGCCATGTCAACCTGCTCCGGATACTCCTCAGCGATCTGCAAAAGTTAAAACCACGCAAGTGTCAACCAAAAGGCTGGTGAGTTCACAGTGGGCTTGTCATGTATTGGCCCGGTCTCATAATCATTTTCTTTGTCAACATATACATACGTAATATTTGTTTTATAAAAAACGATGCTTTTAACGTCAATTACCGATTATTTAATATGCGCTTAGTCTTGTAAGAATTAAAGTGCTCAACCGATATCGCGGGTAGCTAATCCGTCGTTTCATGCACTAAGGAAGATTGTACCAAGCTGACTATTTATTTTGCGGTGTTCCACCGTCATTTATTTTTATTTGCGGACTTTCGTCACTGCTCTTTTTGCCTCCCTCGTGTCCTCCTCTTGGGGATCACGGTGTCAAATAGGCTGATATTGTTCCCCGTGCACCTCCAGTGCCCCGGAGTGGAGTTTGTCAAACTCCAGTAGATCTACCCAACATCCCCTCGCTTCCACGAATTAATGGCACAATTAATTATGAGGACTTTTTATTTAACCAAAACATTCCTTAGAAATCATGTGATATCATTTGGTTTAAAGCCTTTAACCTATGCTAGCCATATTAAAACATTTCACTTAGGGTTTCCTTCGAACCCAAAAATCATTTATCAGTTTTATTTTTCGTAAACAGCGACTTGAATTCCCCCCCAAGTGTTCCCATAAACACTTTGGTGAAAAACAGTCGATTTTTATTCGTCCGGTGCTCAGCACTCGTAAGTTTTGTCAGCATTGTTTTTAAGTTGTTTTTTCCGTCCCTAACGGGATCGTATCTTGCGGGTTAGTGACACTCACCTTTGGTTGCTCGGCTAGACTTGCTTAATTATCCTTGAATTGATTCCTTAATGAAGACCTATAATTCATTTAGGTCTTATATATTAGTCTTGTGTCTAATTTATTTCAAACAACGTTCACTATGGCCCATAACATAGCACGTTAAACTAAGACACGACATATCGACACACGACACCGATGGTTGATCGTAAACAAGGGTTCATATACATCAGAAATCAAACATGTATCATCATAGCATAATCATGTAAGTCATGGCATAACATTCAAGCAAATTGCACAAGTTTAGATTCTGGTCACAGTTTCGCTAGCCTAGTTTCGCTAGGCAGTTTCGCTGTGTACACGGGCAGCACTTTCGCTAGGCAATGCCCGATGACACAGTTTCGCTAGGCTAGTTTCGCTCGAAACTGTTGGCACAGTTTCGCTAGCCTAGTTTCGCCCGAAACTGGTTTGAACTTTCGTTCAGGGAATTTCGCTCGGTAGTTTCGTTTGGACAGGTCAGTCTGGTTTACCCGGCGACACTACAATTTCGCTCCATAGTGTCGCTGGTTGAAGATATGCATAATTTCGCTGGACAGTTTCGCCCAGAGAACAGGACAGTTTCGCTGGTTGCGAAAAACTTACGGATCAGCCTAAAAATCAATCTAACAGCTTCCATATTACATGTAATTCATTATCTAGCATGCCTAGACATTTACCAACATCAAACAACAAGATTTAACACTTTAAACATGGGTTTTCACATCCAAATCACCAAAAACACATTTTTGACCTAAAATGACCTAAATAGCACAAATCTCTATCATGGTTGGATTTCATACGTAAAGTTGCAAACTTTATAACAGATCTAACATCCCTAAGCAACATACTAGCAGATCAAGCAGTTTCATGAAAGTTTAAGCATGCTTTTTAAGGAAACTCAAAGAAAAGGCATAAAGAGAGGTTTTGGGACTCACGATTCGACCAAGGAATCGGATGGATGTTGTCTTGAGGCTGGGGTCTTGGTTTCTTTGATGGTTTTCGGCTGACCAGATCTCCAGAGAAGAGTGTGTGTGTTTTTGTGTAAATGAGGCAAATAGGAGAACTAGGGTTTATTAAGATTATTTATATCAGAGGCTAGTTTCGCTGGCAGTTTCGCTGGCCAGGCGAAACTGACTCTGGTCGCGTTTTACTTGATTAGCTTAGCTGGCTACCGGGCGACACTACAGTTTCGTCCGGTAGTTTCGCTGGCTGCACAACTTAGGCAATTTTCACATAATCAAGGATTTACAATTTTTCATGCTATTCATAATATTAAATCATGCGTTTAAATCACATTGCACATAATGACATTAATAAATGAACACATAGCACATATGGGCGGGTTCGGTGATCAACCAAAGGTCGTGGACGTATTCGGCCTAGTTATGCATTAGTTACTAAGTTAATACTTATAACGTAACTAACGGAATTGTCTAACGGAAGTAAACCTTGAAATTCCCGGATGTCACATACATGAATCAGAACCTTAACATATTGTTAATTGTATTTTTTTATGGAAATATATTAACTTATTTCCTAAATTAATATTAATATTATTTTTTAAATAATAATTAACTAAAACCGATTATGTTTATTTTAGGATATATATAATTACGCAAATTTCGCAATTATATTATGGTTGACAAATTTGTAGTTATTTAAGGATAGATATCTCACATTTGAAATTTAAAAAACAAACCTTCTTTATTTACGGGTTTACAAATAAATTATGAGGTATAATTGAATTTAATTTTAGGTCAAAATTTTTAATTTTGAATTATATAGTTTGAAAAAATCTAAAAAGTTAACAAAATTACACCTAGGATTTTAGTTTGATTAGAGGATGTCACATCATCAATTGATGATGTGGACACACTTATTATGTGACAACTCAACTTAATATGTTTTGTTTAATAGATAGGTAGATGTTAATTATAAATATAAAATTTTCATTATAAAATAGAATATATTAAAATATATGTAATTTGTGTTAATAAAACATCAAAATAAATCTATACATTAGTATGTGTTAGAAGTTGGTAACCTGCCCATGCATTAAACAACCGTATAAGTAAAAGTAAAAACATGTTCAAGAGTATTACATCGAAAACGTGTTCAATAGTTTCTCAAATCATCATATGCATCCTTGTATGGTGGCTCAAATTAGGAAACGCGTCCAAGAGTATTACTAGTATCTCAAATCTTCATATTCAGCCTTGTATGGTGGCTCATATCAGAAATGGTGGTCGAAAAAGATGACCGGAGAAGATTGAGGGGATGAACTCGTTGACTTTCTTTAATGGAGGATACCAAATAAGCATGGCTTCAATGGTCGGCTTCCAAGGAATCGCGTGGCTTCGAGCCACTATCATACCCTGAGAAGCATGGCTTCTCCAATTTTCTTCACACTCGGTTACCGCTTAGAGCCACCCAACTTTACCCCTATTTTGAAATATCAACATTTGATTGGGTTTGGCCCCACTACTCCTTGGAGTCACACCACAACGATACCCCCTAATTGTTTATCACGCCGTGAAGGTGGCGTGATACCCTCTCATGCCATTATTGCCATCTCAACACCACCGTACGAGTTGCCGTTAGTTTTAACGATTTTAGTCAAACCAAACTAATGAATGCATTAATTTTGATTTTTCAAACAACCTCCCTCTCTCCCCACCATCACACACACACTCTACCGTTGACATATTCTCCTCACATGGCGGCCGCCTATTTCTCCTTCATCGCTCTCTGCATTTTGCCCCCAATCTTCCTCCTTATCTTCCTCAAACTCATTATCCGCCCACGCCCCGTCAGAATCCCGATCACATCTCGCCACGTATTCATCACCGGCGGATCCAGGGGCATCGGCTTCGCTTTAGCTCGCCAAGCCGCCGCCGAAGGTGCTCGCGTGACTATCTTAGCCCGAAACCTCGAGCAGCTCGAGGAAGCCAAAACCTCCATCCGACTTTCCACCGGCGTGGATGTTGCTATCGTGAGCGCCGATGTGCGGGACTTCGATGCCGTTAAGCTCGCAGTGGAGAGTGCCGATCCGATCCATGTTTTGATTTGTAATCAAGGCGTTTTCGCATCTGGCGAGCTTGTGAATCTGGAGATTAAGGAGGTTAAACGCATGATTGATGTGAATTTGATTGGGAGTTTCAATCTGGTTAAGGCGGCGTTGCCGGGAATGAAGAATCGGAGTGATCGGAGGCCGGTTTCGATCGCATTCATGTCATCTCAGGCCGGCCAGGTATGTACACGAGATCTGCGATTACATAACTAGGGTTTCTGAATCGAAACTGTGAACTTAGGGCTTGATGATGCAATCGAATTTGTGATCTTATGATCTTATTTAATCGAATTTGAACAAAGAGTACATCACTAGCTATTCTAGCCTTTCTTATTATGGGATGTTAATGTTAATAATCAATGTAGACAGTTATACGACTTTTTTTTTTCTATTTTAATAATAACTTTTAGTTTGTTTGTCAAAATTAATCTCACTTTTTCACCTCCAAATTTGAGGTTCAAAAGTTAACCAAACGGTTCTATCCAAGGGCGAAGTATAGAAGGGACCGGAGGGCGTAAAAGCACTGATATTTGCGACTTTATGTAAAAAGATTATATGTATTGAGTATCGCCCCTCGATGTATTGAATATCGCCCCATCGATAGAATTTTTGAGTCCCGTCCCCTCAGGGTTTTCTTTCAAGCTTCGCCACTGGTTCTATCAACCTCAAAATTTTAGACCTAAACTATGATATGAGGAATGTTGTAACGAAAAATCACAAGGGGTTGTTTTCCGTCAATCGGCCTTAACTTGCATCATCATAAATCATAAGAGACTCTTTAATGCTATCTGTATGTGGGATGAGCAGCCTTGTGGCACCCCCGCATTTGAGGTTTCATTTATGACAACGTGCGTCGCATTTGGGAATGATGGGTATGATAGCGTTTGGGTAAAATGAGTTTGTGAGAAGATTAAAAATGAAAAACTAACGTAGCATATTGACTAGGCCCTGCATGTGTAAAGGATAGGTTGTAGTGTTGCGACTAGT